>OX459115.1:41450352-42050352 GCA_949775065.1 Brachyopa scutellaris | reverse complement strand
ACTTTTAGAGTGGCAACAAACGAACAGAGCCCGGAAACTTTATAAATTGACAGCTTGCAGTCTGTTGGGGGGGACAGAAACGGCGCGGCGAAGGAATTGAACATTTTTCGGGGCGCAGTTAGGTAAACCTTTCCAAAAACAACACAAAATGTATCTTTGGCGCGTGTGCACGACAAGTTCACTTTCATTGAAAGGATGGAGCAACACCTAAACGTTCACCGGCTCTCAACTCATGTGGTAATGAAGCGAGAGCCTGAATGTGTTTTATTTTCATCTGATCGCAGAGGTCAGATCGAGATGCGACGTAATAGCTCTTAATTGCACTCAAAACATGTATTAAAGATTTTTGCAACTGTTTCGATGTTTTCATTTTATCTCCGATATCGTGCCTGATCAATGTTTTGATTTTTGTATTTATCGAAAGGAATGTGGAAGAGTTGCATACTCAAACATAACCTTTTAATTATTATCAGATTATGATGTTGGTCAGTCAATTATTTAAGCTGACTCAATAGGAGTTAGCAAGGTTGTCTCATGGACGATTGATTTTAAGCACTTTCGAGATCTTGAGTGTCAATTAAGTACTCACGCTGCCTCTGAAAGACTGGATTTTGTATTGGTATTCGACTGTATACAGGATCTTAAGATAGGTACGTTTGCCTTCATAAAACTTGTTTGTATGGACAGATAAACTGCCAGAAGGGTCAATGTGTCTTTTTTGTGGGAGGGGCTAAGATAAAAGGAAAGATTCAAAATAAACTTCCTAATTTTAGACGAGCTAAAATGCTTCTCGGAATTCACGGGTTCTGTCCGAAAAGTGTTAGATGGTGTAGCGATGGGGATGGAGCTTGGAATTATCTACAAGAAGTGGGGCTACCAACAGGCATTTAGTGATGCCGTTTGTCAAATTTTGAATGAAGTATTCTCACGAAAAAATAAAAGTGTTTTGCTGCGAAATGAAGTGTCATTACAAAAGTTGAGTTTCTTATGCTAAACGACTATTTACCTATGTGAAAAAAAATATTATTTTTTAATCAGTCTTTATTATAATAAACAAACTACATATAATTATAATGTACATTTCATTACATTTTTAAACTCAGAATTGCTACTTATCACATTTAAAATAGAGAAAAAGAAAACATAAGCTTTAATTTGAGAAACATTGCGTTTCATAAGTATCAATGAATTAAAAGTACTTTTAACTTGTTTGAGAAAGACCCTCTCAGTTGATTCACTAGTGTGAGGAAGGCGCAACAATGCTGATGTAGTCTTTTTAATGAGGATATATTATTTGACCCAAAACATATTTGTTGCAGAAGACAGAATGACAAAAGAGTTCAAGACTTTCTTCTTTGGGTAGGAAGTCGTCCAAAATTAGAAACCTCCATTCGGGTTCAAGGTCTTCAATGTCCTCGTCTTTGACAAGATTTGACTAAACAGCGCTTAACCCTTAACCCTCTACTTCCCAATTTATTTTTTGAAATTCTTGATGGTACTAAAATAAAAACTCCTATAAACGAACTTCAAAGTGAAAAACACGAATCCAATATTAAGAACTTAAAACAAAATTTAATAAGTTATTTTTTAAATAAAATAAAGAAATCATGCCAAAAGGCTGTATTGGGCAAAAGCGGATAAAAACTATTAAAATATTTTTTACAGAAGCGTGCCTAGAGGCACTCTTGGGCACTAGAGGGTTAATTAACTAGGTGAATATCAGTCGCTTAAATACCTTTATAAGTCCCAGCGAATAACATTGTAAAATTACGTTTTTTTTAATACTTAGGAAAATTTTCAATAAATCAACTTTTGTTCTTAGAGCTTTAACTATCTGTTGAATAAATAAAATAATGACATTTATAAAAAAGTAACAATATCTGATTTTTATTTAAAGAACTTTCAAAGTCTTTTAAATTGCTTGTGTAGTTAGAAAAATGCTACGTGAGTCCCAGGGACTCAGAAAGTTAATTTAACCCTCGTTAAAATGGTCCTTCGTCTTCAGAGTTAATTATTTTAAAAATTTACTTGCACAGAATATTGTAAAATTCTGCACAGTGCTGTCTTATGTCCTCAACTTCTGATTCATTCAACGCTAGTGAGGCGAATGTAGACTTCAAAAAATTAGCCGGCTCTGGAGCTGCATAAAAAATGATCCTATGGCTAATGTTTGACATCTTTATATACCCACGAAGAGATGAGAGAGACGACGAGAGCTTTTGTGTTTGTTTCGGTTTTCCCAGTCGATTGTCGGTGGACAAATGTAGTGCACTGGTGTTCACATACGATGGGAAAACTACCCATTGTGAAAATTATGTAAGAACCAGCTCAACATATTTTTTTTATAAAAAAAGTAATTCATATGAGCAATATCGTGTAAAATCAAGTAAAATTGATAGTTTGAATAATGTTGATTGGTAAAATTTTTATCTTTGTATTTTCCATTAACAAATGCCGAACTTTGTTGTTCAATTCTGTACACAAATTACATATATCAAACAAGCATTAACACGGAAAATAATTATTAGTTATGGTTTTTATGTTATCTTTTTTTTTAAAACTGGGAAAACAGTTTGGTAATTTAAGTTATAATAAAATGTGATGTCAATAAAATGAAAGGGAAATTTTTCAATTCTAGTGGGAAATTAATACAACATAGCACTAAATAAAATCCCATTTAATCCAATCGACATAGCAAAAAGCTAAAATTTAATCCACCTCTAGTAGAAACGTTAAAAATTATCCAGTGGATAAAAATTTAACACAATTGGCACACGGCCTAAATATCATCAGTTCAGCTGGTCTTAAACCAGGGTATACTTCATTAAGTGTTCCTTTTTTTTTAAGAAACTTTGGGAGCTATTGCCCAAAATGTACAGCAACGAAACTACTTTAGTCAGAAATATGTAAAAGTCATGGTTTGTGGATATTTAGCTGAACAATACAGTGCAACTATAGCGTTGGTCATAAGTTACATAGTTTTGAAAAAATTATACGGAACTCTTCGTGCTCGATTCCGACTTGCACTTGGGCGGTTTTTTTAAACATTTTAAAATTTTGAATTGGGAGAAAATACGTAACATATACGTCATGTGAAAGAATTCTGGGACTGCATTTGTTACTCCATCGGTAGAGTTCGGTTAATGGGAAAGAATTTCAAATGCCAACTGTAATAGTTTTTGCACTGTTATGCGCGAGTAATGGGGCTAAGCATTATTATGCAACAGGCTGCTTTTCAGACAATTTTGAATGCACTATGTCGATTTCCTTAAGATATTTTATGTCATTCAGCGTTTCCCCAGGTTGAAGAAATGAAACGTGGATTGGTCCTTTCGATGTCCACCAGATTGTCACCGTAATATTTCCGGGATGAAAAACAGACTTGGCACTTGGGAGTGTATTTAGAACTTTCGTGTGCATCCAGGGCGTTTTACGGTTGTCATTCATTGTTCACTTTTCACCACAGTTCACTATCTGGTGTGAAAACGGTTCCCTTTGGGTTCTCAAGCTTAGCGATGCTCAGATTTCTACATGCGCCAGAGTCACTGAACCTTATTTCTTCTGAAATGAGTACAGAAGAGCCGCAACTGTCTATGGCGACCTCTATAGCGCCATGTTACTCGAATTTCTGTGGTCAGAATTAAAGGACATCGATATTGATGATATGTGGTTCCTACCATATGGCGTCACGATCCATACAGCTAACGCTTCGTTTTATTTGCTGAAGGATAAGTTTGGAGATTAGATCATCTCCCGAAGAGGATTTGTAAACTGGCCATGTAATTTGACACCCCTAAAATATTTGCCTTGGGGCTACGTCAGAGCACAATTCTATGCCAACAATCCACAGACTTTGGATCATTTGGAGCGTCACATTCCTCAAGATATCTGCTGCGGGAAATAACCCCCCAAACGGAAAACGTATGAAGGTGGGGATTTATTTCATATGAACTATTTGGTAATTTTTCTGTCTTTGAGAGAATTTCACCCCCACTCTTCGAAAATTGAACACATATTTAGTGGAAAAAGTACGCGAACATAACTACATTGTCCAAGCTTCAAAGCAAACACTAAATTGATATGTCAAACCGTTGTTGTTTTATTTACCACAGCCATTCGAACGTAACGTTACGATTTTTCGGTAGTATGTCACATCTTCTAAATGTCAAATCGAGGAGCATATACAATGACACACACACATTTACCATTATTGCAAAGTATCTGCACATTATGCAAACATGCTTGCACATTTTACGTATAGAAACAAACAAAACTAAATTGCAATTCTTCTTCTTCTTCGTATAATAAACGCAAAACAACATGAAACTATTTCAAGTGAATGTAGTGAAGGGGAAAGCGCCTGACCTGGCATATAGGCACACATTCGATTACCAGATATCATTTTATTTATGAGTATTCCATATCAGATGGAGGTGGTCTATTGCCTCACAATATAGGTTGTAGACTGTGTAATGGATTCCAATAATCAAACCGCTTGATAAAATAAAAAAAGACAACAAAAACCGATCCAATTTCAAATTAATTATTTTTTACCTTCCCTTTGGAATAAAAGCACAAAAGCTGCTATACACAAATTCATTTAACCATTTTACCAACTAAATTAAAAATAATGTATGTACACATAACGGTAATTAATTTGGTGGTATAAATACTTTTTTTTTTGCTTTCCAAACAAATTGTAACTAAATTGTCATGAAAGTAGTTGTTGTGGTTTTAATGACTCTTTTATAAGACGCCCGTACTTGTACTCGTACTCGTACTTGTATTTAAGGAAAATTACTTGACTAAGGCAGCGAACAAAGACAGTGGCGCCAAAATAAATAGCACATGTAGATTTATTTGTTTCATTTGTTGAATTTTGCGTATTTAACTACATGTTAATAATGTTAATAAAAGTTTGGTAATAAAATACTCTGTTGAAATATTAACTAGTAAAAAACAAATAACACAGATCTCCTTAAATATAAAAATAATATTCTAAACATACATTTTTAAGAAGCAAAATAAATAGCACACTTTTGTCCAATTCATTAAATTCATTACAAAATCTTATTAAGCCTTACAACATTTTTAAATAAATTAGTAAATATGTATTCTTTTACAATACTAGTACTCAGTAAGGTAACCCTAATTTTTAATAACGGCAACATACCAATGCTTAGACAACGTTCTAAAGGTATGACATTCCAGGCTCTCTAACTTTTATCCAAAGTTGGCCCAAATTTGTAGCCGTAGATCTGTCAATTTTGTTGTCCACGTCATTCCACAAGTTCTCAATCGGATTGAGTTCCGGAAGACTGTGCTGAATAACTTAAAATCTTAATATTTTAGGCTAGTCACCATTAACCCTCAATACGATGTATGGCTAATGGTCAAACGCGGTACCGTGTAAGACCACCCTCAAACAATGATGCTGCCACCGTCATGTTTCAACGCCTTCAGGATGTATTAAGGATTCCTGGTTAATGCCGTATCTTACGTATTTTTTCCAATCAGATCCAAAGTGATCAAACTTGGATTCGTTTGTCCACATAACATTTTTCCACCAGTTGGGTTCTATATTTGCATGTTCTCCGGCCAATTGTAGCCGCCATGGTATATTACGGTCAATTGTTTCTGTTTAGAAATTCGTCCGAATATATATATTTTTTTTATTTTTTTTTATAATCTACACACGCTAAAGGGGATATGAATACCCTTATAATGTTTACAGTACACACAGCGCGAGCACATGAAGAACAAGTACGAGAGACAGATTTTCACAAAGACGATTTGTAAAAGTGCTAGCAGAAATAGTTATACGTTGAGTTGTTGCTAAATTTTTTTTTTACGAGCTGTCAAGAAGCAATAAACTTTGCTTGGGCAACATCGGTTATACATACGAGTAGAGGTAGTTTCTCGTTGCTGGTTTTTACGAATTTTATTTTGCACCAACCTTGCTTTTTGGCAGTGGTGGACAGTTTTCATTACTTTTGTTCTGGAACACTCCAGTTTGCTCGCTATTCTTAATTCAAAAGCAATTTATTCTTCAAGCCAAGCACACGTTCCCTGGAGCCCTGGGTTGGATGTTTTCCGCGTTCTACTTATTCTACACTTTAGTGTGCCAAATTTTAATAAGTTGTTAAATTAACTTAAGGAGCAATATCTTTATGTATCAAAAAGTACATTAATCATAATAATTGGTGGTTAAATTAAATGAAACTTGGAAAGAAACAAATTGTCTAGATCAACGTTTCTTAACCTTTAAGCATGTGCGGACCCCCAGCAATGAATTTATCAGTCGGCGGACCCCTCCCCAATAATAAAACTTATAACATTCGGCATAAACTTTTAACTGCAATCAGGAGAGATAAACTACATAGATCACACAGGTCAAGCTGATCTTCTCTCGGAAATCCTAGAGCTTGACATGATCTGCGCGGTAAATGACCGCTTACCTAAAACTTTATACTTCGGCAGGAGGTTCGATACAGTGATCCCGAGTAGTGATCACTGTATCGAACCTCCTGCCGAAGTATAAAGTTCTATATATAAATCCTACTTCAGACCTAAGAGTTAACAAGTGGTATACAGACGGATCGAAGATGTACACCGGGGTGGGTGCTGGTATATTTTCAGCAAACACTAGAATATCAATACCAATGGGACAAAATCACAGTATTTCGAGCTGAAATTCATGCCATTCAAGTGTGCGCCAACGTCAATCTTCAAATGGGTCTCATTCATGAAACTGAATGTCGTCTCTGCATGAAAGACGACGAAACTGCGGAACAAATTTTATGTGACTGCATGGCACTCTGTGCCCTCAGGAGACACAACATTTCAACAGAGAAATCCTAACAACCTAGAATTTCGTAAAGTCTCCAGCAGAGAGATCCTCAACTTCATCAAAAGAGTTGAACCTCTTCTGATTTTGTGGTACAATAGATCTTTTAGGTCTAGGTCGCTGTGTCCTCCGCAACTGGCGGGTCAGAATCTTTAAAAAAAATTAACTTCTAAACTTTGTTTCGTAAGCAGAGGTCCGCGGACCACAGGTTGAAAATCGCTGGTTTAGACTAAGTGAACAAATTTTCACAAAATAACGTTTATTTTGTTATGGTACAGACATTTAAAGGGAAAAAATTTGCAAATACAATACAAATTATATGATTTAAAGTGTCTTGAAAAGAATTTTCAAAACTGTGCTATTTATTTTGTCGCCACTGTATGTGCATTACATTTTTTTTGTTTTCTAAAGTAATTTGTATCTGTTGTAAGTTGGAATTTACTTTCTGTAAGAAAGAAATCAACAGCACGACGGTAATTGGGTAAGCGAATCAGTGAATGAAAAGAAATTAAAGTGCATTGAGTAGCTTATCGCATGTAACTCAGATACACACGGATAAACTTTTACTTAGTATAACTTTTCTATTTTCGTGTTATTTGTTTGTTTTAGTTTTTTTTTTTTGATGTGGATCGTAAAAAGATTGGCAAGTTCTTAGTCTCAGTTTGCTCAAAACTTTTATCTATACAAATCTAACCTAAAAACTTTGCTTAGGCTTGGGCTTAGGTTGAATTTCCCTTTTTATGGTTCACACCAAAAGATTTATATTTGATTTATGACAAGAAGATAAGAAATGGAGACTGGTTGGGATTGGGATGATAATGCCTTACATAAGTTACATGTAGCGGAAGAGAAAACGATCTTGGTTCGCATTTGAAATTCCAGCGAAGATTGCAAGTCATTGACAGCTTTGGTGTGGCAGTTTTCTTTTTTTTTGTTTTATTTCACCTTTGAGGACTTTTATTGAATGTCACATTTTTATATGGTAACGATTTTTTTAACGTCAAATTTCAAATCAATATACTGTCAATCATGTCAAACCAAAGCGCTAATGACCAAAACTCAGCCGTCAAGTAAGACTAACTGATTTGATGCACTGATTGCCTGAGGGGCAGACATTTTTTTATATGTACATACATATATAAACAAACATCAGATTCTACTTCAGGCATAACCATCACACAGAGAGCTGTCATCACTGTTTAACTAGTTGGTCTTTGACAAAAGGTCTGTTCAGTGAGAAAAAACCAGATCAGAACAGCATAGACTCGTGCAAAATGTCAAATCAAAGTTAGAACAGAAAAGTACAGTTTAGTTTTCAAGAATGTTGACAAAAATTTTCTTTTCCATGCAACCAAGCCTCGTCGAGTCTTTACTAAGTCCAGGCCTCTGCGCCGTAGAGCAGGAAAGGGTCACTTTGGTAGTCTGAGAGAGGACAACGGAGCCTAGCTAGGCAAAGTCTCTAATTAGGTACCTCAAAGTTATATCTGTCTATGGTGACGTTCCGAGCTAGACGTCGGTGTTGGGTGTCCTTTCTTGAAGGCAGCATATACATAGGTATGTATGTTGGTACTTCGTTTGGCCCTCCTTGATCGCCGCTTCCACGGGTACTTCGTTGGCCCTCATTGTCAGTATCATCAGGGTATGATAGGGACGAACTTTTCAAAGATTGTATCTCTGATATTGACGCGAGAGTTTTGCCTTATTCTATCAAGAACGTCATTAAAGAAAGCGCATGACAGTGCGCCGCCTCATCTAAATTCTTTTCTGAAATCAGAGGTTTCATTTAGGTCTTCACAGATCTTTATGGAGCAGCGCATATTCTTCATCGTCGTTCTTCAGCGCTTCTACCTATTTCAACGTTCCTCGACTCTGTGTAGAGTAAGTTGGCGAAGTTATTGCCATTCAAGCCTGTGTAGATCGTTCCACGGTTAATCAACTTCTCAGATGTTCTGCTATTACCCATTTGCTGATCAGGTTTGCTACCATTCCTCTTTGAAGAGCATTCTCCCGGTTCGAGCAACTTTGATGTTGACCCCTGTTTCGCAAATGAGTCTGTGAATTATAAGTCTGAGTCTGAAAATAAACCCACAAAAATGCTACCATTTGAATCTTTTGTGGTCCATAACTTGATCTGTCATTTGTCATGCCTTATTTCGGTGCACGAACAAAAATCAGGAGTAGAGTTGCGAATTCAGTGTAATCGTAGCGCTTTCATGGTTGTCGATGACATTATGGCTTTTCTGATATTATAAGCATAGCTAGCTAGCTGCTTCTCCTTCCACTTGCGTGTGCCACCTTAGTCCCAGTGTTATTCTACTGCGCCGTCCCTTGGGAGTGGATTCGAAGATTTTCCGGAACAAAGCATTGTTGTCCATCCGCTCTATATGATCCAGCCTTATCAGTCTATTGACCTTCACACGTCAATGTCGGCGAATAGCCCACACAGTTCGTCATTGTATCTATGCAGATGGAAGTTTAAATTAATATTTGGTTGATGGCATAAGGCGACACTAATATAGATCGATCAGGTTGTTGACTAACTGCGTCAGGCGTTCACACATTACGTCAAATAAGATCTTGTTGGCTATGTTTAGAAGACTAATGCCTCTATAGTTGCAGTTCGGAGGATCTCGTTTCTTTAGAATCCATTCATTGGGCATAGTTTCATTCGACAAACTTTTAGAGATGAGTTGGTGAATGCGCCTAACCAAGTCATCGCCTGTTGCTTTTAACAGCTCCAGTAGCTTAGTTGGACTTAGATTTAAATCCGGCTGTCTTCACTTCGATCAGGTCTACCTTAAGGCGGAATTTAAAAAAAAAACACCATCGTTAAATGACGCAACTAAGTTTCATTATCTCTTCTAAGAAAATACGCATTTGTAGGGTGGAACTACACAAATTTTTGTTGGATTTAAAATTTACTAAGCTTGACTTTAAGACCTTGCCGTCATAATATTAAGGCGAATCAAGTGTCAAACCTGGTTAAAAGTCGAACGGTTCTCTACTTGCTTACTTACTTAGGTGGCGCTACAGTCAGGGGTGAACCAAGGCCTCAACCAACAACCTCTTCCAGTTAGCCCGGACCTTAGCTAACCGCCTCCAGTTGCGCACTTCAAGTTGGTTGAGGTCTTGTTCTACTTGTGCGCGTCACCTTAGGCGAGGTCGTCCTCTGTTGTACTGACCCTCCGGGTAAGAATTGAATATTCTCCGAACCGGAGCGTTGGTGTCCATACGCTCTACATGTCCTTGCCATCTTAAACGCCCAATGTGCAGTTTTTTGATCAGGTTGATGTCGCTGTACAGCTCGAACAGTTCGTGGTTTAATCTTCTCCTCCAGAACCCATCAACGCAAGCGGGACCGAATATCGTACGAAGGATTTTTCTCTCGAAGCGACCAAGGATATCTCCATCCGCTTTTGATAAAGTCCATGCGTCAGCTCCATATAACAAGACTGGGATGATAAGGGTCTTATATAGAATCTCCTTAGTCGATCGAGAAAGGACTTAACTGCTCAATTGCCTTCTTAGCCCAAAGAAACAGCGGTTGGCAAGTATAGTTCCTCGTTTGATTTCCGACGAAATGTCATTTTCTGATGAACGGTTCTCTACGGCAGCTTTGTATTTCCAAGGGAATTCATCTGACAGTACCCTTTGCCATTGCCTTCTAAGGAGAGGTTCAACCGATAGTATTGCATTCGACATACTCTTCGAGCACAGTTCGCAGCTGGAAAGTGAGGAGTAAAGTTGCAAGTAAATCAAGAAAAGATCATGAAATAAATCTCAAAGCAGGACACAACTGTCGGATGTTTTGGAACAACTGCCAATCACAAAAAAATGGACTCCTGTCGATGGAAAACTGGCCTGCATTTCACAACGTTTTTTCCGCTGCTATAATTAAGCTCAGAGAGCTTTAATTTGACGTTAAGAACGAACAAAACTTTGGGTTGAAATAGACGACGCGTCTATACATGTGTCAATTATTATTCGCAAAGAAAATTACTCAACTTAAGTGCTCGGCTGTGCTCGACTGTGCTCGACTATGCTCTGTGCACCAGTAACCGACAAAAAAAAAGAAACAGTAACACCATTTATGTTGCCGCTGAATCCATTTAGACTAATATTGCGCAATTCTTCGATTCGAAGCTGTTCGGGTTGCCTTTGCTTTGGTTCATGTACCGCGGTTCATTGCGTCTCTGCGGAGAGTCCAAGAGTCCGCCGATTTCAAACTGTCATAAGTATTTAAAAGTATAACCAATTTCAAGCGAATAAGTACTTACGAGATCAATTACAAGCAACTCCATCATCTACTACTTCTGTTTGCTGCCCCGTTCATTTGTGTGTCCGTCCGAGACATTCATTTCAGGTATCTCTATCTATCCACGAAGAGAGTTGAGAAATAAGATACATTCATGGTGTTTGATTGAAATTTTAGCTTCGTTTCTCTGCGAACTTTTTTAAATGGTCACCTTATGGTCTAGTGTCTTTCTTGAAAGAAAGAGAGAGTGAGAGAAAAAATGGAGCGAAATCGTATCTAGATACAAACAAAACACAGTAAATCCTGTTCCTTCTTGGCAGCAGGCCTGCTGTTGCACACCGGTGAATGGCTTTGAAAGTGTCTGCGCGAAAACAAATTGTTTGCAAACGAAATATACATCGCTATGGAGTTGAACCGATCTATATTTTTTATTGTGTTGATTATACCGTAGTGCTGTGTATAGTACAGTGCACCCGCCGAACATGTGCAGGCATCGGACTATGGAAAACGATTTTCGTGCGAAGAAATAACTTATCAGATTTTTATTATACTTTCTTTTCAACAATGCTGTGAGGCTGCGCGGCATCTCTTGTGGATTTTCTTTTATTAAATTTGTAATTAAGCATCGTTTTATGATTGTGTTACAGTTTTTTAATTATTGCCGGGCTATATTGGGTCCCACAAGGTAGCTACTTTGGTTTTCTATTTTTTTCCCCTTACGTTATCAATAGATTTGTTTGATATCCGCCCCTATGTGCGTTCGATGACCGCCAGTGTTGCACTGAAATTGCTGCTCTGTGTTCCATGTGGACACTGGTTCAGCACTGGATGCGCACTCGTTATTTCGACAGTGCAAGAATAATGGGCTACCAAAACATGAAATCAGTTGTTTTTGCTCATTGTGCTTTTATTTTTGAAAGATGCACACTAATACACGATATTTGGGTTTTTTTTTAGTTGTCAAAGAGTGACAGTTGTCAGGGCAAATTATTTGTGTTCAATGTATCGGGGTTGCACTGGATTTTTTGACGAAAATACACTGAAACTAGTCAGGCTGTCCTAATGCTGGATACATCGAAAAAAGCTATATCTTTTACTTTTCTTTTGTCAGTGGTGCCAGCATTCTTTTGTTAACATAGCAGAGGAACACGAAATGGTTGCGTGCCTGGCCACTCGGGGATAAAAGGCAACGAGTTCACCGATGATTTGGTTGAGAAAGGAGGGGAGCTACCACTACCCAAGGTGGTGATAGTTGCCGTGTCGCATTAAATAACCGGTAAAATGTGAGTCTCACGGGAAGGGTTGACCATAGATGGTCTAACATGATAGGACATAGGGTCTCTACGACAATTTGTCTGGCACTGGACCGTAAAAGAGCGTAAAAGGGTGAAATCCCTAAACTTAGAAGGGTACAAATAAGAATATACATAGGAACTTTATCTAGGCATTGCCCTCTGGGCAATGTTATGATATCGCACATATTCTATGCTATTGTCAGGCACACGGGAGCATTTTAGGCTGCTACTTCTTTAGTTACCTAAACGAGATAGGCCAAATCAATCATAGACTGGTATAAAATTTTTGAGGAAAATGCTTTGAGGAAATTGCGGCGGCTTAGGTGACATCCTCAGATAGATTTTTCGGGAATCGCGATGGACCCACTCTGGTGCCTAGTGCTTTGTGATGGCTCAGCCTCACAACCCCTATAAAAGTAACTTTACCAAATGGGAAAGGGTTTTCGACTGATAGCAGATTCAACGTTATATTATCAAGTGACTCCGATTTGACATGTAGTCTAGTACATCCTTCATTTGGAAAATGGCAATACCCTCACAGAAATCCCACTATCATTCCTACTGACATCTCTTTTAGCCTGGCGAAGACCCTGGGTATTTCCCAATGGTAGACAAACATTTTTTCCCAACTTTTGATTTTTAATTAAATTTATAGCTGAGTTAGGAATATTGCAAAACGGTACAGGGCCGGTAAAGAAGTCAGTCGAAACTTTTTTTAGCCAGTTCGTCGGTTTTTCGTTTCCATACCCTTATGTCCGGGCTTTGTCTCTATGGGAGAGGTCTTGGATAGTATTGAAGTAGTTCAGGACTGATTTGGAGTCACGCAGGTTTAAGCCTAGTAAACTGTTGGACTATCCGTGACTATGTGAATGAGGACACATTTTATTCCCGATTTGAGGATAACGTTGGCGCACACTTGAATGGCATAAATTTCTGCTCGTGCTCTTGGTGAATCCTAGAAGATCCGATGTTTTTACATTTCCGAGCCCTGCCATGTCTGCCAAGAATCTATGGCCTAATGTACGGAGGTGTCGTTCTTGGACGGCGGGACAGTAACAGCATAAATGTTGCATCGATTCGCTTTCTTTCTCATTTTCGCAGCTTCTACAGATATCGTTGGATTCAGGTAGCCATTTGCTTGTCATATGACCTATGGCATAGTGTCCTGTGATTATTCTGGTTATTAACCGTATGGAGGATTTATCCAAATGTAACATCGATTTTCTCCTATTAAGATCAAATGGCCATAGAGAATGACATGTGACGCAGTCGGTTGGTGCGAGCCACAGGGCGTTGGTTATGGTGTTTTAATCGGTGGCAGTATGGAGGTGTCACTATCACTCTAGCTCATGGCCGATACAGCTCCAACTAGTATGTCTGCTATCTCGTTCCCTTCGATATTGCTATGTCCGGGTACCCTACCCAGTACAGTCCAACCTTTGGTGGCTTATGGCAATTAGTGCATTTCGACATTTTTGGACTGCCTTGAATTTTATTGTGTTTAATCCTATTGCTTCCGGAGCTGGCTAACTATCCACCAGAAAGGCAATCTTTGACGGAGGGACGTCACTTCCTTTTATGAATATGGCAGCCCTTTCAATCGCCTGTAGTTCCGCCTGGAAGCCACTTCGCGTATTATCCGGTAGTCTGAAAGATTCCAGTTTATTTAGTGTATCTGAGTAAAACCCTGTTCCAGTACATTTTCGAGCCATGTGGGTGCTATTTCCTGGTAATGGCTGAGTAAGAGCATTGAGTAAGTTCAGTATTTAAGTGACTAGCTAGCCAACCATCTTTGATTGGTTGAGAGACCTCGTTCATTGCCTCTTACTGGCAGCTATGGAATTTCTCATAATTAAATCTGTTAAATGTCTCTTTCACTTGATAATCTATCGATTGGAATTGCCAACATATTGATAGAAAAGGCATATGGTTGGTTGGTGAAAGCAATGACGGACCTCTTCATCGAAAGATACCAAATCAAAGTGTGAAGGTTATGGCACTTTTGTCCTATTTATCATTAATCCCACGCATGACATTACAATCTATTTTCAGTGGCTAATCGTGAGTATCCAAGGTTGTCACAAGGAAACAATTGGTACAATTCCCTTTCAGAGAACTGAATCATAATAGGAAGACCCAAGGGTCTTCGTACCTTTATGCATATTCAAGAAACAATTTCACAATGAAAACACCTCACAAGGTTATAAGCTAAAGATCATCAAAGCATCTGATAACAGTGATGAGCAATTGAATCCAACAAACAATCGCCACATTAATTAACACGTTATTATCTATTCAACCACCGAATGCCTCGCATATCTTTCTATTGCATCTGACATTTCCTCTGCCATCAAGATACGCGTATGTGGATTTGAATGAGCGCACATGCGCATCTGCATGAATTTCGAAACACGCGACATCGGATATTACCAAATAATCACAACGATCCTCCAGCTAGACAAGGTCAATGTAATCGCGGTGTCAAACGCACTTCAAATCGTATTTTAGTCTTCTCACTTTCATCGAACATTCCTAAACGCCCACTGTGTCAGTTTTAAGTGTTTGTTTGCGCCATGGCTCTACGACGCGACGCGACGGATTGATGTGTGTCAAACAACTCGAAATATAATTTATCCCTCTGATCTGAGATAACATCAAACGAGTGGTGATCATCTGCTGTCAACAGGTCGAATTAAGGCGATTCAAGTAAGACATGGTCATCTTATTTAAGTTCACATAAGGCCCCACCAATTTCGAAGTTATTTCTGTTTTTAAATGGGTGTCGAGTACTCGAATGACCATTTAGTGATTTATGGGGAAATTCCCATGCAACTAGTCGACTATAAAGACTTAGAAAATACATACTTCAATCACCTGTGGGAAAATGAAAGGAACTTAACTTCAAATGAAGTAATTCGAGTCGAGTTCGAAAAAAACAAACAAAACAATTGAAGAAGAGAAGCAAAAAAGTAATTAAAAGCAGCCACAGATGAAGTGGAATAATAATTGTTTTGTGTGCCTTCCTCCTTGATGGGTGGTAAAAATGTACACCGTGCCACATTAATAACATTTGTTTAACAGCATACTGACAGCGGCAGGTCGCGAGTCACAACTCGAAATTCGAAATTGAAAAGTGTGAGAACTGAATTTAATTAAAAACAAAAAAATACAGTGGTGGTCCAGTATAGCGAATGCCGATATAACGAATGATCGATATAACGTACACTTTGTGATGTGTAAACATCTAAGCGCGCGTTAGAAAAATTTCTAGTGGAGTAATTCCGTGATTTCGGGGAGTAATTCCGCGTTTTCGGGGACGGAATTCCGAACGGTTATGAAATTTAGAACTCAAATTTCATAGCAGCGCGATGAAATATGGACATAGTGATTGCTTATGTCCCTGGTCAACTTTTATATATTACTTTTTATCCCGGAAAATGGCATGGTTTTCAGAAAATAGTGAAAATACTGAATATTGGGAGGGAAAATTATATTTATACAGCCCTGACTAAATAATGGCTTATCGGATTGAAAAACAGAAAAATAGGTGTAAATTTGTCCCTGATTCATTTGAGATATAAAACATCCTCCTGCGTTGTCCTGAAGCTGAGCAATGTTCAAAACCATTATTCAATGCATCGCCCACAATTTTCTTTCAGTGGTCAGGGTCACCAGTCGGGCAGCAGTCGGGCAGCAGTCGGGCAGCAGTGGGTATCGTTTCAATAGTGTATGTGTGAGTATATGTGCGCGCTCTAACATGATCATAATGCTTTGCATTTCAATGTTCTGCAATCATTATCACCATTTGCGGCTCTCCCTCTCAACCAATCTTAACAAATGAGGTGTCAAAAGAGAGAGCAGTGATTTGCACTTTTATTTTACAATTATTATTAACAATCTCGCATGTAGAAAACCTACAACCGATTTACGAATAAAATGGCTACCTACTGGCCTCTACCCTCTAGTGTCCTAGTGGCATCTTGTTCGAAAAAAATAAGAGCTACTTTTCGTGATAGAGATCCTGATAAATATTGAGATTAAGTGTAAACAAATTGTTTATATTTATAAAATCAGATTGCATTTCGTCATTGCTCGAAGACATTATTTTCTTTAGACACCTCATTCGTGAATGTTACGTTGAAATAATGTTTTTCCGTAATAACTTTATTCATATGCTTTTTTTCAAAATTATTTATACTGATAAAGTGTTAGAATCATTGAAATCGGTGCAGCAATAAACTCTCAGGAGTCAGGAGCAATGGAGTGGATTCGATGAGTATAATATATGCGATGGGCTTGAATTTTATCGAACATAGACTTGTTAAACTAATTTAATTTCTTTCAAATGAAGTGGAGCTCACACCCCATCCGCGTGATGTTTACACATAGCTCGGGACTGTTGGATACAGTCGCATCATTTTTTTCAAACGCATTAGTGTCTCTATATAGCGAAAGAAAAAAAATCGATATTCGATATAACGAATGTTGTTACAATATTCTTTAAAAAACAAATGAGACAAGTTTTCCTAAAAAATACATATGTATATATTTAGGAAACGGCCCATGTTGTACATGCCATCGAATGCAACATTCTTAATCCAATCAATGGACCAGAAAAATGTCATTCGCTTTTTATTTTATAAATATAGCTTGCTGAGCAAAATCGTAAGTTCAGGGAAAGGCAAAACAAATGCTCTAAAGGAGCTAAATCTTTTTAAAGCTGTTTCCCTAATTCCATTGGCATGGCAAAAAAATATCAGCGGTTATGCTTGACAACTGCTGGAAAAATATGTTAACTCTAAGCCCGAAACAGAGTGTGAACATCTTTCAGTTCTACGACGCAAAAAGAGATGTTTGTAGTTACGAATACAATTAGTCTGTTCTGTGAGGCTGTGCTGGACAGAAAAGATCAGAAAAGTACAAAGTTTACGTGTTCAGTGAGAAAAGCTTTTGTCCGAGACTGATCTGCTTTGTGTTCAATAACTCTGTGCTGGACAACATTTCTGCACCTACTTTTGAGGTAGAACAGAATCGTGAGAAATGTCAAAATCAGCTGTGTTGCATATTTGATTTTTTTATTTGAAGCGAAAAGTGTTTCGATGAGATTTAAGTTTACCGAAAGGGAGAAATCGAAGTTTAATCGCAAAAAGGACAATCAGTTATTGTTCAATGCTATAAATAATTTGGAAAACATGAAAGTAAAATAATCATCAATGCAATTGTCATTTTTGACATCAACCATATGGCTGTGCTTTTCTGTGCTGACTTGATCTGAGCTTTTGCACAAATCTGTGCTGTTCTGATCTGTTCTGATCTGCCTTTTTTCTCATTGAACAAACTAAATGACTCTTGTTCAAAGAATGTTCCCAGTTATAATATGTATTAAAATAATATGAATTAGAAACAATATTTATACATTTATTTACATACATAGTACTAAGCGAGAATTGAATAAATGGATATCTATCTAGCTGCATATACATACATATGTATATCTATGTTTCGTACAAGGAAAATGTGTTTGATATTACGAATCTTTCGACATAGCGAATGCAACTGGGCATTATATCATTCGTTATATTGGACCACCACTGTATATTGAAACTGAAAGTGGATATAATTGTTTCGTCAAGAGTGTGTGTGTGTGGAATTTGTATAACTTTAACGAGTACGCCTGGTATGTGATTGCGATTGAGTAGTTTTTCTTTAACGGTATTTTTTCACATCAGAAAGGAAAGTACATACATACATTCTTATCTGGTTGGAGAGGATTTTTAAGAAGGTAATCGTGAGGTAGCGATTTTAGTTTCTTTTTTAATGAAATTCAATAAGAAAAAATTCATAAATATAGATAAAAAAAATGTTAGTTGGTTTTTAGTTTTTAAAGACTTTCATTTAATTATAAAGTGATTAGTTACATATACATATGTATGTGTACAAAGTCTGATTGGTTTGGCCTATGGTCGTCTACCAGATTGACAATTATATTTACATAATTTATATTTAAGATAATAAGACATTAAATTCTATATAAAATATCGGATGTTTACTATACATGCATACATATACGTTTTTATATGTGTATAAGACTAACTTAGAAGTCGCCTTCGATAACACGGTTTCTGTAATGCAATGCGTTAATGGAGTAATTGTATATGACATCCCAGCCCTGACCACCGTTCAGGGTGTTGATTGCTTCAATTACTTCCAATGTATACGAAACAAAATATCTCTTGGGGAACTCTTTGGGAATTGGACAAATCGCAATAAAGTGGACAACGTGGTCCTCTCTCTCGTTAAGGTTACAAAGATCGCACAAAATTGAAAGGTCTGGTCGATGCGGTATAAAATGTAGGTTGGTAAGTTCTCCTCGTATATTAAAAATGGTGCTGATCATATTAATCGAATAGTGGTTTAAAAAGTATGTTCTCTCTCCAAGATTGTGGTTCATTTTGCCATAATGTACTCTATACTGTGATGACTGCGCCTCGCATTTTACTTTTTCAAACATGGTACGGCTTGTTTCCTTCAGTAACATGCTGAACTTCATTCTTAGTGATGTAGGGTCATCATCGGTTGTAAAAGATACGTTTAAGCCGCAGTTCGATGCTAGTCTCTCGCATTCCTGAACAAAGTTTCCTCTCAATGAAAGAGCATGTAACAGTACTAGTTTCGGTAGTCTTTCCTGATCCCATGTCATAACCTTCACTATATAGTTGAAATTAATAGAGGCGAGCACCCTATCTCTAGAAGTAGCATATAGTTGGAAGTTCCACTCGGCAATTGAAAAATCCCTTTGAGGAAGTACCGAAGAAATTTTTCGACAACTTCGAACTCACGAAAATCCCCAGCTTGAACTCCATGGAAAAGTATGGAGGTAACAGCTCAAGTTCCTCATTTAGTTTGATACGATATGCGCTGCAATTTCTATCATTTCAGTTCATTTGCGGAGGAAGGCTCAATGGCTTCGTTTTTTCCTCAGCTGCGATGCATGTTACTTTGCATGTAACAGCAGTACGAATTTTTTTTTTTGTTTTGCAGTCTGGGTTACATATTTATTTTTAATGCATCGACCCCAGATAGATGATAGTACACGCTTAGCTTCAAATGATTTAAAAGTGAGGTGTTTTTTTCATATTCAAATTAGATGTAATTAATACTCCTAAATATTTGTACTCCCTTACTACTTCGATGGCTTCGCCTTGGTAAGTAAGTCCATTTTTAATTTCAAGAATATCTTCCGCCGCCACTTCTGAAAATTACTATATTAATTTTCTCTAAATTGACAGATAAGTTTCACGTCTTACAATACCTTTCAAGCCTATTAACCATCAACTGCATGCCATCTATTGTGTCAGCGAAAAAGACGATGTCATCTGCATACATAAGAGCAGGTTATGTCATTGATAAATAGGATGAATAGTAGTGAGCTTAAAATGCACCCTTGTTTGACTCCTATTGTAGTTGTAAATTCCTCGGATATAAAATCTCCATCCCAAACATATGCCACGGTTTTGCCATATATTACTCTCAATATATCAATGATTTTTTTTTACTGGAGAATCCTATATTATACGATTTTTAAAAAAGCGCTTCACGGGCTATGGAATCGAATGCAGCTCTAAAATCCACAAAAAAAAAGCGTACCATTTTTTGTGTTTCTTTTTATACAACTCAGCTATATTAACTACCGTAAAACCTTGGTCTAGAGTTGAATAATTCCTCCTAAATCCATCTTGAAATTCATGTAACACTTTTTTGTTGTTGACCCATTGTGCTAGCCTATTGTATATTAAAGTACCAAAGAGCTTAGCCGAAGTATTCAAAAAGGAAATGCCTCTTTAATTTGACGGGTTATCGTAGTCTCCTTATTTGTGAAATGGGCAAATGATCGCCCTTCTGAAACTTTCCGGGATATCAGCGTTATCAAAGATTCGATTGAATTCCGATGTGAGCGCTAATAACAACTCCACCGTACAGTTTTTATAATATTCAAAAGGAATGCGATCGTCGCCAGGAGCTTTGTTCGCCTTTGTATTTTTGATGACATTTTGCACATGTTGCGAAGTGAATGAGGAATCTAGATTTTCATCAAAAGATGGATAGATAGATAGATAGATAGATAGATAGATAGGGCTGCATACTGGAATGGGGGGAGATTTGCGTCTTGTTCAGAAGTTTACTAAAGTGATCCTTGAGTAGCGGTGCTTCTAGAGTAGAGGCTATCATATTTCTCTGCCCGTTTATAGGTCGTACAGTCCTCCAAAACTCTGCTAAAGATCTTGAGACAATTATCACGTTAATGGTTTTTTTGCTTGAAGGCCACCTTCTTTATAAAGCAAATTCAAGTCCTTATTTGCTAATCCATAGAGTGCTTTGAAGTTATCCGTATTATGTAATTTAAGAAGTCTTAAAAAAGCAAACGACTTATCCCTGGCATTCGAGCATTCTCTATCGAACCACTTCTGCTTGTATGCTCTACTGTACTTTATTGATTCGGAGGTGGGGTATACCTTTCTGTTCGTGTTCGTACTAGAATGTCTTTGAAGTTCCTCATTTAGTTTGATACGATATGCGCTGCGATTTCTATCATTCCAGATCATTTGCGGGGGATTAGCATTGCATCAGCTGTGATGCATGTTACTTTGCATTTTATTTCAAGTGGCATGTGATCTGAGAATACTTCTGTGGCTATCTGGAAAAAATGTTTAAAAACAAGCTTTAATGAACTAATAAGTAAAAAATTGTTTTATTATTTTTTTTTTTGAGTCACCAGTGCGCTATACAATTTTTATAGCATTATTTGATTCATGACTGTGCTCAAACACATTTGTATACGCATTGATGACAGCTCTTGGTTGCTTCTGAGTGCGAGCGACCTTAAAGCTCTCACTCTTTTCAAAGCAATTCAACATTCCCACGAATATCTGCAGCATACTCGTACATCCTCGTAATCCTCCAAATCAATTCAAAGGAATCAACACCAAGCTGGGCGAGTCCTCTTCCAGGCGATTTGTCAGCAGAGGCACCCCCCAAGGTGGTGTCCTATCCCCCCTTCTTTGGAACCTGGTAGTAAATGAACTTTTGCTACTCCTAGAAGGCGTGGGATGCAAAGTAATCGCATATGCTGATGACGTCGCTATAGCTATTTCCGGCAAGCATCTTCACACGATCAATGAACTCATGCAAAATGCACTAAATAAGCTCTCGAAATGGACCGACAAATGTGGACTGGGAGTTAACCCTCAGAAAACGCAGTTGGTTCTTTTTACTAGGAAATACAAAATCCCTCAGATAGACCCCCCTTCTTTATATGGTACCAAGTTAGTTTTCACCGACAAAGCAAAGTACCTAGGTCTCATCTTGGATAGTAAGCTTAGTTGGAAACTCAATATCCAAGAAAGAGTAAAGAAAGCTACCATAGCACTCTACTCCTGCAAGAAAGCCATCGGCAGCAAATGGGGTCTTCAACCCCGCATCGCCCACTGGCTCTATGTATCTATCATCAGACCGATTCTGATGTATGGCGTAGTGGTCTGGTGGACCGCCCTAGATAAAGCTATACATCGCGACAGCTTGGGGAAAGTACAAAGATTAGCGTGTCTGTGCATTAGCGGAGCATTAAGATCAACACCCTCCGCAGCACTAGACATCCTACTATATCTCCCACCCCTAGACTTAATTGGTAAGCAAATGGCAACCAGTTCTGCCATAAGACTCAAAACAATCTCACAGTGGTCAAGTAACTACACTGGCCACTCCATAATACTAGACAATCTTACCCTTCCCGAAAACATAGACTACACTGTACCCAAGCCCAATTTTGACAAAAACTTTAAAGTCACTATCCCAGATAGGTCCTTCTGGGATGACGTAGGTGCTGTAACAGACAAGTCGATACACTTCTATACTGATGGCTCTAAAACCAATGATGGTGTAGGAGGAGGTGTTTTCTCAGACAGATTAAAACTAAATCTCTCCTTTCGCCTCCCTGATCACTGTAGCGTGTTTCAAGCGGAGATCATGGCGATTTCGGAAGCACTGTCCTGGATCAAGAGGAATGTAATATCCACTAACGATATTAGCATTTTCTCGGATAGTCAGGCGGCGTTGAAATCTCTGGAATCAGTCTCATCCACTTCTAAGATCACCTCCAACTGCCGTTCATCTCTCATAGAGATGGCTAAGCAGTTTAACATTCACCTTTGCTGGGTGCCGGGGCACAGAGACATTCCAGGGAATTGCAAAGCTGACGAGCTCGCTAAAATAGGAACAACAATACCTATTCTACCCGATAAGAAATATATAGGTATGCCACTCGCTACTTACAAGCTAGCACTCAAACTTGACACAGTCAATAAGACCAACGCCAGATGGGAAGGTGGAACCACCTGCCTTGCTACAAAGCAAATCTGGCCTAGATTGGATCTTAACCGCTCTAGATACCTTTTGTCACTAAAAAGACTGCATATTAGTACGATTATCGGTGTCATCACAGGACACTGCCTTATAGGCAGACACGCTACTAGACTTGGCGTCATTTCGAATGACTTCTGCAGAAGCTGTAGAGACGAAGAGGAGGAGGAAAGTCCAACACATCTCCTCTGCTCGTGTCCAGCTCTTTCCCGTAGTAGGAAACTTCACCTTGGAGAATACTTCTTCGATGATCTAAGTGATCTCATACAAAAAGACGTAGGAAGCCTTCTTCGTTTTATACAAAGTTCCAAATGGTTCACCTGAGTAGCGGGGTGATTATCCCCAAGATCCTTGGTATCACAATGGGCCTCTATAGGCCTAAGTGTGCTGGTACTTGTTACTGGCAGCCACTGCTACCTAACCTAACCTACCATCGACTACTCGTCGATTTTCCCGGATAATCTTTTAATCCAAAACTACACACCTTAAGCAAGATTGTGTGTACAAACAGTGTAAGCCCAAATGGCACATTATTGCATCATTTGCATAATTAAGATGCAACATAACTTCTTCCGTTTCGTCCGCCATCTATGTGTGGCTTGTCCGAATCCATTTGAATGCGTTTCCTCACTTTCACTTGAACATCATAATTTTTCCACTCAATTTTGCAATCTATTTTAATTTTTTTTTTGTTTTATATTTATGTTTGTATTTTTATGTTAAATCAACAAGTGGTGTGTCGTTCTTGTTTTACTCCTTTTTTCCTTTTTTTTTTTTGTTTCCTTTTTGCATGATTCGCTGACAATTTCCTCTGCGCGTCGTCGTCGCCGGCGATGGATGCGCGAACATCATCTATCAACGAGAGTAGGTACTCTCTCACTCTAACAACATTTATGTTAATTAATTTGGATTATATAAAATAAAATATATTTGTAATGGCCAATTTAAGTGACATTAAAATCTGTTTTTACCAAACGATCGAATTTCACGGTGATTTGGTTGGCATGTCGCCGTGTGCCGCCCGCCGTTGTCGTCGATCGTGTTCAAGCGGTTTGGAGTATCAATTTCTATGTACATATGTGTGTATGTATGTTTGTGAATTGGAACTAATATTTTGGCTATAAATATCTCGAGTAAATATCTCTATCTCTCCCAGTGGGGTACAGTTTAATGTGTAAATGATACTGATTCGCAATTTCCTTCCCAATAAAAATGCAGAAATAAAAAAAACAGCTGGCTGAAGTGTCGTAAAGTCTTACAAGATGACTAGTAATCGAAACTAGACGCGAATATGTGTCAATATTCCTACAAACAGATTTGCATGTACGCATATTATATAGTTCGATCGTCAATAGGAAGTTCGTAACTTTTGTAGACGAAGTTCTTTATACCACAATACTCATTCACACCTAAGCTCATCAATAGGCGTATTTTTTTGAAATGTAGCTAGCCAGTCGTTCATTAAAACGATCCCCAGCCAGCCGAACCCAGCTGACTTACCACCAAGTTGAAGTTGGTGTGTGTGATATCGGTCATATGTGTGTGATTTCGATCAGCTGTTAAGTGTGAACTGTCAAAGTATTCGGCATTCAACCAGATCGATTTTTTGTTATTTGTTGTGAAAACAATTCATTTCGGTAATTTATTCAATGGATAATTTACATAAAGTGATATGAAATCATAATATAGTGGAGTATTTCTGTGAAACATCATTTAGTAATTGAAATTATATAATTTTCGTACACGGCAGTCTGTCAAATGTTCTACAAATCGCTTTAAGCGCCACCTTGCCATGAGATATCGCAACATCCCTAGCCAGCTGCTTTTGGCTGCGGATAAAATCAAGAGTTGTAGCCAGCTGGTTGTTGTATTTGTTTGACGTGTGAAATTTGACTTTGCTATCAACTACTGGCTAGCTACGTTTAAAAAAAACACGGCTTATGTCCTTATTTCGCTGCATTTTTCCAATCTCTTGGATGTCAAAAAATGTTGAAGGTTGCTGCATGCAAATAACTTCACGGGCAATAACTTCACATGCGAAATAACTCCACCCTAAGTTTTGATGTGGAGTTATTTCTTACTGAAGGTGGGCAATAACTTCACCAACAATTTATGAAGTTATTTCTCCCAAACCAAGCATGCTTAAGATTTAATTTATTTTTAAGTTAAAGTTCATTTTCATGATTAATCGAAAACCGGCAAAATGCAGGGTCCCAATTTTGCGCCACTTGAATAGGACACTGTAACGAAAAAAACATTTTAGAGAATTCTGATTCTTTTTAACACAAACTTATGGTAATTGGAGTATTTTAGCCAAAAAAAATTGTTTTAATAGTGTGTTGAGCCACCTTTCTGCTCCAAACCTTCACACATCCGCCCAAAAATTGAGGCGTTGCGCTTTTCGAACCGCATGAAGTGGTGGCTTCTTCTTGATTTTTAGTCTTTTTATTGACACACATTTTTCTCTGATTTTTACCAAAGAGTCGTGAGAATTTAACGTCTTTTCGCATTAGTAAGCACACTGTGTGTGCTTTCATGTTTTTTCTATATTTAGACTCATTACTTAAAAAAACGGCTATAACAAATAGCCGCGTTAGGGTGGGTGGCCCAGGGCGCCAGACATGCAGGGGCGCCGATCCAGTTGCATATTGTGATTTGTACCATTCTCGGCAGCGGCCAAGTCACCTGTAATAGTCTTGAATTCCCGAAATCTGGGGACAGAATCGCTTAGGTGGATACACTGGAGCGCTAACACTGTTGTACATTTTACCGGGAATCTCCGAGAATAGACAAAGTTTATTAGTTTTCCCTTTTTAGCTTTTTAGTATTAAGAAAGAGCAAGCATTCTTTTTGCCTCAGCGGAGCACAGCTCATAATATCGGTGCACTTAAAATAGTTCGAATCCGTCACTTTTTTTGGGGTACTGCAGAGGTTGTTCACATAGTTTCCAGTTTTTGTTCATCGAATGAAAATTCTAACTGATCACTTAGGATCATATACTATAAAAAAAAACGTAGTGGAACACGTGGGGAATCAAGAATAAGCAGTGTTAAAGCAGTCCATTCGTGCCAAAATATAACACGCACACACAAATGGTTGCGAGAAGCAGGCCCAGGTTCGCCTCGAGCTGTAGCGCCAACTAAGTAAGTAAGTAAAGCAGTCCGTTATTAAACTAGTGTCATTCATGATGCTTTACTTTGGCTATTGAAACTGAGAAAACTAAAAGATTTGAGCTTCATAGTTTCATTGGTTGTTTGGTATGAGATTATTTTTAAATTAATGTCGTTAGTAAAACTCTGTAATCCACATCAGTAAATACACAGAACTGTTCAATAAATGCTACGCTCTCTTGGAAGAACATAGAAAAGCCAGGAAAGGGCCAGAAAAATACAATTATTATAGTTTTTTTTAACAAATGGTTATTAGTTCATTATCTCCCTTTTTTATTATTTCCTTTTTTTTACATGGGTCTGGATAGCAGATAGCGGGCGCCGTTGAAATCTCTCCCAGGGCGCTGGTAGTACTAAAACCGGCACTGAATAACGTGTCGGCCCCTCTCGATTTTCTTAGCTATTTTAGCAATAGATAGGCCAACGTCCTTGTAAGCCTTGATTTGTCCATTTTCCTCCTCGTTTATGACTTGTCCTCGACCCATTTTACTTTTAAAACTAAATGCATGTTCTATTCAAGTGGCTCAAAAATGTTGCCTACAATTCAACGCCTGCTAACATAAAGTGGAAAAAAACATATAACGGCTTTTTCCCAGAACTTGCAATTCATCACAGATAAAGACGAGGAGTTGCACAAAGAGAACATGCAAAAATACCGTTTTTTATCATTCCGCTTTCAAGTTGTAATGAATTGCAAAGAGAATGTATAGGGTGTTCTATTCAAGTTGCGAGGAGTGTGAATGAATTCTGAGAAAAGTGTGTCGAGCAATTTTTAACAGTTGCAAAGATAAATATTTACAAGTGGAAACAGAAAAAAATACTTTGTTATTCAAACTCAAAAGTCAATTCATTTCATTTGGCATTTCTCTCCATTTGGCACTATTTGATACTTTTCTTACGCAAAAAGAACACGACATACCATGAAACTTGATTCATTGTAAATTAAACAGAAAAACAAATATGTAAAATAAAATCTTAAATAAGGTTAGTTTGGACACACACATACGTTTACAGCGATTAATTTGTAATTCAATTCATGTCACATTTTATTACAAAACACGCATATTGAAAGTGCTTTTCATTTAAAAATACATTAATTATCATTACATTTCCATTAACAAAATTAAGATAACTTGTCTCAATGTCACTTAACACCATCCACTTGACATAACCCTTAACACACCTTTCCAAACACACCGTGTAGTGTAGAGTCAATGACATTTGCCTCAACAAAGGTAATTATTGCTAAATTTGAGCTGCGCTGTGAAACTTGTAAGTGTAACCGCAAAGACAAAGAAAAAAAAACTCTTTAAAATATTTTGTAAGTCGAGTAACAATAGGTACAAGATATGTAAAAACCTTCTTCAGTGGAACACACTCCATGTAAAGACCCTTTCAAGCAGCTATGGGTCGCCACCTTTTTTTTGAAGTTTCTAAACCAAATTACAATATAAAATGTCATGTACATCAATTGACACGTGCGTCTTAAAAGCAGCACACCATTATTGTCAAGGATGCTTGACACTTAAACGGGACTGTTGACACAATTATGTTTCTTTGATTGCATAACTTTTGAAGATGTTAATAGTGCAACTTAAATTGTGCTAATAACATGCGATATCATCGATTGTCTGTCAAGTGGTTGACTTTATCTGCCAAAGAATGGAAAAGTACTTGCTTGGATATGTTCGTTCACATTAATAATGTAATTAACGGTGGCTCAACAAGTATGTTCGTGAGAAAATTAACAACTTTCGTTGGGTGAAACAAAGCACCACTGACAGTACTAACAAAATCCAATGTCATCGGCGCGGCGCGGCGGCACGGTAGTCGTTGTTGCATTCGTTGACTACGTTGATTAGACACAATTTTCGTGAAGGGAAAGTGCTGGCTTACACGTTCTAGTACATATTTCACTTTTGTTAAAAGTCGTGCTTTAAGTGTGCCACTAGGGTTTTTTAGTCTCGATATCCTTCTCTTACACCCGAATAGCATAGGATTACATTTTTAGCTAAAAGCCGGTGGAGAAATTTATTTTTCGTTGCCAGAAAATACTCGATTCATTTTCCCTTGGCCAAAAAGTGAAAATTCTCCATGTGCAGGTGTTCGCTAGTTTTGCACAAAAAAAAAAGAAAATATTGTAAACAACAAAGACATTTCCACTTTTTCTTCGAGATTTTCTCACTTCGAAGAGGTGACAGAGGTCACCGTGACGTTTGAGAACTTGTAGAAATTTATCTCAAAAGGATTTGCTGAACACAGCCTCCGCTCGAGTGACATTATCAATTCATCTGGCCATCTTGTGCAACTTAGCGATCCACCCACATGTCATGGGTTATCTGGAAATAATCTCATACCAACTGGCATGAAGATATGATCTTGGCTCACAAAATATCAGTTTGGGAAATTATGATGAAAATGATAAAAAAAAAACAAGTTGTCGCGTTGACATTTCACCATTCATACATATGCATACGTTTGCTAACTGTCAGAGAGTTCAGACGTTCAGCAGTGAATATGTGAGGTGTGTTCATCAGTATGAGATGCTTACTCATGTGTTTTTTTAAATTTTCACTCTTTGGCAATTCGGATAGTTCTCTTTATTGTTATTATCCGGTAGGTTAATGAACTTAAGTCGCAATAAACTGTTAGTTCATGTGGTGGGTTAACTGACCGCGATGCTGTGAAATATTTTTTTGCGCGGTAATTTAATACCGCTAGATATTTTGTGTGCCGAGGTGTGAAAAGCGATATAAAATGATTTATGTTTGGAAATAGTTGCTGAACTTTAAGACTGTTTATGGTGCAGATTGTAACATTATTTAATTTTGTATTACATGACGGGTTTCTGCTATGTACATATATAATCGCAAGATATGCGTAAAAAAAAGTCTATCAATCGATGTGATTCTTATGACGGTCAAGCCGATTGATGAAATAAATGAAAACGTACATTTACTTATATTTCCTTTTTTTTTCTTCAGGGTATATTGAATGGAATTGAATGGTCCAGTGGAAGAACGATTTAAGTCCACGGGTCGAACAATAATCAACAAAATTAAACTCAAATTTGACATTTGATTTTGAAGTAGTTACGATCTGTCAGCGAACACCAAGTTGACACTTTCTGCTGCAAATGTTACAACTCGTTATTTAAACTTTAAGCTGTGGTCATTTATATACCTACAGTATCTCACATCCATATTCGTACAATCACTTATTACTGCATTATCAATTGTTAAGCTTGTACGAATACGAAAGTGACGTAGTATAATGAAGTCTTTTTCCTTTTATTGTTTTAAATTTTCAATACTGTTGTTTTGTATAAAAAAGCTTTTGTTTTATATTACTATAATGTAAATAAGAATTTTTGTTAAAAAAAATAATAAAAACTAATTAATAATTTCGAGATTTTCATTGATAATGCAGTAATAAGTGTTTGTACGAATATGTATGTGAGATACTGTATATGTGTTTAAATACAAAAGCAGTTAATCTGAATCTTGTGAATATTTCCTGAAGCGATTGCAAAATGAATTTAGTCTGCTTCCAGTTCCCGACAATTCGTGTAAATTTAATGTTCGTAAAGATGATTTAAAAAAAAAAAAGTGGTCGCCGTGGTCGTTGTGGTTACTGCGTTGGACTACTACGCAATGCTGCCCGGGTTCAACTCCTGGCCGGGTCTAACACCTAAAAGAGTTTTTTCAAGGTACCACCTCTTTCGAATGCCTGACAAGCATCAAAGAGTATCATTTGTCGCGATTGAACTTCTCAACTCGCCGTTCGGAGTCGGCAAAAAACTGAAGGTCCCTTTCATTCGTTCAAAAATATAACACGCACACACAAATGGTTGCGAGAAGCAGGCCCAGGTTCACGTCGAGCTGTAGCGCCAACTAAGTAAGTAAAGATGCTCTAGATCTAGATACATCCTGTTTTTGCGATAAAGTTACCATCATTTGAAGTAGGTTTTTGTCAATGAGCCTATGAAAAAAGTATAATATATAGTTGATATGTAAATTTAACTGTAAGCTGTTAGCATGTTCTTGTCAATGTCTGCCCATTGTACCTAGTAGGTTTTGCGTGTAAAAGTTTGGAACCGGCTTAAAAATGTTTGTACAAAATTTTGTATTTCTTTTTGAAAATATGCCAGCCAAACAGTAAGGCTAATCCAATACTCGCTTGTTGGTAGACTTCGAGAATGGTAGTTGGCGATCAAACGTACACTTTTCTCCCAATAAAGACTGGCGTGCCACAAGGTTTCATTATGGGTCCTATCCCATTCCTGCTGTACGTCAATGAACTAGCCAGCATTGTGAAACACTATTGTGTACACATGTACGCAGATGATGTGCAGCTAATAATTTCATTCCCACTTGGCTCGGCGAAACTTTTCTCTGCCAAATTAAATGAAGATTGGCAGAATATCCTCAGCAAACAGTCTTTGCCTCAACCCTAGTAAATCCAAGTCACTGTTTATACCTATACCTCAATCATTCCACTTCCAGCCATCAAACTGGGGCAGTGCAATATTGACTTTGTTGAATCTGCGAGAAATTGTTTTTGACTATGAATCTATTATTTTTATCATTACTTTAATTATTTTTATTACTGTTATTATTAACTTTTTTTTTCATTTAATTACCACTTTTTGAATTATTAAGTTCCTGCAACCACAATTGTAATCTTGCACTAGTTTAAAAAATATTTTGTCTTAATGTGTAAGCATATGGAATTCTCAATAAATACAAATACAAATAAATGCTGTGGTCTCACATAATCTGTGCAGTGCTTCTTTGATTACAAAAAAAATCCAGTCCCAAGTTCTGTAGCTTCAGTTAACAGTTTTTTGCATTAGGCACTGGATCCGTTAGTAGAGGTGGAGAAATATCTATGATCAGTGCCATCGATAGTTCTCGAAAGTTGGCTGTCGAGTATCGATAGTTATCGATATATATCGATAGTTTTTTCCTCTTCAGGGTAACAATAAACAAAGTTAAATGCACCGTATTAAAAAAACTTTTCTCACCGAGAGAGATTTGATTTCACGTTTTAAAGAAACCCGATCCAGCTTTTTAGGTTCACGCATCATAAAATGCATACCTACCTATGTATAAACAGGGAAAATTGAGAGACCAACTCCTATTTCTACGTTGCTGACTCATAAAACGGGAAATCCCCTTTATAAGTTAAAACCATTTTGACAGTTGGCTTATTTGATCAGATTCCTCTGTGAAACTTCAAATATACTCCGTTCGTTAGGTATCGACCATTTAAAGAAAATTTTGAAATTCTATGTTTAAATGGCTATCGAAAACAATCGATCCCAAAGTATCAATACTTTTTCACCACTATCGATTGTTTTCGATAGTGCAATCGATAGTTCTCCACCTCTACCGTGTAGTCAAATTGAGTTCTTATTACGTAATGAAGTTGCTGCGAGTTTCCAAATATATGAGTATTTAAGCAAGACAAATACTATACATAGATTGGTTAGCAAATTCACAATTCTTACTCTTCGGGGTCTTGCGTACTTCTTTGAGAGCGTTCTTTAAAGAAGTAGGCTTCACCGTTCACCCACTAGTACTTGCCTTTTTCGATGGCTTTCCCTTATTACCCTGCACTGCCTTAGCGGCGATCGCAGTATGGGTCTTGCAGTTGACAGTCGTCCTTTTTTCAAGCATAGGCTTCGAAAGAGCATCTTTAGCTGTAACATCCATAGACCAAGCGGGGGAATTTTTCAGAGAGTTGTTGCTTTGCAGAACAACCGCTTTCTTCTCTCTTCTGAACTGATCTTTTTCTTCTTTATGGTTTGGCGATTTCCATTAGAAGGATCAGTAAGCAGCTACTCCTCCGACTCCTTTCAAATTTCGCCATCGTTTGATATCTCCCCCATTCCTGGTCTTCTGTTCGGCTGTAGACACGGATGGTGTGAGTACCAACCGGACTTGGTTGTTACAATGTTTTTGATTTTGTTTGTGATTTATGCGTTCATGATTTGGTCACACGAATAAGGCCAGAAAGACGGATGACAGAGCCACCGTATCAAGGTAAGGCATTTTAGTCTACAGGCTTCGCCAGTGCGTCTGCGGCAGTTTTATAACTGGTTCGTTTTTTTGTGAATGTCGCTACAGAGTTACCAGGGTGGATTTACTTTCTGAAAAAAAGTTAAAGGGGGCGCGACGTGAGGAGAGTGGCGTCATTCTTCTGAATCGTAATCGTGTCCCGATAAAACTTGCCATCTCTGCCCACAAACTTTTCAGGATGCATTTTTTGCCCATAAACTGATTTAGGGTCAAATACGTGATCATATGGGGCTGTGCATGATCACTGCGCCTTGCGGCAATATTTCAGGGCAACCACAACTATCAAAATTCCGTTTTCTAATTTTGTATAATAATATGTAGCTTTCGTCGCTAAATGTGTAGGAAAATTACTATGGGGCGTTTGTAAAGTGGTGCCCCAGCGTTGCCAGTTTTAAGATTTTAATTTACATTTTTCAAAGTGTTTTGTAGGAACATGTTGAGGGCATTAAGTATGTTAAAAACCATTTGAAATTATGAAATTTGAACTTGATCGTCGGTTTATTATGGATTTATCTTGAGTTTTTAAGTCTTTTGACGAAGTGCTGTCTAAATTATGTAAATATTTTGTTCAAAAAATGTTTCGCTACACTCCTATCTTTCCGTCATTTTGTGTATCCATTTCGAGAATGTGTAAATCTTTTGTACTCTATAGCATACCATATGACTTCTTCCTTTTTAGATAACAAATGTCACATTTTAGATGTCAATGTGTCACTTGTGTAAAATGCCGCTAAATAAAAATAAGTAAGCTTCTAATTAAACCTTTCTCAGCAGAAGTTAATTTGTTAAATTTCGAAAGTGCCGTTTTTTTAGCAGCTACGCCAACTTATTTCCACAAAGATTAACGGTAATTTAGCTGTCATTAAAATTTTACACAGTTATAGCTCTGTATATAATAGAGTAATGCTTTTTCATAATCAACGTCTAATAGGATGTTTGTATACAGCAAATACTCATTCTGAATGTAAATTGAACAAAATAATTTTTCTGACAATATCTTCTGAAAGTCTTTATCGATTGTACGTACTTTCAATTATTTTCTTTAATTAAGGTGCAGTCGAAATGGTACAGGTGTACAACCAGTATAGCATGCAACATTTAAAGATTTTCAATGCAGTTTTTGCATAGCAAATCGATAATGCTATACCGGAGATACAAATCGCACTAGATTCGACGCCCATTATGGTATCTCTTACCATATAACCACGACACCATAGTTGGCCAAGTGTATGGTGCAATTGCATTGCAGTAGAAACCGAAGACCTTGAACAGAACTCTGGAGTGACTGTGTGATTGTGAAAACAACAAATGAACTAAAGAGGTGAAAAAAAGACTTGGCGCAGCAACAAATATAGAACAAGACGACCTTGCCTGGAGGAGCACATTTTCACCCTCCGGCTGTACAATTGTTTGATTACAATAATTCTTAATTTTTATATTGTTCTAGTTAAATTTTGTAATAATTACCATGATTGGCGTGGTAAGTGGTAAGTCTTATGTAATGATTGGTCTAGATGTCATGATCTGAAAATACCTGGAAACACCTTGAAATGCAAGCCTTCACATGAATACAAGAATCTAAGCAATTTCCATGAGATATTTATATACTCGAAAGCAGGAAGGCCGACTGAAATGATGGCCCATAAAATTGTACATAAAAGTAAGGTACAGTCGAGCCCGGTTATTTGAAGCTCGGTTAACTTAAAAACCCTCTTATATGGTAAATTAATTCTGTCCGGTGTATTTTCTTACAAATTTCATACAAACAACTCCGCTTTATTGAAACCCGGATAAGTGAAGAAACCCTTAAACATTTATAGCTTTTGAATACATCCATTTATTTTGTCATTTTTAATGTGTAAGTACCTTCGTCAATGAAGTTCACCTCTCACAGTGACAGATCAGTATATACTGAAAAGCACATTTTCGGTTTTCTTAATTTCAAACAATTTTATCTGCTACTCATCGACCAAACATTTGTTTGCAATTTTAATTATTTTTAAATATGTCGGCGCAAAAGGTTAGTACAATTTTCGAATTTATTGGATATTCAAAGAAAATTCTCCGTTATTTCTCCTCAAAAAATCCTTGAAAAACTTAAGAAATGCGGTATGAGAGGACACTAATAATTATGTATTTTCCATCAGAAATTTTCTTTGCAAAGTCAAAAGTGTGATTTCCATTTTGCCAGCTATGTATTCATTGGGTGTCCAAATTGCCCCACTGGCCACTCCTCCCAATAGAGCCGAATTTCTCTTTTTTTTTTTTAATTCGACTGAATGGCGAGAAGCGATGACTTCAATCACTTACATGCTGTGTGCTGTATATCACACTTCATATATTTTCAGCAAAAAGAGAGTGTAAATGATAAAGAGGACTTAAATAAATTCAATGAATGAATTCAGTTTTTTGACTGCATTCATCGACTGCATTTTGAGACTTCAATAAAAAGAATGCAATCACCATTCTTTGCATTCATTTGCATTCTTTTACTTTATTTTGCCTAATGTTGCTTTATTTTATCTAATTTATACCTATACATTTACTTACATTTTGTACCAAATAAATTAAAATTAACTCAATAAATGCACAATACTGCAAAATAAATCAAAATATGGCAAAATAATGCAAAATAATGCAAAATATTACAACTCTGTCTCTGATCTGTGGGAATACAACTCGCACGCACATGCATTATGATTCCTTCCCCCTCAATCAATTTTCGCTGTCTCTGCTTTGTTACCTATTTCCCACACCACTGATATCCATAGGTACATACATACCACGCAACCATCCGAAGTCGAGTAAGAAGCTTCTTTAGTTAGTAATCCCCCATCTAAAAGCACTAACCGCGCTCGACGCTGCTTGATTTCGGTGATCGTATCGAACGAGAGGGTGCAGCAAAAGAAAAAAATTAAAAAAGTGTGTGTATACCGAGGTCACAACTGACTGAAGGACGGTTAACTCGCACGACCATGTAACTTAAAATGGTTTGAAGCCAATCTATTGGATCGATGCAACAATCATTCGGTTCCGATTAATGTTTTTCTTTTAAAACGTGGTCATTTTTTTTACTCTGCATGCGGTGTCTATGTAAATTATCTGTGGTTAAACGTTTAACGCAACCATATAACGCAACCATATAACGCGACCATTTAACGCAGCCTTCTGAAGTCGAGTTAGAAGTTTCACTTCAAAAAATGTCTGTTATCCCAGGCTCGTTTAAATGCAATTTTAAATGAAAAACCCGGTTAATTGAACAAATAAAAACTAATATTTTTCACATTTCATTTAAACGGCTTCGACTGTAAAGGCAAAGTGCGATACTCGTAAGAGTAGCTCACGTTTCCTTTCTTTTGTTGCAACTCCCTACATCGTTACTCTTATACGGTAAAATGTAAGAGTTATCGATAAACGTCATACTCAATGTGATTTGTATCTTTAGTAGCGTCCGAAGGTAATTTAAATTTTCTTATAAATCATAAGAAAATCGCTATTAGCTGACATCAAAGAAACATCAAACTTTACGTTGGTATAAGTATGTTTGAGTAAATGCCAAAAAGGCATCCGTATGGGGAAAATATCTCATCGATGCTGTGTATGTATTCCCCACACTGGAATGTGATCGTCTGCAATATACTGCTTTATAAGGACGAATCGAAATATGTGATGATGCTTACAATTTTTTGACATATGGAGTTTAGACATTATTTGAAGATGACGTAAACCACACTGTACAAAAAAGTGAGTTCGTGAAATTTTTGGACAGTTTACGAATAAAGTGAAAAAAAACGACTTTCTAAAATGTTAAATGTTTTAATTTTCTTGAGCGATTTTTAAAGCCACACATTTCGACTATCTAGACCCTAGAGAGCAAACGGAATATTTATTGACCTAAATTGGTCCTTATTTGAGGTGTCAAACTAATAGAAGCAAGACCTTAATGCCTAAACAATAAATTTATACCGCGCTATGCATTGGCTTGAAAATGGCTCGGAGTAGGGTAACTTCGGGCATTATGGCGCACTTTTTTTGTTTCTCGAATAACTTCAATATGAAAATCTTTTTTATTAAAAATCAAAAACAGTTATAATATATAAGAAAATCAGAACCAAGGTAAGTTAAATAAATTTAATAATTAAATGATTTAAACAAAGAAAAAGTTAGGTTAAAAATGGCTTACATAAAACCATATTGCCCTATGCATAGGGCAATATGGCGCATCCTCTTGGGCAATATGGCGTGAGGCTGTACTCGCGGTTCGATTTGTCACAGCTATCACAAATGTTTTTGAATGAAGTACACGAGTCGTGGGACCACTTGCGACTTATTAAAACTGTGACTTGGCCTGTATTTGTCTACCTGTTCAAAGCCCATATTGAACAGCTCTTTTTTGTTAGCAGCGAATCCATACGCGTGTAGTTTTCTTATATGAGCTACAATTTTCTGCTCGTTTTCTACTCTTAGGCATGTGGGAGCACCTAAAACGTGTTTCCTGTCGTCATCATTCTAGAGTCTTATTATACATTTTTTTTCACTTACTATACATGCGAGCTCCATAAGGGCGAAAGTGCGCCACAATGACCCTACGGCAAATGCGCCATATTACAAGAAAGACGTATTTTCACAAAACTTAAAAAAAACGCCAGATTTTCTTTTACTGGTACTGATCAATGCCACCAAAGAAAACCAATATGATTCAATTCACTTCACAGTGAATACTAACCCCGTACGTTTTATACTTATGGAACCACACACAAATGAAAAAGAGCCAAAAAATATATGCAGATGACAAAAGTGGAGTATTTTTTTGATTATTATTTTTTTTCACTTATAAAAAAAATCGCAACAGTTTTCCAACTTGGCATGGCCCTTTATTAAGGAAGACTCAAGCTTTCTCATCGTTTGATTTTCTAAAAGCAGATTGGAAATGAAGTACATATCTACAAGGTGCGCCATAATGCCCGAAATTACCCTATCATATGTTATGGAATCGCCAAGTCCACAACTAGCCGAGCTCTCCATGATATTGTAAGTCTCATTGTATGCCACTTGTTTCAAGATTTAGTCATATGACCAGACAGCACAGATAGTATTGCAGAACAATTCTTCAGACAAAGGGGTTCCCATTTGTGTGTGGGTGTGTTCTTGGACTAATGATACACATTGACTCACCTCCACACATAAGAAATGAAGCCGGCCGTGTGGTCAGAAGACTAAATGACCATGTCCTTGTAAATAGACAGTGAAAATATGCATTAAATATTTGCATTACGCGAACCTAACCTAGAATTGCTTGCAGTAAATCCAAAGTTTGGAGGTAGCATCCATGACGCAAGGGTACTCCGAAAATCCTGCAATCGCTAGAAAGTATGAAGACGGTTGGAGACCTTTCCCAGAGTGCTAACCCACTTAGAGAATGGATCCTGCCTCAAATTAATGAATTTTGAGTTGCGAGCTCGAGAGTTTCTGCTTTAACTAAAACTTCTTTCCAAGCATTTTCTTTATAAACATAAGTTAGCATTGAGGAAAATAAACCAAATAAAATATTTTTTTTTTCTCTAGCAAAACCGCCAACTTTCTATAAGTCGAGTCTTTGCGTGACATATTTGCAAGCAAACCAATCGTCTTGTTAAACAGAAGGCTATTTTTTAACCGTTGTTTAAAATGCACAACAGTACTCACGCAAAATAAAAAAAAACTTCACTCTGCAAACATTCATAATGCAGAGCGGATGTGCTGACTCCTACAATTTTGTGGAACGCTGCACTTTGCAAATTTTGCAGAGTGCAGAGTGAAGATTGCAGAGTTGCAAAGTTCTTTTGTGGAATAGGCCGGTTTCAAGCTTGAAAGGCTGGACTTAAGATCCTCTACTGAACGCTGTAGCTTGATTACTTTTTTAAGGAAAAAAGGGTTCAAAGCGAAATGGACTGCTGTTTCCACATGCTAGTGGCCATCAAGTCAGATGCCCAGATTGACTGACTATTATCAATGCACTAACCTAATTCTTTGCTTTGAAAACTTGTTTCTTATTTTTAAATAAGGTCTCAGCCATAACATAATCCAATCGCTTCAATATGTAAAAAACCAAGAAACATAATGTATACGTAAATATCTCCTATGTTATGAATACCCAGCAGCGTCTTGTTTTAGCTTGTAATTAATAAGATTATTAATCCCAAGCTGAAGGCCAAAAGACAGCAGGCTACGGTCTTGCTGAACAAGTTCCAACACTGATGGTCTATACCTTGAAATTATATTTTATAGAATGAATAGTGTCAGTTATTAAAACGCATGAAATGGTATTGCTGTAGTTGGTCGAATCAATGGACAATGTCATTCAACCTTAAACTTATGAATCCTAATGAACAATCAATCGCCCATAAGCTGGAACCCGATGCAAATAATCATTTTTAATCCGACACCTACAAAACGTTTGACACAAACCAATTTAAAAATCTTACTGTTGTATTGTATTACTTGTATACACCGTAATGGACACAAAAATGTTACCACCATGAAATTTCCCAAAATCATTAAGTAGCAACGCTAATTATATTTTTTTATGACCCACATCCGTAAACATTTTCACGAAAAAGTAGGTAGCGGTTGAAAAACTATCACATTTTCATGTGCAGTCAAAATGGGTAAACAACTTACCAGTGAGCAAAAAGGTGCAATTAGGTTTTTAAAGAAGTACTTTTAGCCCGAGCTATTTCTAAGAGAATTGGATGTAGCCATGTGACAGTTTTAAAATTGCTAAAAAAAAAATAGAGTGTATGGACCTTCTGCCAGGAAAACTGGCACCGGTAAAGCTAAGAAGACGACCGTAAGGAAAGATCTAATTTTGAAAATAGTTTCATGCGCTAATCGAAAAGAATCAGCAAAGCAAGTGAATTCGGAGTTTTTTGAAGAAACATATAAAAAAATTAGCAACCGTACGGCCAGCAGAAGGCTAGATTAATAGCTAGGTGACCACGAACAAAACCATCTTTGACCTCTGCGAGGTTACAATTTGCTAAGACTCATCAAAACTGAACCGAACATGACTGGAAAGCTGTTATCTTCACTGATGAGAGGAAATGTTACCTGAATTCATCTGACGGTATCCAGTACGTACGGCGGATGCGCGGAGAAGATTTTAGAAAAGAGTGCGTTTTGACGAGAAATAAATTGCCTCTAAGTTTTATGATGGGGCTGCATTTCGTACTTCAGTCAAGGCGAATTAGTATTTTGCATCGGTTCAATGAACGGAAACAGCTATATCAATGTCATAAGGGACCATTTCGTGCCTTCAATAGATGCCCTATTTCCAGTCATTATTGATCCTATCTTGCAGGATGATTCTGCACCATGTTATCGAGCAAAAAAAGCAAGTTCCTTTATTATAAAACTCGATTGAGCATTAGAAATGAAATGGTGTAACTTATCAATGATGTTGCATCTTATGTGTCTCTAGGTGAAGGAATTTGTGGCAGGCATCGGTCTAAAAACATTAGATTGGCCCCAATTTGAACCCGATTGAGAACTGCTGGGCTCTTTTAAAGACTAAAATAATGTCCTGAAACCCAAAGAGAAAAGAAGAATTTAAAACCGCAATTCAAGAAGCCTGGAAAAATGACATAACAAGAGAATACTGACTTCTATGCCACGGAGAATTCAAGCCGTAATCATGGCCCGCGGTGGTCACACAAAGTACTAATCAACTTGTTATCCTCCAAGTATGTACTTCTGATTAAAATGTTTTAATAAAAGTAAATACTTAGTCATATTTCAATCAAATTTGTTTAAAATGTTTCTATGTTGAGTTCACTTTTTGTATTATACAATAACACATTATTGTATTGCACTAAAAATACGATAGTAAAAACTTCCAAAACAAAATATTTCTATGATAAGATTAATCATCAACATGCTGAAAGCATTTACTGATAGTTTTACTCTCTAAAAATTTTAAATCATAGCTGTAGCGATAGGTTCTCAAAAAATCGGAGGTGGTAACTTTTATTTGTCCATTACGGTATAGTTATTGTACATATGCACATAGGTACTCGTAGAAGTCGTGGTTTCGAGGGAAGAAAACCCAAAGAGCGCAAAAGAACGCCGTTTTGATACCACAACCTCAGGTTTATCCGAATGTAGTTTGAAGTACATATTCATATACACTTTGTGGAGTTTAAGAAGAGTTCTCCAATCCTTTTCTTGGATATCTCTTTGAGGTCGTCGAAGAAAGGTTTACCCAGTATGCGTTGCCTGGCTTTCGCTAGAGGTGGACATTTACGCAGAAAGTGAATAAGCGACTCTTTTTTATTTTTATCGCTGCAGTTTCGTCTGAAACTTTTGTGAGGGATGGTTGGATGGAGGGCATGGTTCCCTATTGACCAGTGTCCTGTACTAACTGCCACTACTCTTGCGATGTCTACGCGAGTTCTTTGTAGCAACTCAGTTGTTGTTGATCTATTGTTATCTGGCCATATCTTTCTGGATATGACACAGTTTGTCAGACTAGCCCACCTAAGACCAGCTAGCTCTAGAAGTGTGAGAGTATATTGCTCTTAAGAGCACCTATAGAAATATAAAGGTTTTCCGCTAGTGAGCTGTTAAGGGCTGATCCTTGCCTGGCAATTTCTTCGGCTCTCTCTTTCCCTTCCTGGATCTCCAAGAAGAGTGACACTTGCCTAATTACAAAAGCTATTGAATTTGTCTTAGCATTGATATACCAATTTTGATAAGGTGATTGCCGAATTTATGGCTTTAATTGCTACTTGGATATCTGTAATAATAGCAGTGTTGTGTATGAATTGTTGATTCATTTATTAAATTGTGACAAACCTCGAAAACGAAGCGCTATCGAAATTCAGTAGGCGATAGAATTTAGATATGCCGAGTTTTTCTGAGAAAATGCCCGTGCCTACTCCTAAGTCAATTTTCGAGCCAGCGGTAATTAATTAGTAATTTAAATTAATTTTAACTGGTATTTGCAGAGTTAGTGAAAACCTGATGTTAATTCTTGGGGTGTGTTGCTATAAAGCTCAAAATATGGCATAAATGAAGCTCCATGGTTCACCATCATCTTCATATCAATTTTAAAACTGGTTTATCTTTCCGGTTCCACCATATGTGATGCAGAGTTTCCATGTCGCAAAAGTTGACAGAATCTTCAAAATACTATACCATATATTTATAATTTTTTTTTCAAACCTTGTACAAATTGTTATACATATTATACATATGTACATAAATACATAATGAATATTTTGATAACAAAAAAATAAAAAATAAAAATTTAATCACTTTAACAAGAATTTCAAGCATCATTCAATACAACGAACGAACAAGCCATTGAGAATATCGGTCATGGTATTTCTTCATAACAAGAAAATAAAAATTTAAAACATAATTATGAATATGTTTGCCAAGCCCTACAAATCCGAAAAAATATAAATTAAATAATTAAGGAAATTAACTGTATACCACCACAACGGTTTAATTATGCTAATTTCACATTTTCAGGGGCAAGCTCTTCATGTTTCTATTAGGTGCATTTTTTTTTAATTATGGACAATGAATTTATTTCAAGTTTGGTATCACTAGCATAGGGGCAATGTCAGATTATGGCTTTTAAATTATACTTTAATTATTTAATAGCATTGTTCGATGACCGCCCTAGGGCGCCCTCGCACTGATGCGTTCGATGTCCGCTAGTGCTACACTGAAAATGCTGCCCTGTGTTCGATGTCGACACTAGTTGTGCACTGGATTCCCCTTGGGTATTTCGTCAGTGCAAGAAAAAAGGGCTGTCAAAACATTAAATCAGCTGATTTGTTATTTGGTTGATTTTGCTCATTGTACTTGTGTGTTTTGTGTTCGCATAGATTGATTAATAAAACAACGAACTAAACAAGCGCAAATATATAAATATATGAAAATTAACACCAATTGATTTATGTTTATTAATCAAAAAATGACAGTTGCCAGGGCAAGCTATTTTGAGGTCTGTTAATTGAGGCTGTTCTAGAACAGAAAATAACAGATTCGTGAAAAATGTCAAATCAAAGTGTGAACAGAAAAGTACAGCCCATATTAACATATGTTAAAAAAATAAATAAATAAATATACGGCGTCAGCAGTCCTACACAGAACCAACCCTAGCTTCTCGCAACCATTTGTGTGTGCGTGTTACTTTCACGAATGGAAGGGACCTAGAGTTTTTTGCGCCGACTCCGAACGGCAAGTTGAGAAGCTTCTCATGGCAAATGATACTCTTTGATTGCTGGTCAGACATTCGAAAGAGGTGGCAACCGTGAAAATTTTTCTAAGGTGTTAGACCCGGTTTGGAATTGAACCCGAGCAGCTTGCGCAGTAGTCCAACGCACTAACCACCACGGCGACGGCCGCCACATATGTTAGTTGTCAAAAATGGTTTACAAATTCATTACTGAAAACAAATTAAAATGACAGCAATAGCTCATTTGACATCTGGGGCCGAATTGACGCACTCGTTAACATGTTACTCCTTATCCAAGTATGACGATTTGGCATTACCGCTCATGTTATCGAGTACTGTACTGGGTTATTGACAACCATGAAAACACACTGGCACAAGTCAAGGCGCTTTGGGGCTGGGGACATCGAACAATGCTAATATTTTGTAGAATTTCATGCAATAACTGAGCTTCTTTGTACCCCTTGACAATGTGACAATTACAGTTGTGGTTTTATTGGTCAAATGTGAAAAGGCTATCATTTCAGTTTTGGGTCATCGAAATTAGACTAAGTTTCGTCAAGTTTTCGTTCAATTACTTCTTCGTTGATAGTTTTATTTTCTCAAGAACTTAATTTTGAATATAGAACAAATATTAAGAGATCAATATTCACGGTGGAAATTAAAGAACATTGACAGAAGTACAATATTAGGTCTGCTTGCTGTGCGGTAATTTTACGTAAAATTACTGAATCTGTCAAAAATCAAGAGAAGAGAGAGCCAAATGAAGTGTCAAAAAATTTAATGAGAGCCTCAAAAAATGTCCCCTTTTGTGAAATCGTACTACACCTTCATCCATGGAGTCACCGAGGGACATCTATCACATAGCAATCTGACAATTTGTGAAATGTCAACCACTATTTGTTAGAAAAATAAAAGAAAATTAGTTTTTCGTGAAAATATTTAATAGTTAAAAAAGAAGAAGAGAAGATTTTCCCACACTTTTGACATTATTACTATTTGACAGATGTCCCATTTTGATCACAAAAAACACACCAAACAGACCTATCGTTTTTTAGACCCTTTATTTACGATAACGTTTGTTGGTCAGGATTTACTCACTGCAGCTGCACATGCAATAGTTACACGTTATATGTAGTAGAATTTTCTTTATGGCATTACTGTTTGCACTCCGTGTTAGACAGAGATGTACATATGATGTCCCCATTTTTGATGTTTCCGCCCTCTTTCGTTTTTTTGTTTGTCATTGTTGTTTCACTTTTCCTTCTACCAACATACTTTTTCTGTAAAAGAGGGATGATGAGCTTAAAATATATTTAAGGTAATGCAAAAGTTTTCCGAAGGCTAATCAGTCAAAATGAATTTAATGAATTTTGGTTCAATCCATTACGGAATCCAAACCGATACTCCAATTTAAAAACAATAAAAACATAATTGATTGACATTAATAAATGAAACTGCACGAAATCACCACCCATACACTGCACTGCGAAAGCATACAGTGCAACATGGATTAGCTTCAAAAAGTATCTCAATCTGTCGTTGGAAATCTGACGCACAACACGAAATGCCCAGTGGCAATAACATATTTCATTTTTCAATTGAAATGCACTTGCGTCTAATAAATTTTAATCACTCCTAATGCGACCAACGCCGGCCGTCTCCAACCGATACACCGACGACATGACGAGCCATCTACCTTGACCTTAAATAAGTGCGTAGCTGCGTCGCAGTAGCCGCCAGCGATACCGCCTGCCCTACTGTCTAGCGATAGATACAATTTTTTTTTTCTATGTTTGCCCAGCTCCAACAGGCCAACTAGAACCGAATCAACAAATCTGATTCCAAATCAATTGAGAAGAGAAAATTCGTCTTTAATTGAATTTCAGTTACCACTACAGTGGCAGCACTCATGGAGCATGGAGCACATTAAGCGAGTAACTGGTCCAACTTTCGCCTCTGATTCTGTTTTCGATTTCATTGAGCATACTGAAGTTGAAATGACTGTGATTGTGTATGGATTTCCCATTGTAAATTTAACAACTTAATTATAGATAAGGTCCCGGCTGTTTACTGTTTGAATTTTCGAATTTCCCCCCTTCGCCCATATGGCCTGGAGGTAACTTTCTTTATGCCATTGTCATCATTGTCAGAGCGACTTGTTGTTTAGGAAAATATTAAATTGATTTATTATTTGTTGGTTCTTAAAGTACACTTATCAGTTATCACTTATTTATAACGGCGAAAAAAAATTAGCCCCCGAGCTGTTAATCAGTCATTAGGCGACGCCGGGCAATGATTAGGAGAAATTGACGTTGACAGGAGGCACAGACAAGAACCACCGAACCCACGTCAAAGTGATTCAATGCCCGCAGTTGCTTATTTAGGTCAATTTAGTTTGTTGTTGTTAATTGGTTGCTTACTTTCAATCTACCTCGATGACACTGGCATGTGAAATGTCACTGACAATGACACATAGGAGAGCTGGCGCCATTTTTTATTTCAATTCCCACAAATATTTGCAACGCGTTCATTATTAAAAATCTCATTTTATTTGACAGTTCATTCACCCACCGCTCATTTGGAGCGATTCAATTTAAACCGATTCCAACTGACATCTCTGTCACCACATCCGCTTGTAACTGTTTGCATTGACACTTAAGTCAAATATAAATATTATCATTACGACTTAATCACTTATACAGGGGATCTATGATGTTTACTTCTTCGTCGTTGAAATGTAACGCAGAGAAAATATTCGAATTGAATAGATATTGGTTACTGTGTACTTACGTATACGTATGTATCTACACCAGCTCAACATTAAATCCTCTTAAGAGGATGAAGTTATCATGGTGTGTATATTTTTCGGATCAAATTTGCTAATTGACGTTTGGTAGCAAAGCGGAACTGAATTCTTTGAACTTGATGGAAGCTAACTTATCTATGTAATTGTTCAGCTAACGGTAATACGATGGTACTCGTATTTCATTGGTGTATGAAATTTGACGTCTGCGTTAATTGACGTATAATCCAATTATAGCTATAAGATGTAGTAATTTACTAATTTTTTTTAATCTTTTTCTTGACGTTGATTGATGGTGGGTAAAATTGAACAGAATGTGGCCAAAAAGAAGGGAGAGGAACCATTTAATGTCAGACGAGGCGCATATTCTTTCTTTACCACACCTCATGCATATCTTGCGTTACACCGCGTCATAACGAGCTATTATTTATGGCAGACATATGTATGTACATAAGTAGCAAGCACAAAAACAAGATGGGGGCGAACATCAAACTTTGAATGGTGGGCATTTAATATCTTACCATTTAATTTCAATTCAGTTCAAAGCGCAAAGGGATATTGATGCTGCAAAACAAATGTGCATTGCAGCACTTATAATCTTGAGAGAAATTAAAAAAGGTTTCATCTTTTCTGGAACAACAAACATAACATGATATTGAAGTGCATTTGCTTCGGACAACTATCTCTTGAAAATTTCAATCGAAAGTAAAAACAGAATTCAACGAAAGTGACAGCTTATGGCAAGCCATCGATGGCAAACCGTAAATTCAGACATATGTTAGATGGCAGGGTGCAAAATCGGTCTTCTCGGCTGCAGTCTCCACTAGACATTTTACAAGCATTCCATGAATTACATAAAGTACGGAACTGCAAGTAACAAAGCTTCAACTTACGGGTCACCTTAGCCTTAACAAAGATAAGGTGAGCCTTTACGAGGGCCAAGGTATTGGTCTCTAAAACAAAAGAAAACTAGAAAACAAGGCTCAAAGCTACCTCACAGTGGTCAAGTAACTACACTGGTCGCTCCACGATACTGGACCACTTAACTCTAAACATAGACTATACTGTGCCGAAGCCCGAAGTCACTATTCCCGATAGGTCATTTTGGAATTACTCAGGATCTATAACAGATAACTCTGTACACTTTTCCACGTGCTTTCTGAGGCAAACTTAATATCAATCGCTCCTTCCGCCTCATTGACAGTGCAAGAGGAATGTAATATCTACGAAGGATAATACAATTTTCTAGGATAGTCAATCGATGAAATATAGAATAGTTGAAATCGCTGAAATCAGTCTCCATCCACTTCTAAGACCACCTCCGCCTGTCGTTCATCTCTTATAGAGATGCTTTAACAGTTTATAATTCATCTTTGCTGGGTTTCGGGGTTCAGAGATATTCCAGGGAATTGTAAAGCTGACGAACTAACTAAACTAGGAACAACAATACCTATTCAACCGAAAAAATCCGGTCAAGTGCAAGTTATACTTGCGCAATAAGTGTTCCGTACTATGTATCAGTTATTTAACTACATACTTACATATGTACATATGTCATAGATTTATGTTGATAGATCTATATGAACCCTTTCTTTACGATACGATTTAACTAAAGATACAATGATACTTTGTTCGATACTCACATATATGTATGTATGTACATACATAAAAATATATCTATGTATATATATATAGGTACATATATGTACTTATGCACTTGTATATCTGCAGACACAAGTAAGTACATATGTACCTACATACATAGTTTTATGGTGCACAGCACATTTCCATACAAACATATTGAGCACAATTTGCGAAAAATAAATTCAAATTTGTACCTACATAAATGTATACCAACACAAAAGTTGAACAAATTACCTACATATGCATGTATATATGTATGTACATATGTCTCGGATGTCCTCTCTCATCTGCTCAGAAGAATATAGTTATACACACACACAAAGTAAAATAAAAAAAAAAAACAAATAAAGCATGTATATACGTACATACATATATACCTACATATGTACATAAATGTACATACATATATACCTACATATGTACATATGTATATGTATTTACAAGAAATGTACGCTTGTGCATCAGATTTAATTTTTCCTCTCGTTATTCGTTCAATTGCATTAACTGCGAAGAATTTTGTGATTTGTCACCCTTTCTGTGTCTGTATACACACAAATTCAATTTTTCCCAATATAGTAAAAGTAGAGACACCTACATTATAATAGGAAACCATCAAGCTTCCTTTATGTGTTATATTATGTATTATTGGTTTAAGTCTTAGGTCAATAGTTATCCGGTAGAAATATGCCACGAAAATTCGCTGCGGGTATAACACTTTTGCCATCAATTATTAAATTTTTACTCTCGTATCTACTTTTAGGCGTTGTGATATTTTTCTGGATATGTAAACAGTAGGGCAGTTGAAATTAAAAAATTAATTTAAAAAAAACGGTTAAAGTAGGGCAGTCGTAATAATTATGATTCCATCTACACTTTATTCTCAATGTTTGTGATTTTATTCAGATTTTTCTGAGCGATATTTTCGGAGAAAAAGCTCGGGACAGCAAGGTGTAACGTTTTGTGAAAAATTGTTAAGAAACTACCCCCCAAAGTCGAAATTCAGCTTTTTAAGTTCTGGTCTGTGTTTAGGCCACTAATTGCTACAACTGTTCCAAATTTCAATAGTCTAGGTTAAGTAGTCTCTGAGAAAAAGGCCTGTGACAGACAGACAGACAGACACCGAACTGATTCCATTAGTGTTCCGTTTTGGTACGGACGGAACACTAAAAAAGAATATACATATGTAGGAGGTATGATCCATTCAAACTTGACATAGTCAATAAAACCAATGCTTGACGAGAAGGAAGTGAGCACCATGGTGTTATGGTAAGTGCGTTGGACTACTGCGCAATGCTACCCAGGTTCAATCCCTTAAAGTTTTTTTCACGGTGCCACCTCTTTCGAATGGCAAATAGTATCATTTGTCATAAGGAGCTTCTCAACTCGCCGTTTGGAGTCGGCAAAAAACTGTAGATCACTTCCATTCGTGCAAAAACATAACACGCACACACAAATGGTTGCGAGAAGTATTTGATATTTTTTTAGCTTAATACAAGCGAAGAAAAACATAAACAAAATAAGAAATTTAAAGCTAACATCAAACTTAAGGGAGTACTTACATCTGGAATTTAAGAGTAGGCCCTGGTTCACCCCGAACTGTAGCGCCGCCTAAAGAAGAAGAAGATGGGAAGATTGAACTACTGTCGTTGCCATCAGACAGATCTGGCCTAGACTGGACCTAAACCGCTCTAATCATCATCTGTTCCTTAAGTGATCATTGGTGTCATCACAGGACACTGACTTATAAGCAAGCATGTTACTAGCCTTAGCATCCTTTCAAACGACTTCTGTAGAAGTTTCAGGATCGAGAAAGAGGAACAAAGCCAAACACAACTCATCTTTTCATGACTACATCTTTCCCGTAGTAGAAAACTGCACCTATGAGAATATTTTTTTAACGATCTCAGTGACATAGCAAAAAAAGACGTTGGGAGCCTATCTCGGTTTATAAAAAAGCTTTAAATTCATAAATATCACAAGGCATAAATGTGCTGGTATTAAAGTTACTGGCAGCCACCGCCACATAACCTAACTTAGCTTAGTCACAATAGTCACCGCTTATTTGACTTCAAAAGTTCACTTTTAGGCCAATGCACACGACCGCTCTCCCATTTGGTCGTGCGCCCTGAGTTAAGGAAAAATGTACACACGGTGTCTTTTTGGTCGCGGGCGCTCGTGTGTACAGTTCTATTGGTTTTCTATATACTCATGGAAAAAGACGCTTGTGTGGCATTGGCCTAAAGTGAGACTCTAATGGCGCATCTCTAGAAGCTAACATTTATGTCCGTTCATATTTTAACGCGTAGCATTGATTTACAGGTCTATATAGGTCCGTTTGGTAGCTTGCAAATTTGTACGAATTTGAATAAATTCCTGTCTGTTAACCCAAAAAATTCGTAACAATTCGTAAAAAAGAGAGCCAAATGAAAGTAGCAAACATTTCCTCTGAAATGACAGACTTACGAATTCTTACGAATTCTTACACCAACGTTTTCTTTGAGTAAAGTGGGTAAAACCTGTCAAACTAGCCATTTGGCAGTTTCTGTCAGTGAAATTATCTATCAAAATTCACTGTAAAGTGGAAAACAAAAAAAAATTGACAGTTTTTACCCACAAAATGTCAAAAATGTGATTAAGCGTGTTTGTTTACTTTCTTGCAAGTTTTTACCCACTTGATTATAACAAAGTTACCAAACAGAGACATAATGCAAAAGAAAAACCAACGTGACAGTTCACAATGGTTATGTCAAAAGAGTAGAGTAGATTTAAATAGGTCTGCTTGGCAACCTGTTAATTTACGTAAATTTACATACAACTGTCAAAAATCAAGAGAAGAGAGAGCCAAATGAGAGTGTCAAAAGATTTCCCCTCTCGCGATATCGTGCTACATCTATTTCATGGAGTCATCGAGGGACATCTTTCAAACAGCAATCTGACAATTTGTGATATGTCAATCACTTCTTGTTAACAAAATAAAAGAAAATTAGTTTTTCATGAAAATATTCAATAGTGAAAAAAAAAAGAAGAGAGGATTTTTTCCCACTTTTACTATTTGACAGATGTCCCATTTGTGTTAATAAAAGTTGACAAACACACCTAATGTCATACATGTCAAACTGCATTTTAGAAAATAATTTTCTTCTAATTAAAACTGTCAACATTGTATCTCGATGGCACTATGATCATGATGATGGCGAAAAGTAGGGAAACTCCTGTCAACAGAAAAAAAAAATACATCAGCCCACATTTTTCTGCTCCAATAAAATTGCAAATTCATTGACAACTCAACGCTTCAACACTTTTCATTTAAAAACGAAGAAAAACTCAATTCCACGATGTGGAGTGCCATGGTGACACAATTTACAACCTACTGGTCCTGGTTTATTTTTATTTCCTTTAATTTTAATCCACAAGTACCAGTTTGGATTTGTTTTTCTTTCTCTACTCCTTCAAAACATCATCGAGGGTAACTCTCATAACAAATGCAAATAGAATCGAAACGCTTCCAACTGCACATCTTCCACGATTTATTTTCGTTCATTGGCAGTCGGGTACAATATCGAATATTGCCGTTCTTTTTTTTTTGCAAAAAAAACTTTTTTCATCATTGAACGTACTCGTACAACTACGAGTGTATGCATAACTGCCGGCTGTACTGGGAAGTGTTCATGAACTTAACTTGAACGGCACACAGAGCACAGAGCACCCAAGACGACTGAACCAGTCGCTGGTATCTGGATACAAGTATCATCATCGTCTTACCAGTCATCTCGTGTGGCGCATGCTCGTGGTCTTTAAGACAACAAGAAGATTCCCCGGCTTAGGCATATGATGAGATAAATAAATAAAAAAGAAAAACTGTTTTGACTTACCACGCTGAAACTTGGAGTCTTGGAGTAACGTGATGGTAAACACCGGCAATAATGATGATCGTGCTGCATCATCGTATTCTTTTTTTCAGAATTGGCAATGATTGTCGACAACTTTTCACGTGTGTGTAAGTGTGTTTATGTTGTGACACATCTGAGCTGGCAGTGATGTTGCTTGTAAAAAAATGGGGGTTTGATGGCTGAATGGAGGTTAGAAGCATCGACAGGAACTGATTGTGTAAGGAGACGTTTGACTTTTCGCTTTAAATTTATGACCCATTCACGATGTGATTTTTCCGCGAATGATGCGAGGAGAGTTTTTTGTGATTTAAAAATTTGGGAATAAAATACAGTTTTGTTTTTATACTTAGGGCGGTTCTATTTTCAGGCGGTTGATTTGCGGGAACCGCGCGGTTTGCCAAACCGCCCGGTTGTGTGTGAACGAATATAAGGATTTCAATATAAATAGGAACCGCAGCGGGAACCGCGCGGTTTGAAACCGCACGATTTCCGCCCTGTCTGAACGGGGCCGAAGTCCTTATATTCGTTCATACACAACCGGGCGGTTTGGCAAACCGCGCGGTTCCCGCAAATCAACCGCCTGAAAATAGAACCGCCCGAAAATCGAGCGGAAACCGCGCGATTGTAGTTCTATTGCGTTATATGAGAGTGTTTAGTTTATTTGCGGTTTCAGTGCGGTTTGAATGAAATTTCAAATTTTTATGATATTATGATTGTTTGTACATAATGTTTGAATATTGTTTTTATACTAATGGATGAAACAGGAGGCGTTTAGCTATAGGCATACATATATGATAACTAATATATCAAATGAAGATATCGACATTCTCAAATAATTAAACAATTTGGGCTCAAATTCACTTCATTTGGGATATAATGTTACAAATAGACAAACCATCACGTAGTATTGGGTGTATCCAATACTGCCTGTTTCTTTTCTTTTTTAAGAGCAACCACACACATATTGCTTCTTCGATTTCCATATTTGAAGTGAAGTGAATGTTTCGTACACAACCGCACACAAACCGCTCGCAAACCGCCCGCAAACCGCAGCTGTCTGAACACATAATAATATTCAGCGGTTCAAACCGCGCGGTTGCAACCGCACAGTTTCGGTCGTGTCTGAACGGGGCCTAACGGTACATTTCATGTGCTAAACTTTTTTATGAACTTTAAAATCAACTCTTAAAGAATCTCGTGATTTGGATCTAGTTCTCACTCTAAACCTGACCACTGTGGCCTAAAGCCTCTTAAATATGACATTGCATTATTGTTCGTTCACTAGATGTGTCAAGGAAAGTCAAGCTGTTTGGACTAGATTTGCATTTTGCCCACAAAATTTGCATCTCTCTTTCTCTTTCATATGCGGAATCGTTTACATTTGCTTCGCTTTACTGTTTATTGTTCAGCATTGGATCATATGTGTCTTTAGTTAAGAGGGTGACAGTTGGGAATTCACTTTGCGTAACGTTAGTTCTGTTGTAGATGATCGACTTAACCCTAATCTGGAGACGTTTTATTCCATCTGTTAAATGATGATTAATGGTTAACTCTTTTTTAAACATATGCTTGGAATATAAAATGACTGATGATGTCGTTTGCAAAGCCCAACAGTTTTACAGTTACCCAAACCTCGTGTAAATTTAGAAGAGCTTAAAGTTGTTGAATTGCTCTCGATAGGTTTCTGATGCATTTTGTATCGATGAAAACCTAACAAAAAGCCTAATCTAAGTCTAAGAAAATGAAGAGGTATTTTTGGCAGAATTTGGCAGAAAGTTGGCAGAATTGTCCTAAGGAAAGATTTTTCCTTAATTTAGAACGTCAAAAATTATTATGAAAAAAACGAAATTGCTCCACAGTAATGCTAGGTTTCCACTTGTCGATTTGAAATTGACAAACAACGTATTTTAACGTCAAGTACAAAATTGGCAAGTGGAAATAATGAAAATCTGCTTATATATCATTATTTCCAATTGCCAATTTTCTAATTGACAGCTTAAGTGCCTTTCCCGATATCACCTAAGCACTTCAGTAGGTTCATAAATGCTGCTTAGAAATTAGTTTTCAGGAATTCCACAAGGCTGCCGACTGTCTCCATAGCTTTTCCTGTTAATCGTTAGTAACAAGCATTTAGGTAGTATTGCCCAAGCCAGGATGTGAAATACAATCTTATAACTAAAGCTAGTTTGGTTTACGGTAATAACAAAAATAACCACAAAGCAAAGGTGGGGTTTTGTATGGTATTCAAGAATGGTTCTATTCGGCACTGGAAAATATGTTTATCAGAAAATTATAAAATCGGGTTAAGCAAATGACGGCCATTTTCGTTGGTGCAAAATTGAATTTGGGACATTTTGCATTACTTTTGCCAATAAATTTGTATGCGATGTTGACGGTTTTTTGTTGGATATTCTTCTAAAGCACCATGGCATATTGGTAAGTGCATTGGACTACTACGCAATGCTGTCCGGTTTCAATCCCAGCAAACTCCTTAAAGTTTTTTCACGATGCCACCTCTTTCGAATGTTTGACAAGCATTCAAAGAGTATCATTTGTCATGAAGGGTTTGTAAACTCGACGTTCGGAGTCGGCAGAAAACTGTATGTCTCTGCCATTCGTGCAAAAATATAACACGCACACACAAATAGTTGCGAGAAGTAGGCCCTGATTCACCCCGAACTATAACTCTAAAGTAAAGTGATTCTTGTTAAGCTGCTCCCAAGTTATTCTTACTATATTTGTCCTAATATTGGAATCAATACATTTCATTATTTAACATTGGCTCATTTTAATAAATTATTCTTCATATAACACATTTCTCCTCATAATCTATTTGAATCATTCGCAGACAAACAGAGCTTTTTGGAAATTTCTTATTCTTTAGCGACTCAAAGATAAGAGTTTTTGATAAAAGACACAGGGTTTTCAGAAAGTTGAAACTTACATCAGTTTTAACAGTAAGTCCCAACCTCTGTCACAATTCAAGATAATAATTGCTTCATCCAACGCAGGTATCTAAGCATTAAAGAAAAAAGCGCGGAATTCCTTCGGTATTAGGCGTTTCGCAATAAAGTGCCCGCTAAAATTGCTTAGGTCGCTTAAAATTGGAAGATGTGGGCAATACGGTATAAAATTGGAAGATGTGGGCAATACGGTATAAAGTTAAGCTTAACTGCTCATATTAAAGATAGTACTTATTTTGTATACCAAGTAACTGCTCAAAAAGTATATGCTTTCTCGTAAACAATAGCTTATCTTGTAGTAAGCTCTTTATTGAGATGACTGGGCTTCTTTCACAAAACTGTCATAGATTCTGTGACCAGTTTTTTTTAAGTAATTGTGTTAAGTTTTTGTTATAATGAAGCCTGTTGCTCATTTGCAGTAATAGTAAGGCTTAAACCGCATTTCGATTCTAGTGTTTCCCATTCTTGAACACATTTCACCCTCTTAGCATTTGGGGCAGCACTAACCTCGATATTCTTTCCTGGTTCATCGCACTGACTTATACAATATAGCCCAAGTGCAGCTTAACAAAATCCAAGAATAGGGGTGCCAATCCAGTCTGCAAGTGTAGCATATAATTGGGGGAACTACTCGGAAATTTAAAGAGCCGCTTTATAAAATAGCGTAGGAAACTATCCACGGGATCGAACGCGCAGTGTTGCATATAGTGGAATAGAAGATGCTGTAGCACGAAATATTTTCTTGGGTACGATATCCCACTTTTTATAATCCCGTTTTCTTCAATTACGCTTTTTAAATCCCGCTTTTTACTATCCCGCTTCTTATAATCCCGTTTATTTTATTCCAGTTTTTGATAATATGTTTTGCAATCAAAACGCGCATGAAGTTGTTAAAATACAAAAGTGGGATTCTGAGAAACGGGCAAAGCGAGATTTGAAAAGATTTTACTAATGGGATTTTAAGGGGCAGTATTTAAAAAAACCGGGATTTTAGAAGACGGTATTTGAAAACTTTTTTTTGCGGGATTCTTACAAAACGAGATTTTAAAAAGCGGGATTCCGATACGCTCCCGAAACGCGTTTGATTTTTCTCAATTTCCCCAGACAGCACAGATCACCCTTTTAGCTTCTGCGAGTTTAACTTAAGGTGTTTACTCATACGTAAGATCGGCGTAATCAGACTTGTACTGTTTAACTATCTCAATCTGCTCATCTTGAAACTTCAACTTTTCCTTTCGGGAGTATCTACCTCCACCGTCTCTGAATATCATCTTTGACTTTTCTAGGTTTACAGTCAAAATCCAATAGGTGTCTAGTCTGTTGATCATTGAAAAAACGATATCGTCTGCAGACAATAGTGCCGGAATATTGGTTCCACTGAGCTCAATTGTTTTCGCACACGGCACGGTATCTCCGTTTAAGACTCCCCAAAACGCAAGAGTCATCTAAGTGAAGTACAAGCCATGACATATTAGTGTCGATGACAGTTTTGACACTGACCATATTTGACTTAATAATCATTTTTCGCTATTTTTGGAAATCACCAAACCATCTCGACAAAGAAATAACCCAAGACATTCCTTAAAAGAGCGTTAACTCTCCGCCATTCATGTCTTCAAACTTCCACACTCCAAGTATAAAACAACGTCAATTAATTTATTCTCTGTAACACCAATCGATTATAAATCAAAGACATATCTCTCAGCGATCAAGTACTTACTCATCATCTTTATACTCGTAAACTGGTCGAAATAGTAATAACCTCAAGTGCGCTCGTTCAAATAAACCGCTAGCGCGGATGGCGTGCGTTACTTGTTGCAACTCAAGTGGTCATTGGCTCAGATGAATAATACTCGTAATAAAAAAAATAAAAAATAACAAAATGTTAAAACGTACTACAAGAGGTGCGCCAGAGGCGCCCGGCTTCTGCTGTCAATTGGGTAGACTATTCGTAGACCGTATTCGTTTAGAATTTTAAATTAAACAATTTTTTTTTCTTAGTATTTTTAATTACATGGAGCGATTTTCTTTCCAATTCTTGTACGTACGTGTGTGCATGGGGGTTTTGTATGATTTTGATTGCGTAAGTTTTTGACATTTATTTGCGGCACGCGGGACTAAAGTTTAAGTGGCACGGAGATCATTGAGCATTAAATTTAAGCAATGAGCCAATTAGACACGAGTGCTGAATGAATGATTTTCACCGCAGACACGTGGATCATAGTCGCATGAGCATTTAATTTTAATCTTATTATAAATGCTTTCTAATAAGAGAAATTTAAGTCTTTTGTAATTGTGATAGTCTGAAGTTTAATTATATTGTACTCGTACTCGTATATTTTTAATTTATATATTTTTTTTTCTCTTTTTAGGTAAGTCAAGTTTTGGAGAATGTCATAAGGTTAACATAAAAGTTTAAACTTGTATAAAGTTTACGGTAAGCTAGATAATTGTTTTGTATTATTAAAACTTAGACAGATACGATACGCGTTGCACAATGATCTGTGAATACCCCAACTATGATGCCGATATGTGCTCTGCTGATTTTTAGCATGCTGTAAATTTTGCGTCGGCTTAGCAGAAGCCAAGTCTGCTTAGCATGACTACACGTTTAAAGTTTTCATTAGCCTGTTACAGTGCTTGTGTGAAGATGTGCCTTATCTTTTCTATTGGTACATGGGGTAAAATTGCCCAGTTTTGTACTTTTTCTGGCTAGTTCGTCTGCATCACAGTTACCTGGTATGTCAATATGACCAGGAACCTAGCACAACGTGAGCATGGCATCTGCTCGATATCTCGTTTAGAAATGCGCGGCCGTGTGTAATCATTTTGATCTGAAAGCTGGTGATTGGAGTACCTTAATAGCTGCTTGGGTATCGGTGTAAACGTAAATGACCCGATTGGATATCGACTTCATTGATAGCCACTCAACGGCTTCATGAATAGCTATCACCTCCGCCTAGAAGACGCTACCATAGTTTGAAAGTATTAAAGACAAGTTCAGGCTGAGCTGGCCTGAGAACACGCCCGCTCCTATACCATCACCTGTCTTGGATCCATGCTTGTAGCTCTCCAGTACAGATTTGCCTTTTAGACATATATTACTTATACCTACCCATTCCAGTCGGCTTAGAATGTATAAAATTTATGTATAAAAGAAGGAGAAATAAATAATTGTATTATAATTGTGTGGGATCAATTGAATCCGGCTCGAAGGACCATGGAAATCTATAACACTTTTAGATTTTATACCAATCGAACCAAGCCTTTTATTTACCTAATGTGGAGCTGCTTTAGGCGATTGGTAAACAATTTAAAGGTGTTATAGATTTTCAATTATATTTGATATTGAAATCCAGGAGCGGAGTCATATAGTCCATAATTCCTGTGTTAAGGTTATTCATTGAATATTTCTTGGTTCATATTTGTTTTACTCTTTTTAGCTGGAATTTTCAACTGAACTGAACCTATACTCAAGAATTTGGACATAGTCCGGGCACTTTTTGAAAAAAAGAGGGATAGAGAACGAAACTTTCGATACCTAGATGATGTGTGCTACAGTTCAGTAACTAATCATTACAATTTCAGTCTTCGGTAATGATTTCTAGTCATTTGCTCAATGACAAGAGAACTGCATAAATAAAATGTATGACTTGGGACTGCAACTACAGGATATCCGTTGCTAATGAACATTTTCACTTTTGGTTTTGTATTGTCACTGTTTGACGCGCCATCAAAGTCGCAAGCTCACATCATGTTTTCGTTAGTTTCACCTCGGAAGACCAGCAGTTTGCTTAACATCATCGCCAATGTTTATTTTGCAATAATAAATCTGAAGTCGAGTCTCCCGCTGCCACCACTAATTGTTGTGTTTATGTGCCTTGCTATAGTGAAAGGCTTCGCATAATTTAATTTACACATCTTCACCCGCACATCGCGCTCTGTGCTTTACTCTGATAAATCACCTCTATCTACGGGTTGGTTAACTTTGGATGCGCATCTTCATCTTTTTTTGTATTTGCACATCATTGACATTCCTAATTCTTTGGAAGGAAACTTGAAGGTTTTTTTAGCACACTTCATTCCGCCATGGCCCCCCTTAAAGCTGCGAGTGGAGCTTCATCTTCAAATTGAATTCTTGTCCTGAGCGTGGAAGTTCTCTTTTTTTTTGAAAGTAGAAGTGAATGGCAGTTGGAGTGATTATTCTTCAAATCACCTGTGTAAGTGGATTTTTTTTCAGCACACATATAGCTTCCGTTGCAAGTGAATTCGAGGTGGCTTTGATTATAGTTAAGTGGCTCCAAATACCAGTTTGGCCAACACACTCAACTGAAAACATCTGGAGCGATTAAACCCCAGCCACAAGGCATAGCGACAGCACCCATCACACGTCGCTAATAATACGCTATTAAGTGGCAAACGCCCGACTTGACCCACAAAACTAAATTTGCTTCCAGGGGCTAACAGCTAACAGCGAACAGCTAACAACTATTAACTTTAGCTAGCTCTTGCGTTACGTGTTAAGTTATGATTGACAATCCCAGTTGCCCAGCGGCCAGGCCATTAATCCTAAAAGAGCCAAAAAAAAAAGTGTGCTGTGCGTTAGCGGTGACTGTCAACTCCTCCGAGCTACACTTGGGTATTGAAAGCGCTCATGGTGGTGGTGCGAATTTGAACTTTAATTAGAGCTCAGTGCGCGTACGCGTACACACGCCGCAACCTACGCGGTACGTGTAATTAACAAAGTGGAGATTAGGTTTATTTATTTATCACTTTTCATTTTTTTTTCTGTTTTTGTTTTTGGCTGTTGGTAAACTTGATAGAGAAAAGTTGTTTGAAAGGTTGGCAGAATTAGCAAAATGCCTGCGAGGCTGCAACACAAAATAAACATCGGATTCTGTCAGATCCTTTGCAAAGAAACTTTGACAGCGCCCCAAAGAGTCGTTGGTTTTTTTTATTTGTTGACGATAATTGCTGATTTGGGGTTGTTTTCTGTTCAATGATTGGACATTCACTTTGGAGATTTGACTTTATGCGTAGCAAACATGTTTCGCCCTCCTGAGTGTGGGAAAATCGCTAATGGATGACGTTTATTTATGGAGTACCACATGGCTGAGGCACAAGGCTTAATTTAATGAGCCTGTCATGAGTGGATTATGATGACAGATTATCCCCGGTAGCGACTTTAGTGCTTTCATGTCACATGGAAGGCAAGAAGGAGTTGATCAACTTGAAATAGGAGAAATGTAATTGAATTGTGGGTTCGTGGCTTGACTAAATCGGTGGTTTAAGTTGGTGCTATTGTTACTTGTTTTAGGTTATGTTTTAAAACTGTAATTTTCTTGGATTTCAAGAGAATATTGACAAGTTTTGGAATAGTTTAGAAGAGCTATCTGCAGTAATTCTTCTTCATTTGTCATCTACCAGCAGGTTTGAACAAATGACTTTCCTGATTAACGTCTAGCTTGAGCCAATTGTTTTGAAACTTAGAAGTTGTAAACTCGGCGATTTTTATAAACTGACATATGCGAAATTGCCAGACGTCGTTTATGCACTAATTGCTTAGTTCTGAAAAGGCTAAGGGCTTAGAGCCAGTAAAGAGCTGGTTTTCATTCCTTAAAAAGTAGTTTGTAGGACTCTGTGGTCCGTGTAAGCACCACCTTAAAGCTACTATCTAGCTGAGAGATTGAGATTAAAAAACTCAGCAATTTCTAGTGTTTTTTTTTTTATAACGATACTGGGTGCAAGTGGGTTCATTGCTAGACGTGGTTACTGTTTAAGGAAGACAATTTATAAGGATTCGCAAAGTCCTTCAAGCTCGCACCATCGTCGGAAGTTGCTCTTTGCAAGTATCGATTTGTCTCGTGTATATGAAGAAACATAAACCTTCTTTTAGGTTTGGTGGGGCGTGTGATTGTTCGAGCAATCATTTCCACTCGGAGATCCGAAGGTCCATTACGAATCCTGAATCCCCTCATAGTTTGGGAGTAAATCCTCTTCTTACCAATTCGTAAGCCAGTTTGTGGTCGTGGTGAATCTTAGAATACCCGATATCTTTACATTTCCGAGCTCTGCTATGTCTGCCAAGAATCTATGACCAAATGTACAGAGGCGTCATTCTTAGAGGGCGGGACAGTAGCAGAGTAGAGGATGGATCGATTCGCTTTCTTTCTCAGGATATCGTTGGACTCAGTTAGCCATTTACTTGCCATATGACCTATGGCACAGTGACTTGTGATTATTCCGGTGATTAAGTGCATGGAGGATTTATCTAGATGTAACACCGTCTACTTTAAGAGCTGGCTGACTATCCACCAGAACGGCTATCTCTGACAGAAGGACGTCGCTTCTTTTCATGAATATAGCAGCAATCGGAGTTCCGTCTGAAAGACACTGCATATATCCGGTAGTCTGAAAGATTTCCGTATTTTTAGTATATCTGAGTAGAACCATGCTCCTTCTAAGGTAGAAAACTAAGTTTACAAGCTTTTTGTAACCGAAATATGTGAATATGTTGAGCTCTACGGGGGAATTCACCTTAAGTACTTGCAGTTAACTTTAAAAATAAATACTGTGAATTATAACTGGAGGATCAAAAATATAAGTAATGTTCTCGGTCATCACCTATCTGGGATGTAAAGCACCCTTATTACCCAGATTTGTTTGCATTAACGTTAAGCTAGATATACACATATAGAACGCAGTGCATTGCAATTGTTATGAGACAGGATTGGCCACAGGGGCAGCTTAAGTGCAGGTATTTAGGGCGGTTGCTTAACTTAAGCTCGTCGGACGGTGGTAGTTCTTGCCAACCCACCACCTGGTCATATACAAAAATGGCGTACTATTAAAAAAGCAAAATAGAGAGGGAGAAAGCCACTTTATTTTGATTCCAGACGGGCGTAAAAAGGATAGAAAAGAAGAAGAGAGAAAGAAAAGGAGCAAATAAATGCCCAAGACCCTACCACAATACCAACGAGAAAGAGATGAAACGAGACGCAGAATTGAGATTAACGTAAAATAATCCCTATACTAAACCTATACCTACTTAAATCTACCTTCGACTAACCCTAGGTCGAGAGTCCTCCTTTGTCACTCCACGGTAGAGTTTCGTCAAGAACCCGTGACATGCCTGATGTTGTAAGCAAAGGTCTGGCTTATCCACCCTTAATTTCAAAAGACTACCGATTGTTATCTCTTTGGCCGATGTTAATAGAGACGGTCTCTTAATTGGACTCCCCAGTTACAACCTTTTAAAAATCATATCTTTTGAGTGGACGTTAACGTCTGTCGTCATTGTTTTTATTTCGTCCTGTTATGCCAGTAGTTGTTATGACATTGCAAGGTGAGTGCAAGAATGTCAACAGCTATAACAACCGATAGCAACGATAACAACGATAACAAGTCTACAATTTCTTCCATTTTAGGTACCTACTTACGTAAGTAAGTATATGAAAACTATTTTGGCAGAAAATTCGAAGTTCATATTGGCGAACGTACCACATGGTCAAATGGCGGACCCACCCTAGACTAAAAATGTCTAGTATGGTACACTGATGGTGCTGGAATCGTTGGGAACAAAATCTCCGCCCCTATTGGATCATTCCCCAGCGTGTTTCAAGTTGAGGTCCACGCCATTGAGATCTGCGCCTTGATTAATCTACAGAGAAGCAGCAAGGAAGCTAACATAAATGTCTTTTCCGACTGCCAAGACACACTCAAAGCTTGAAGCTCCTACTCTTTGGACTCAAAACTGGTGAAGTGCCGCTTCAATGCTCTCCAATCCCTAAGCTACTCACAATAAGGTCAAACTTTGGTGGGTACTTTGTCACAGAGCCATTGAAGGAAACGAGATTGTGGACGAGCTGACTCGTTTAGGCTCAACTGCCGAATTCTGAGGCCCAGAACCCTTTTGCGGCATAAACTGGGCAACAATCACAGCCTTAATCAACAAATGGGAACATAATCTCCGAATCTCTTATCGGAGAAATGTCCCAGGACAAGCCAAACTTATAATTAGGCTTTACACCCAACACAGGGAACTTCTACACTACAATAAGAAGGATATTAGGTATGTATCTAACAAACTTCCTCTCTGGTCATTGCCTGAAACGATACCACCTAAACAAGTAAGGTCTGTCTAGCGAGACCGATTGTCGATTCTGTTTAGAAGAGACAGCGGAGCACGTCTTTTGCGATTGCCCGGCACTTTTCGGGGCCAGTCGATGTTTCCTACATAAAGAACTCCTCAGTCCTAATGACTTAGAAAATGCGTCCACCAAGGACATACTATCCTTTACTTGAAAGGTAGTTTGCCTCTTGGATTAATTAGAATCCTATGATATAATAGATCTTGGGGCATGATCCAGTAATTCAAAAAGGGAATATGTTCCTATTTTTGACTTAATCTTTAAGTACATCAAACATCATTCGGAAGGAAGTCTTAGAGATTGCCCATATTTTGTTGCAATAACAAACTTCTTTAAGTAGAAAAATAAAGTTAAATCCGCATTACCTCGCTTTGAATTCTCTCACGAACCTTAAAAGGGAAAAATACACCAAAAACGCTGAACTAATCCTAAGTGTAACAATCTATTTCGTCCGTAAAAGTCGCCATAAGATATGTACTCGTAAAAATGGGATTGAAACGCCGCGCCGCCGTCGCCATTGGGATTCCATTCCAATAATAATCGCTAGACTAGAATACACACTTTGACTGCGGCAGACACATTTGGCATCGCTTAGCCTTAGACGCTTAGAGTTTAGAGACCGACACAAAATGTTGCGTGGTTGCGCGAACATTATATTCCTACGCACATTTTCATTAACCTCATAGTCATCACTTCCCTCTGCATAATCCTCTGTTACGGACTACAAAAAGCCTCCTAAATCACGCATTTGATGTAATAAAACACTCGCGTAGTTGATTTTTAGCCCTGAATCGGTTCGCGTTTAGCTTTGCTGTTCCGTCGAGTGTCGTAGCGTAGCGTCGCGTTGGACGTTTTATTCTTTTTTTTATATTTTTGGCGAACATCGCGTGCATGCATCCAGAAGGCGCAACACAACAACAACGAGTATATGGACCACGACAAAATATTGACTGCTCCAGTTGTTGTTGAGCGTCGTGTAGTTTCAAATAACTACACGAAAATATTTCTGTTCCAATTTCCAATGAGTGCGCGGCTTAATTGAGATAGAATGTTCAAGACACAAAAAAACGAAAATAAAAAAATTGTCCAACGGACACCGCGACAACCGTACAGGCGCAGGTACAAGACAACATGCCAGTGTGTGATTCTTACAAAAAAAAAACTAAGTCGAGCTTAAAATAGTCAACGGTGATATATGTAGGTAGCTGCAATCAAAGATACAATCAAATTGGAGTTATAAATCTGCAGCTTTGTATAATTTCCCTCCGTGCGTCGTCTGTTTGTTATCTTGTATCTAGATACATACACCTTTATGTAGAAACATGTAGAGGGGGCTAGAAGTTATCCCCGAAACGGGACAGTTATAGCTTTCCGTTTGCAATTCACGTAATAAAGTGTTCCGTGAAACCTACAAACAGCTTCATGTCACGGTGACTACTTTGGATTGTAAATGAAGGAAACACGTAACTAAAATTGTGCAATTCTTGAATCTTCATGAGTGTGGCAATTATCTAACGGGTAAAATGAAGAACGCGTGTTTTTGTTTAACGGAACAATCACAAAACTAAAAACTAAAAACTGTTACTAGGCAAAGTGTGAACCAAAGAGAATTTTCAAGATATCTTACAGTTAATGACTTAACTTACTTTTCGTAAGATAAAGAAGAGGGAGAGAGAGAGAGTCAGGAAAAATATCAGTGACAGATGACAGCTGTCAAGTTAAATTTATACAAGTAAAGCGTGGTATCGAAACTGACATTTTGGGTTGATATATGTACATCAAAACTGAAAATGTGTACATCTGAATGATGGTTTGTCGATCAAAACTGGCGAACTGCCAAAATGTTCGCTACTGACTGACGATCAGCGCTCATCTCTGTTTTTGCTCGATTTCGTTATTTAAAAAGCAAACATAGACAAATAACAACAACTATGATTTCAGTGTCAAACAAAAACTATAGTGTGAACGGGAGACTCTTCATTCAGCCATAAGCCTTAGTTGTCAGTTTTGATCGATAGTGTGTATCACGCTGGATAACTGTACAATGAATGGTGTGAATACAGATCTTTGCGGCATTTGACTTTTCGTTGTTTTCTCAGCAATCCAATGTAATAACAAATAAAAGGTCGTCGCCGGGTCTGAGTTTAGTCAAAAAGTATCAGCAGCTGTCAAGTTTAATACATTGCGACCGACGTTTTCCTTTTTTTTGTCACGCAGCAGGGATGAAATCCTTTATGGTTAGTCTTTCACCCAAGCTAAGGGCAAGGTGTGGCATGTCTATGTTACTACACTACACGGTACCGACGGTCAAGGGGAGGTTTTGACATCGTGTCTATTTCTTCATATGTTCCAGGTTGATCTTCTGAATCAGCTATAACTGTTTGGTTTAAATCTTACAGCGGTGACAATAATGTTGTTGGCTGACTCCCATTCTTCACTCGTTGATAGCATATTATGTTACGGTTCTCCTATCGTTATTTCCAGCCCATTTCTGGTGCTTCATAGTTACTGCATTCCAGCAGCACGTGCTCAGCGTTTTGGTGTTTAGGAAATCTTGCGTGTCCCGTAAGGAGCTGGGTGGGGTAAAATTTAATTTCTCCATGTTTTTTTGCGCGCAGTATCCATTTATTGCGGTATCCCATCGTCGCGGCCGTTTTCATTCGATGCGGGTATTTTTTGTCGGGGTAGGCATACCCTAACTGGAACACTTAAACACGATGACTGCTCCATTGTATTACTTTGTAGAGAATCCTGTTATAATGTTTTTTGCCGTTTTCGGAAATATGGGAGTAGGCACTTCAGTAGCAAGACGGTTCGGTTAATAGCAGTAACGACATCAGTACCGAAAATATGCAATTTAACCCGGGCAAAAGGAGGACAGGCACATAAGAAATGCTTCGCAGAGCCCTCGCCTTCTCCATAGAAGTCGCAAAGAGGGGTGTCACTTAGATCTTGTACGCTGGGGTGTTTGGTTAGGAAAATTACTGTATTCAGGAGAGTTACCCTATTTTTGATTACGTTCACTGAATACCCAACTTTCAGCACCGCTAGTAGACGCTCGCTGATCCCACTTGGGTTCAAATCCTGATGTATCCTCTTCTGAGTCTTTGCAAGCAAGCCCTTCAGAGATCTCGTTTCCTATTATTTCGTTGTGAACTGGGACCCAAACGAGTTTCTATGCATTAAGCCTTTGGGCCGAATTCAGTATGGTTATGCATTGCAAGACTATTTTAGAATTGAGTAATGGATTGAGCAAGGCCTAGCCTGACTGTCACTATAGGCACATGGCTCTCGAGAGACTCGAGTTAATCCTTTTCACCTTGGTGCAGGAATTCAAGAATGTTCGTAAGTTAGTAAAAATGTATCTACATTTTATAGCTGGACACGACTCTGTAACAAAAAAAAATTATATTTTAGATCTAAGCTTTTTTTTGTGTGAATGTGAATGGTCCATCGACAAGAGTGGACCAATTCGCCCATCGTTCCATATTACTAATTATTATTCATATGTGATAAAGGCAATCCGCCACGATGTCTTTGCAATGTTGAATTGCAAAATGAGGTTAAGTAATAATTTCATCCATTTTAATCCGTTTCAAAGTTGATTGATTCAATCCTTAACTCTAATTCAACTGTCCGTTCAAAAATAATTCACTTTCACATTGTTGTTCCTTGAACCGTGTAAACATCTCTATCGGACCAACGAATGAATTCCATGAGCTGTCAAAATGCAGACAAGGCTGAACTTTAGCCCGAAAAAAATAAAACAGAAAACGAAAAAAACCGTTAATCACCATAAATCAAAAGACTGCAATACTTGAAGAGTGCAAATTCATTCATGCATTAATCTTATAGCGCGGGAGGTGATTGTGCCAGCTACTGTTTACCGATACCATCTTCCGGCTATTATATGCATAGCAGCCGTTTGCAAATATTTGCATATTTTTTTTTATGCCCGTGTTGCCATTCACCGCAGTATAGCGGTTATTTATGCACGCTAGTCAAATAATTATTCTACTTAGTACCTCTAGAGTGGGTTCGCATCGAACAACCATCATTTCCTTTCGCGAATTTTACGAGTCTGCGTCTGCGATTATTTAGCACCGCGCTTCACGTTCAAGCTAAAGGTAATTATTGTGAGCTATGTTCTTACGTGTAAATCGTATGTTTCTTTAATGCTAATTTATATGACCGTTAAGATGACGTGACTATACGAGACTAAATGGGGGCAGTGATTATTATTAATTGCTACGTGCTTGTGCCTCACAATAGTGAAAGTGAAACGTCAGTCGGAAAATGTTAGATTGATGTGTCATTTCATACAACCATTCGCACAAATGGTTACATTTTCACATGTCACTCGGAGTGACATAACAAAATGCATACATAATTAAGTTATTAATAAACGCTCCTATAGTGGCTTACAATTCAACATTTTAAATTAGCACTGAAATTTCAGTTTCAATATTCATTTGTGTAATTAAGGTGTGTGGGGCCAGCCATGTTGCTTTCATGGCAGTGAAGTGACAATTACTGTTTCTTATCTTGTTTCGGCTGCGACCTCCTGTCACATCAAAGGTCAAAACACACACGTGTTGCAACCTTATTATGCACATATTTATATACGATTTTTAAAAATGGTCATAAAGATGACATAAAAATAACACAAAATTTATGCTCATAGGCTGAAAATGTGTTTGCTACGGTATATTAGTATGATAATTTCGAAACCTGTTTTAAAGTTGTTCGAACTGTTTGTTTGTAATCAAACGAGATCAAGCGATGAATTATTTAGTCTCTGTCAAGATTATAAACAATTGGATCTAGTATATTAGTATTTTTTGTTTTTGTTTTTCTTTTTGTTTGTTTTGTTTTGTTTGTGTAACGTGACACCTACAAAACTTGTTATGTCTTACAAATTTTGACTATTTATCGATTTTTAATAGAATCGAGATGCAGTTGGGTGTATTTCTAATGAACTTGACAGTTTTTCTACGAGCGAAACACATTAGGTGTGCTCATTGAATTTTGCACAATCTCTTGGCTTGACCTGTTTGACAAATGAAGACATACTCATACAGCATGTCAACCAGCTGTCAATTTCAAAAGCAAGAGGAGATAAATTTATGTGCCAAGTTATATAAAACTGTTGACGAAGAATTTATTTAATTTAAAATTGAACATTATGAAAAGTGTTGAGAAATATAGAGGTTTCCATTAAGCATGTCTTAACTTTTGAATAGAAACAGTTGTGTGTGAAATATGACAGAAACCTTTATTGCGGATTAAAGTAAATTTAATGCCATTATGGGCCCTATTCTGTACAGTACTCATAATGCAAAGTAGAATATAATGGATAGAAAAGGAACACAGATGAAAGTTTAATGTTCTCAATATTGAAAATTGCATTTCGCAATATATACGTACTAGTGTGCCCGTGCGACAACTCTCGCAAGAGAAAATCCAACCCCCAACATCCAAACTTCCCGTATGATTTCCATCTGTCAACTGATGGAAATCACATGGAAATCACATGAAAAGCATACGGGAAGTGTTTATTATTTTGGGAGTTAATTTAAGGTAGAATATTTGTTTTGATGTTTTTTAATTTGTTAAAATCTATAAAGTAAAAGTGCAATTCGTCACTGCTCCATGAAATTCTTTTTCCTTTGACACCTCATTTGTTAAGATTGATTAAGTTTGAGAGCCGCAAATGGTACCTAAATATGTTATACTTCAGAAATAATATATTGTGTATGATATTGCATGTCTTAGAGCATTTCCTTTAGAACTTTCTCTATACTGCATTGGTTCTGGGATATCCTCCAAAAAAAATGTAAAATCCAAAATCGTATTACACAACTCTGTTTACTTTCGCTTTACCTACATGTGTTTATGACATTTCCTTTGCTGCAACTTTTGTGGTAAATCGCGTTCCTTTAGTTTTTCGTAAGTTTGCCTTTCTCTGAGAGAATTTTACCCTCACTCCTTGAAATTTGATAACTTACTATTTTCGAAGCTGAAAGTAAAGGAAGAGACCTAAAGATACACGGGTCACAGTTGGCGGCCATCTTATTGACTTTTTGACAGATGCGCGAACTTGAACGGAAATGATCACTCTTAGTATACTTACCTTAGATACGTGTATTGTGCCTATTGTAAGTGTCGAATTCGATCAACAATCGATAAGCGACAATTATCGATTGTCGATAGTCGATTGCTGATTTTGGTGTTGTGTATTGTGATTGTGATTGATATTCGTCGCTTGTAGTCGATCACAAATGTCTGGTCGATGCTTTTTTGGGAAATGTGAAAGAGTAGAGATAGTAATTTTAATGACAATGATACTCGTATGTTAACAAAACTGAGTTATCAATTCAAATGCAGGGCGAAGCAGGGTGCAAAGAAAAATCAATTGGAGCCAAGCAGATAGGCAATAGAAAACATAATTAAAAATTATTATTTAAATTATTCTCTTTAGTTTAGTACCGCAATATGATAAAACGAAATTAATTAAGTTGCAATTTTAATTAATTTTTATTCATTTTATTTAATTATAAGGATATGGATTTGAGAATATTATACCATATTTCTACCGCTTCTTCGATTCCAGAAAGTTCATCGCCATAATATGGTGCATTCAGCTATTCATCGACCATCGCTAAACCACAACTAAACCACAAATAAATAATTACGAAAACAGTAGCCAAACAACTGTCAAAGTATGATGTATTCTGTATTCACAATATTCACATTTTTATTCACAATAATCTATTTTTGTACCGATTAAGTTACACAATACCAAAGCTTAAATTAATCGACGCAATCGACAAATGTCATGACGATCACTGATCGACACTCAAAATTTATTTTAAAAATGACATTATTCATATGGCCTCCGCGGATTCATTTACAGGACTCGATGCGAAAGATCCAATTTTATATGACTATGTTACATAAGTCGGGCTGGATCTCTCCAATTTGTTTCAATGATATTGTTCTCCAGTCGGTCAGTCGTTGGTGGTTTGTAGCATTAAACCAGCGACTTAAAGTAGTCCCCCCAGTTCGGGGTGAACCAGGGCCTACTTCTCGCAACCATTTGTGTGTGCGTCTTTTATTTTTCCACTAATGGAAGCGACATACAATTTGTTGCCGACCCGAACAGCGAGTTGATAAGCTCCTCATAAGCAATGATACTCGTTGAATACTTGACAGACATTCGAAATATATGACACCATGAAAAAACTTTAATGAGTTTGCTGGGATTGAGCCCGGGCAGCATTGAGTAGTCTTCCACATTGCCTCTTCTGGAAGTAATGCGTTTTGGACACTTCTTGCATCATTTCCGAAGTATCGCCCGCTGTATGGTAGGTTGTACCGCCTTGTTGAAACCACATGTCATTCAGGTCCATGTCATCCAATTGAGGGCACAAAAAGTCACCTATCATGGTCCGATACCGTTTGCTGTTGGATTCATCGTATGGCCACTCTCGTTTCAGAAGATGTGTGGCCCAATAATGCCGCCTGACCAAAATTTCCCCCAAACACTAAGTTTCTCTGGATGCAATGCAGACTCTTGATACTGCTCTCCCCAAATGCGGCAATTTCTCTTGTTCACGAAGCCGTTCAGCCAGAAAAGTGCTTCATCAAGGAAGATGAAATTTGGTTCCGTTTTCAACTAAAAGATAAATTTAAACGTCGATTAGTTACTTTTTCTGCACTTGAACTGTCGTTAACGGTCCTGTTCGTAAACATCATTTTTCAAACTCAAATTGATAAATTGAAGAGCTAAGTGGTTTCTAAAGTTGATAGAAAAGGTTATCTCTGTCCAAAAACAAAATTCTTCGGACCCAATTCAATGCTAAATCACATCAGCATAACAGTGCTTATGAGACTCTATTGCACAGCAGTAGTATAAATTCGCCGATTCTGGGACAGAGGGATTAGAGGGATTGTTTTTTCTTATCGCAAATGTCAATCAAAAAGTGTGTTGACCGCAGCATGTGTGCTTATCTTGAGTGTTTGTGGTTGGTGTACCTGTCAGAAGGGGGGGGGGGGGGGGGGGGTTGAGTGTTGATGTACGGGGGTCGGGGGTACATGTGCATGGTTTAAAGTTGATAGTAGATTGAAGGTTAAGTGTACTATGTCTATGTGAGGGTTGATGTACGGGGGTCGGGGGTACATGTGCATGGTTCAAAATTGATAGTAGATTGAAGGTCAAGTGTACTAAATTATTATTCGAAAAAGTGTGCTTATTCCAAAAATAGTTCTTATCAACTTCAAAAACTATTTTCGGTGACCAGACATGTGAATGAGTTCAAGTTGTATAATTTATGTCGAATAAAATACGAACTGAATGTTTGTGGTTAGTGCGCGTTTGATTACGAGGCATGCAAATGTTTGCGGTTAGCGCGCGTGTCAATCAAAAAATTATGCTCGAGACGTGTAAATGTTGCGGTTAGCACGCATGTCAATCAAAAATTATGTTATCATCTTCAAAAAATTATGGTTAACATTCACTTGTGGAAAATGGTGGTTAACACTGGCTCAAGTTATCTATGTACGTGGAAATACAAAATGTTGACAACATTAAATTAAGTGGTAATTCATAAATAGAATGAAATAGAATGATGAGAACCAAAAAAAATTTTTTTGATAATATCTATGAAGTTTCCCACCAAATTTTTGTATAAATACCAAACCGATTTGAAATTAAAAACATTCGCAAGTATCAACAATCAGAGAACATGGATTCAGAAATTGGGTTATACTTAGACAACGTATACCAAGGGTGTTGGGAAATCCCCAACATTTTAAGCCTGACCAGAGAAGCGGCCCAGGACTTCCATAGGTGTAAGTCCTATAAAAATCTTACAAAAATAGCAGATCTTATCTGCTTAATAGACGAGATGCTGAAGACGCAGGATTGTGATGTCAATCTTGTGGTACCTCTCTTTTTAAGAGAGGTAAGAAAATTTAACGGATTTATCGAATAATAAAAAAAAAACTTTTTTACAAAAAAACATGTTTTATTTTTCATTCCATATTTAAATTATAGAGAAATTTCAGACATAAATGACCACAATTAAAAGAATTATAGTTTTGATGTTGAGTATAGTTGTATTGTAGATTTTTACCCAAGTATTTAACAATTTCTTGAGGAGGTTGCAGATTTCCAAAACTGTCAAAATATTCTTTATGATGTTTGTTCTTAGCATATGCTACCCAATGTGAGCCAGACCCAAACGAAGAATCCAGATTAACGATACCACATTCTCGCTGATATGATTGTTTCGGTAGAGTATCCCGCATGAAGACTCCTCTGAAATGTGGTATGAATTTACCATACTTCATCAAATCGATATCGGTGAGCGCTCGTTTGGGTAGGTTTCTTAAAAGTTTTTTGACTCTGACTTGTAAAATAAACCATAACCCTTCCTGTATGGTTTAAGGAATAACCCCTTTCCTAAGGCAATGGCTTCCATAGTTTTATTATGACGATTTGCTTCTTCAAGCTCTTTTCTGGCCGATTTAGCTTGATTTATTGTCTTTGCAATAGCACTCCCACCAGATGCTAAACCACCAATTGCTCCGAGAGCTGTAAGTATTGGTACAAGTGGTAGAAAACCTCCAATTTTAGGAAATGGTATTATACGTGGAATTTTCACTGCAGACTTTTTTCCTCTAAAAGAAGTACCTATTACTTTCCGTGCAATTTTTATTGCGCTTTCAATGTCTTCAGGTTTCTTTTCATTTAAAATATTTTTAGCATTTTTTACAGCAGACTTAAAGAGATCCTTGTTACACTTGGGTTTTTTATTTTTGTTTTTAGCACTCTTAGTTTTTCTAATTTTTTTATCGTTGACCCCCATACCAAATTTGACTTTAGCCTTCATTGCATTCGTCACGAACCATGCGTTTGTACGTTCACCAAAACTACTATCTTTGGACTTTACTCTTGACCAGGCCTTGTCAGCTAATATTCGATCTGCTTCGTGTCGTTTATTTATGTCTTTTGACTGGGAATATGCAATATCATGCTCCCTACATGCGGCATCCAACAAATTAATTCCCTTATCACCTCTAGCTAAACGTTCTTTAAGTTTGGTACCTGGTCCGCAAAATTGATAGCCTGGTAGATGTAATTCCACTGGTAGAGAATTAATTAGGTTATTCAGCACTCCTCCTCCAACAGGGTTTCGTTTATGTCTGATTTCTTTTTTATACAACACCGCCATTTTTCTTATACGTTCATGACTTATTAACGTTTCGCTTCAGACTGGATTAATGTAATAAAAACATGTTAGTTACTACAATGCGCTTCATTAAACAACACAAAGATCTTGAGGTTCGAAACATTGATCTCTCAATCAATAGTTTATCGAAACCAGCTAGACATGGTTTACTTTTACCAAATTCAATAAGAGCTTTAATTGTTGGCCCCTCAAACTGTGGAAAAACAAATGTTATGATAAGTTTAATAGAAAGTCCAAATGGTTTAAAGTTCAAAAATATTTATATATATTCAAAATCGTTGCATCAACCCAAATATCAATATCTACGACAATTAATACAACCCATAAAGGGTATGGGGTTTCATACATTCTCTGAAAATGATGATGTTCTACCACCAGATGAAGCGAAAACTGACTCTATTATTATTTTCGATGATGTTGCATGTGAGAAGCAAAACAATATAAGATCATATTTTTGTATGGGACGTCACAAAAACATAGATAGTTTTTATTTATGTCAAACATATACGCGAGTTCCAAAACATTTAATACGAGACAATGCAAATATGATTGTAATGTTTAAACAAGATGAAATGAATACAAGACATATATACAATGATCATGTGGGGATGGATATGAATTTCAAAAATTTTTTAAATATATGTAGTGAATGTTGGAAAGATAGATATGGCTTCCTTGTTATCAACAAAGATGATCACATGGATGGCGGGCGTTACAGGAAAGGATTTGATGTTTTTATTCAGTTATAAACATTCACCAACCGATATTTGTACTTAGTATAGCATCTGCATTCAATCAGATCAGATAAACTGATCTGATCTGGTCTGATAAGATAATCAGTAAAAATGAATGTGAAAGTATTAAGAGATGTTATAAATGCTAGGAGGGCCTTGAGGAGGAAGTTTAATAGTATTAAGACACGAGAATCAGCTGTAGAGAGCATGTTGGAAGATACCTTTAAACCCATCACTAAACCTCTTAAGGAACTAGTTAAAAGTGCAAAGCATAATTATGATGAAACCGACAATGATATCAACTTTAAATCATTTAATAAAACATCAGAAATTAATGCAAGTACTCCAATCAAATCTATTAAAAAAAGAGATACATCCAATTCGAATGATAATGTTTCAAGCAATGAAAGTAAGGATGACACTTTCTTTACACAACTGGATGAAATAGATAACAGTGACAATCAAATATTATTGGATTTAACAAAGTTGAAACAAAACAATAAAATTGATACCTTATATGGTCCATATAGAGATTCGAATTACAAATGGAGAATGGGTAATGCTGCAATGGAAATAAGTGCAAATGAGATTACGATTAATGGTGAAAGCTGGTCTAGAACACCAGGTCTTTTTGAGTTGATCTTTCACAAAACACCACAACACTATAGTGCTAATGATTTGCAAGTGTACAAGGAAATTTTACTCAAAACAAATGCACATAAACGTAGATATGATGAACACAAACAAACCAAAGGTACTAAAGCATTCAAGTACAAGAATATTATCAAAAACTTGTTGAAGGATAAAAGTTCATCATCAATTCATAAACATAAAGGTTCAGGTTTAATGAGAGTGAATCTACAAAAACCTAATTATATTTATTGGAATGATCCAAATGAATTAGTTGACAGATTACGACTTTTGATTTCATCACAATCGGCAGGTCATACAAATCATAATAATGAAATTGTTTCCATTATTGAAGAATTAAAAGAAAGCAATATAATTGTATAATTCTGATTGCGTTCTTACATTAACAAAATGAGTGTTGACAAGTTTGGTCACTTTCCTCATCACACCCAGAATTCTGCAAGTATAAATCAGATTGTTACAAAATCAGAAAAGGAGAACGTACTGTTGAAGAATGATATTAACAAAAATTCTAAGAAACAAACCAAATCATCAGTGGCCTTCAATCTATTCGTATATCGCAAGGAGTTTTTACATCAAAATCGGCGAACCTTACAAAAAGTAAAAGCAAAATTGACTTTAACTGAGAGCTTAGTGTCTAACAATAAACCAAACGCAAAGTACTACAATCGACAGGATCTTTCTTCATTGATGCATGGTGTCATCTACAAACAGAAGCTGGAAAGTAAGCTTGCTAAATTTAAGGAGTGGAAGAAGAAGAAGGCCCAAATCAACAAGAAGGTGATGCAACCCTTAAGGAGATAAAACAAATTTAAAAGTGTGAATTTAAGATATGGACTATCCATTTTGTAATTATTAATGTTGTGGAAATGTATAAATTTAAGTTTAATTTGTATTTTGAATAAAGTATTTGTTTTTCACAATCTAACTAACTTTATTTAGCACTCCTGGCATTCCTTATATTTATGGTTCTCATTTGAATTGTCAAAGCAACCACCAATTTCAGATTATGAACATTGCTAGCAACTGGTACAATAAAAAAGTGCGAGTTGTACAAAAAGAAAGCAATATAATTGCATGATTTTGATTGCATTCTTACATTGACAAAATGAGTGTTGACAAGTTTGGTCACTTTTCTCATCACACCCAGAATGAAAACAGACTGAGAAAAACCCTTGGATTGAATTTAGATCGTGATAGAAATATAAATTTACATTTGAAAAGAATAAAAAATTTGGGTTTACCTATTGAAGACAATGATGCTGTTACTAAGAGTTTTGTTTCTACAAGCATAAATCAGATTGTTACAAAAGCAGAAAAGGAAAACATACTGTTGAAGAATGACATTAGCAAAGACATAGCAAAAACCACCAAGAAAATTCAAAGTGTTGAAGAATATATAAACAAGAGAATAGAATCACAAACAACCTCAATCGAAAATATATACAATGATACAACAACACAGAAGTTATATATTGAAGACAGACTCCAAGGATTCGAAAATATTATTTTCAAACAAATATTGGAACCAAAATATATAGCTAAATTAGAAAAGACTTATACCATTCCGAAATGAGTACTACTAATACAAAGAGAGGAATAGTGGATGAGGTTCATAGACAAGCTCGTAGATCTTTTAAACGACGACGTGTGATAACAAAAGGAATTGATGATCTTTGGCAAGCAGATTTAGTTGAAATGGGTAACTATTCATCCTATAACAAAGGATATCGTTTTCTTCTGACAATCATAGACACCTTTTCAAAATATGCCTGGGTTGTACCTCTTAAAACTAAAAACGCATCTGACACCACAAAAGCTATGGAAAGTATATTTGTTAAGGATGGACGATCACCAAAAAATCTGCAAACTGATGATGGGAAGGAATTTTTCAACAAAGAGTTTCAGAATCTAATGGTTAAGTTTCATATTAATCATTATTCAACATATAGTGTTGTGAAGGCATCCATAATTGAACGCTTTAACAGAACCTTGAAGAATCTTATGTGGAAAGAATTTAGTTACCATGGATCGTATCAATGGATTAATGGTTATAAACAGCTGTTGGAGAGATATAATAACACAAAACATAGAACTATTAAAATGTCACCAAGTGCTGTAAATTCTACCAATGAAAAGCTACTACTGAAGACGGCTTACAACAACTTGAAAATTCTCAATAAACCAAAGTTTCATATTGGAGACAATGTACGAATCAGTAAATACAAACATATTTTCGCTAAAGGATACACACCGAATTGGACAACGGAAATTTTTAAAACTAAATCAATTCAAAACACAAATCCAACTACATACATATTAGAGGATTATGAGGGTAACACAATCAAGGGAGGATTCTATGAATTTGAGCTAATGAAGACACGATATCCAAACAATTATCTTGTTGAGAAAATTCTCAGCACCAGAGGAAATAGAGTTTTAGTAAAATGGTTGGGGTTCTCAAGTGACCACAATTCTTGGATAAATAAAAATGATATATTGTAATTCATAAGCATATGCACACACACACACACATATATATATATTCAATAAATAAATTGGTTTAAAAGCTTTGTTTCTTGTATTTTCTATTTCATTCTATCATTGTTCGTTAAAATGTCAATAACACTCACTTTAACGGGGAATACATCAAATCTAGTAGCAAATTATTTCCCCCCAATAGATTTGGATCAGAATTACGAGTGCGGTTTAGTTGATTTTCATACATATAATACTGTACCCAACGTTGACTTGGAAAATAATTTGTTACACATAAAAGATACAGTTATCGAGATTCCAGTTGGTTCGTATGAATTCGCAGATATCTCTGAATACTTGCAGAAAAAGTATGAGGATATAAACAAAACTGGAGTACTTTATATTGATGCTAATTACAACACGTTGAGAACTGAAATATACTGTACTGATGATATAGATTTTAGTAAAAATCGATCTATCGGATCATTATTGGGGTTCAGTAACAGAAAGATAAAGGGGGGAGAGGAATACGAATCAGACTTGCCCATCAACATAATAAAAATTAATGCAGTACGTATAGAATGCAACATTGTGGGAGGGTCATATATTAATAATTCTCCTGCACACACACTTCATGAGTTTTCATTAAATGGTAGTCCCGGCTATAAAATGGATGAAATCCCCAAAAATGTTATTTATTTGCCAGTGAACACTCGACTGATAAGTTAAATAACTGTTAAAGTTGTTGATCAAAACGAAAATCTAGTAAATTTTCGTGGAGAAACAATTACTCTCAGACTTCATTTGAAACCGAAGATACAATGATTATTTACAATAAAAGCAGACCTTCAATCACTTCTTCAACATCATTCAACCAGCTAACATTGATAAGAAAGGTAGCCCCACTGTCAGCTGTCAACAAAGCATATTTACAATCTTTGGGTCTTCAACCAAAGGACTAGTATTAAACAATCATGAGTGAAATACTAAATATTCTACAGAAACCCGTCTATGATGAGAGCATTATAAAAAAAGAATATCACAGCTATATACCATATTTACAATCATTTAAGAATAGTGATGAAATAAGAATAGCTATTCAGAATCAAGATCTCTATGTGCTACCCAGTGATAGTTACATTTACATCGAGGGCTTTGTAACTCTGGACAATGGAACAAAATCGAAAAATATTAAATTGAGAAGGAATTGTATAGCATTCTTGTTTGATGAAATTCGTTATGAAATCAATGGAAATGAGGTAGATCGTACACGATATGTAGGGATGACAACAATGATTAAAAATTTCGTATCCTTAAGTATAAACGAAAGTGAAATGCTCAAAAATGCAGGATGGACAACAAAAGAGAATCAGGAGATGGAAAATGGATATTTTAATTTTTGTGTACCACTTAAAATGCTTTTGGGATTTGCTGAGGATTTTAATAAAATTATTTTAAATTCCAAGCACGAACTTATATTATTACGTTCGAAATCTGATCAGGATGCTGTCTACTCTACTGATGAAAAAGAAAAAATACAGTTAAACATTCTAAATATTACATGGAAGGTTCCTCACGTACACCTGGCTGATTTTGCAAAATTGGAAATTCTCAAAACAATAAATAGTGGTCAACGTTTAACAATGGCATTTCGATGTTGGGACTGTCATTTTAATCCCATACTATCGCAAGGAACACATCACTTGTGGAATGTGAAACTTTCTCAACATAGTGAAAGACCTCGGTTTATATTGATTGTTTTTCAATCAAAATCCGGATTGAAACATTGCGATTTATTAGATATAAAAGTATATCTCAACTCTGACACATATCCGTACGATGACCTAAATCTTAAATTTGAACGTGATCGATATGCTATTTTATATGAAATGTATTCAAAATTTCAACAGAGCTATTATATGCGAGATCCGCAACCGCTTTTATCATGTGAAGAATTTAAAAACAAGGCACCAATCGTTGTAGTCGATGTAACACACCAGAACGAGGCAATCAAATCCGGACCCATTGATATAAGATTGGAGATTAAAACTGTAAAGAATATTCCAGCAGACACATCAGCTTATTGCGTACTCATACATGATCGTATCATAGAATACACACCTCTTACTGGCGAGGTTAAAAGACTCGTATAAATTTTTGAAGTTTATAAAAAGAAAATAAAACAAACTATTTTTTTAAATATTCTCTCACTTTATTTTATTCATAATGGTTTTTTTTTTTTTTTTCAATTTTTACTTGTGATGATCTACCTAAGGGTCCAATATAAGTCAATGTGTACCCCTTCTCATTGATTGCATTCATATGTTTTTGTGACGTCCCATACAAAAATATGATCTTATATTGTTTTGCTTCTCACATGCAACATCATCGAAAATAATAATAGAGTCAGTTTTCGCTTCATCTGGTGGTAGAACATCATCATTTTCAGAGAATGTATGAAACCCCATACCCTTTATGGGATGTATTAATTGTTGTAGATATTGATATTTGGGTTGATGCAATGATTTTGAATATATGTAAATATTCTTGAACTTTAGTCCATTTGGACTTATCACACATTTCAGAGGAGTCTTCATGCGGGATACTCTACCGAAACAATCATATCAGCGAGAATGTGGTATCGTTAATCTGGATTCTTCGTTTGGGTCTGGCTCACATTGGGTAGCATATGCTAAGAACAAACATCATAAAGAATATTTTGACAGTTTTGGAAATCTGCAACCTCCTCAAGAAATTGTTAAATACTTGGGTAAAAATCTACAATACAACTATACTCAACATCAAAACTATAATTCTTTTAATTGTGGTCATTTATGTCTGAAATTTCTCTATAATTTAAATATGGAATGAAAAATAAAACATGTTTTTTTGTAAAAAAGTTTTTTTTTTATTATTCGATAAATCCGTTAAATTTTCTTACCTCTCTTAAAAAGAGAGGTACCACAAGATTGACATCACAATCCTGCGTCTTCAGCATCTCGTCTATTAAGCAGATAAGATCTGCTATTTTTGTAAGATTTTTATAGGACTTACACCTATGGAAGTCCTGGGCCGCTTCTCTGGTCAGGCTTAAAATGTTGGGGATTTCCCAACACCCTTGGTATACGTTGTCTAAGTATAACCCAATTTCTGAATCCATGTTCTCTGATTGTTGATACTTGCGAATGTTTTTAATTTCAAATCGGTTTGGTATTTATACAAAAATTTGGTGGGAAACTTCATAGATATTATCAAAAAAATTTTTTTTGGTTCTCATCATTCTATTTCATTCTATTTATGAATTACCACTTAATTTAATGTTGTCAACATTTTGTATTTCCACGTACATAGATAACTTGAGCCAGTGTTAACCACCATTTTCCACAAGTGAATGTTAACCATAATTTTTTGAAGATGATAACATAATTTTTGATTGACATGCGTGCTAACCGCAACATTTACACGTCTCGAGCATAATTTTTTGATTGACACGCGCGCTAACCGCAAACATTTGCATGCCTCGTAATCAAACGCGCACTAACCACAAACATTCAGTTCGTATTTTATTCGACATAAATTATACAACTTGAACTCATTCACATGTCTGGTCACCGAAAATAGTTTTTGAAGTTGATAAGAACTATTTTTGGAATAAGCACACTTTTTCGAATAATAATTTAGTACACTTGACCTTCAATCTACTATCAATTTTGAACCATGCACATGTACCCCCGACCCCCGTACATCAACCCTCACATAGACATAGTACACTTAACCTTCAATCTACTATCAACTTTAAACCATGCACATGTACCCCCGACCCCCGTACATCAACACTCAACCCCCCCCCCCCCCCCCCCTTCTGACAGGTACACCAACCACAAACACTCAAGATAAGCACACATGCTGCGGTCAACACACTTTTTGATTGACATTTGCGATAAGAAAAAACAATCCCTCTAATCCCTCTGTCCCAGAATCGGCGAATTTATACTACTCACAGCACTGTCAAAGTTATCGATTACAAAATCAGTCAGAAAACATTATCTTCCAGAGTAATATCGATATCATAACTGTTCATGCAAGTGCTTGTTTGCCCTTCTAATGACCTCAATTCAGAAGATTGTTTTTATTCCCGTTAGAAAATATTTTCAAGATCAATTATAATAAATATTCTATTTCTATTTCTACCATCTGGATATCGATAGCATTCATAGTGCAATGTCAAGTGAAACCACAAGATAAAGTACACGAAAGCTTTTGCACGCGATCGCACATGTATACGCCCAGTTGGTCAACTTCTAAGCATACGATTACATTTAACAGTTTAATTGACTATTCTAATAAACGATACAGCATGACCATGAATGTCACCACTTAGTCGTATGACAACTGAGATGACTCAAGATTGTCAGTATGCTACAATCGTTACATTAAATGCGTATGCTGGGAAATGCGTTCATTGTCAAAGCTATCACCTGACAGGTGTGTAAGATCAAAATGTGTTGTCAATTCTTAATGAGACATGCATCTTGAGTTTGTCAGAGAGTGACTGGCAACCACCCTCTTTCCTGTCAATTTTAAAAGAGTTGTGGAAATCCGAAGACAAACTTGACTTTGAATGACAGAAACATGAGATTTTAAAAATGATCTGTAAGTAGAGTCAGAAACAAACTTTAGATTTGATGACTTCCGTTAACTAGTCTCATTTTAAACTTATTTACATTCCAACGATATGACCCTAAAACATCACTTAATCTCCATAAAACCAGCCCACCTGTACATTTATCATTTTCAATTACATAATGAATGAAACAAAACATATTTAGTGATTACTAAACGCTGACAGCCGAAACATAATTCACAAGATACCCGCGGTAGGTACATAACCTAACTGCTTATCAATCTTCGACTGACATATGTCATGGCATTAATTGAGTAACCAATGTCTGTCAATCCTTTTCTTTTTACCCACTCCTCTCACTCGATTGTTGTTTGACATTGAATATTTGCTATTTTTATTGATCCCTGTCATTAGCTAATTGAGAATCAATCAAGTTCGAAAGCAAAGCAACAAAAAAAAAAAACGAAACAAATTGTAAGCCTTATTTAGATTTTTGATTAATCCGAATATAGTCAGTTCTAAAGCATTCGTGTCATAAGCTAACTAATACAGTCCGCCCATTCAATTTGACATGCGCATAATGCCAGCGCAGCGCAGAGAAGACTTTATTCAATTGTGAATTAAACTCAATGCGCAATGATTGCCAATTAGTAATCAATATAATACTATGCAAAGATCTGTTTGTTATTCATTCACAATTCTTGCAGTGATGTCATTTTCGGAGTTTATTTGACGTTTACATTATGTTGAATATATTATTGCAGTTCGGCAATAAAAATGTCAAATTAAAATTAGAATTTTGGTTTTATTGATTTGAATAGTTTGACAGGTCTGACAATAATAGGTCTGTTTGGTGACTTTTTGTGAAAATGGGACATCTGTCAAATAGTAAATAATTTCAAAAGTGGGGGAAAATCATCTCTTCTTTTTTAAATATTAAATATTTTCATGAAAAACTAATTTTCTTTTATTTCGCTAAAGAATAGTGATGGACATTTCACAAATTGTCAGATGGCTGCTTGATAAGGTCTGTTTCCGTACTATCCAAAATAGCGCAAAACTACGGAAATCTATGAAAATCAATCAAATCCTGTTCCATTACGAAGATTTTTCGGAGTTTTTCACAAGGGAGTAAAAATGTTCCCACTCAGCGAATTTTAGCCCAAGAAATTTCCTTGTGCAGCTTTATGAAAACTGTCAAATGTCATACATTTTCCATTTTTTGTTGTTCAATGCGTTTCTGTACTTTTGCACACTTTTACCTCTCTACGAGATTTTAACCCCACTCCTTGAAGTTTGAGAAGCTGTGAATTTTAGTTTTTGTTAATGAACAACGCGTTTTCATTGCTGAGCAATATTATAAAAATTGGCAGCTACTTTTCAAACAAAATCATCTTCAGCGATGATTTTTTCATTTTCATCTTGATGAATTGTTAATCGTCAAAATTGTCGAAGAGGTTCAGAAAATGTACGAGTGATTGTTGCGAAGCAAATGCGTGTCACTGTTTGGTGCGATTTCCGGCTGGAGGCATCATCGTTCCTCTTTGAAAATGCGACTGGTCGGGCAATAACAATTAATAATGCTCGCTATCGCATGAATCCATTTTTTGGTGCCTGAAATGCAAGATATGGATATGAATGAAATGTGGTTTCAACAAGACGGTGCTGTATGCCCGATAAATAATTTAGTAACTAACTGCATATGTCAGTTCTTGGTCGTGTAATTTCCCGTGTTGGTGATCAGAAATGACAGCCCATATCATCCAATTAAACACCGTTGGAATTGTTTCTTTGGGCTTTTTTGAATTTGTGTTTTTTTCTTGTAACAAATAGTACATGCGTTTTGGTCCTAGTTTTGTACTCTTTTTTGGATCCAATGTTGTTCGGGAAAGTCCGGAATTTTCATGCTCGTTAACTAGTTTCTTCAAAATACTTCTGGCAACCCTATACTATACGGACGCAATCAGCAATACTAACTACAAATCGATTTATGGTACAACCTGCCATGCTACTTGCTTTGATTTTATATACCTTACTTCAGCAGAATTGATCGATAAATGCTCGTAAATTAAACTAAATTTGTAAAATTCCTTTTTACTGGTATTTAGGAACCGAATAGCCATAAAATAAAAATAAGAAAAACACTCCAATCAATGTTTTGCTGAATTTAATTAACAATCCATTTAATTACAGAAAAAAAAAATGATCAAAAAAAGTATTTTATTTAATTCCCCAACTGGTTATAGCAAAAATGGATTACCACCGACCGACGTTGTTAATAAATTTATTTATAACCACAAGTATATGTTGGCTACATTTTTATGACGTTTTTTAATTAACTAGTACCATAAAATCTCATTCAATTTAAGAACATTTAACCGCATTTCCATTGGGTTGGGCAAATTACCAACTGCAGTTACACACAACGCACACACACACACACTATATCGGTTCAAATCCGGATCTATTACAAAAACAAAAATGCAATAATTATATTAATCAAATAAAAACATCAAAACAAATGACCAATAATACTAATAATACAGCGCGTTTACATTTCGGATAAATTTGAATTTCAAGAATATCCACTCGAAGAGAGGCTCACTTCTCAATCGAGCTGAGATGATTATGATTTGTTGCAGCTGCATTTTGCAACAAATTAAATTTATTGATATTCACAATTTCCCAATAGCGAACAATCTTATAAGAGAAATAAAAAAAAAAAAGATATTTCAAAATCAAAAACATAAATTTGTGACGCTGTCGGCTTGAATGCATTTTCGATGTCGATACTTATCTAACTTCCGATAGAGTTGATGGGTGTAAGTATCGATAAATTGAGATTTCGATAAACAACACGATCGTACAGAACCAAAAGATACCGAGATTAAAGGAGGGTGGTGTGGCCTTCTTCTTTTTTGTTATTTCAGCAGCAGTTGTAGTACGTGCTATATGAAAAGAAAATAAAAAAAAAAAAAATTAACATAAAACAACTTAATCACATCGATATTCCAGTACATCTGGCACAACATTCAAGCAGCGATCCACTCTTATTAACTTCAATTCAAGATCCATAACGCTCCAGCGCCAGCGCCAGCGTCGTCGTTGGCAAGGCCAACCTTTCGGAATCGATGTGCACAATTGCTACACGAGATCTGATAAAAAAGTCAAGTTTTTCTTTCATGTTATCGATAGATTCGATATTCTATGTGTGTTTGTGTGGAAAATTAAACTCATAGAAGAATGGAGAATTTACATGTTCAATGGCATGGACGGTAAGTGTTACAGCGTAACGTTACGGTGTACAGTATAAGAGATGCTCTCATGACAAGAGTGACGAGTGATTCCTTTTGTGGAAGTGACACTAAGTTTTTGTTTTGATATTTTATAATTGTTAGGGTTCGGCGTTGTATTTTTTTTTCAAGTTTTCAGTTGTTTTAACCTTTTGTAATGGAAATTTGTCAAGATCAAGGGCTTTTGCGTTTTGGCTTTTGACATAAATACGTTTTAAATTTTTTTTCATGATACTCAATCGATTGCAATTGAAATTAAATACATTATTCCATCAAGTGGAAGATAAATGAATGAATAAATTTTATTAGACAATCGAAATTACTTTGACACTATTTACTTATAAACTTAAAGTTAATTTTGCTAAACACAAGTATGTGCAGTATTGAGATGCAGTTTTATTTGATTGTTGAGTGTTTGTTAAGAGGACACTTGTGATAATAGCTATTAAGAAAAAATTGCATGTTACTGAATATAACATGACTGACCTTTTAATTGATATCTGAACTCAATTGAACCGACTGCGGCCTTTGTTGCATCCACTTTTCGCTTTTCAACAGTATTCGGAATCGCATAAAACTACTGAATGACTGATATTAAATAAAAGGAAATAAAAGTTTCTTGCAGTGGTTTGGAACCCGGATAATGGTTTTTTTCTTCAGTTTACCCTGTAGGCGGTACCCAATGATTTGCAGTTGGCAATGATTCACAATCCTTCCTGAATTTCTCCAAATCATTGGAAACTATCAACCATTGAATATTGTATAGACAACTCCGAGTAGCTATCTTTCGACATTTATTTTAAATTATGATACTGTTGTATCCAGACATGAACCGATTGGGATAGCGCCATCTAGGGGAGAACCAATGTATTTTATCCACAAAGATTTGTGTTCCAATAGAAATTTAGTAATTTGACGTAAATTTACATCCAACTGTCAAAAATCAAGAGAAGAGAGAGCCAAATGAGAGTGTAAAAAAATGTCCCCTCTTGCAAAATCATGCTACATCTTTTCTTGGAGTGACCGAGGGACATCTATCAAACAGCAATCTGACAATTTGTGCAATGTCAATCACTATGCGTTAGCGAAATAAAACAAAATTAGTTATTCGTGAAAATATTTTATGGTTGAAAAAGAAGAAGAGAGGATTTTCCCCCACTTTTACTATTTGACAGAAGTCCCATTTGGGTCACGAAAAGTTTCCAGACGCACCTAATAGGTCTGTTTGGTGACTGCTAATGAGGTGCCAACAAATTTAATGAGAGTCTCAAAAAATGTCCCCTTTTCTGAAATCGTGCTATACCTTCATCCATAGATTCATCGGGGGACATCTATCAAACAGCTATCTGACAAGTTGTGAAATGTCAACCACGATTTGTTAGAAAAATAAAAGAAAATTTGTTTTTCGTGAAAATATTTAATAGTTAAAAAAAAAGAAGAGAGGATTTTCCACCACTTTTCAAATTATTACTAATTGACAGATGTCCCACTTTGATCACAAAAAACACACCAAATAGACCTAATATGATATGATACGTTTTTGGTTCAACTATTCCCGCTTCGCCGACATTTTCTGTTTCTGACGTATCTGTGTACCATTGTTGGGCATGAGTCCGAATCCACTTTGGGTTGTTTTTCCATTCATCTCTGTTCAGAAATAATGTTTCGTAGTTTTTTACCAGTCTTCTTTTAAGGGACTTACTATCCTGACACTGGTCTTTTCTTGAGCTAGCTAGACCTTGTTTAGTATACACTGGATCTTGTTTAGTCTGTTAATGAGAGTTTTGTTGGTTAGTTTTATCCCACAATACCACCACTCTACCGTCTAAATCCATAGGACCATTCTGGCGGACCAGGATTACTTGTCATAGAGACGTTTTCTTCCTATCTCATGTGGTGTACTGCAAGGGTTCATCCTGGGTCCCCTGCTTTGTAATATTATTTTTGTTTGCGTACAAACATTGGATCTAATCAAGATAGAATAACAAGTATAAACGATGATCTAGATTCAGGTTGGTCTACTCGAAATCATCTTCGGCTTAGTTTAGATAAATTGAAAAGAAACGGTGGCAAACATTCAGGATCAAGTATATATAAACAGAGATCAACTTGATTCTAAACTCTTGGATAAAGATTTTATAGCCTCATTTGACATATCTTGCACTTGGATTCGCAGTTTCATCCCTATGAGGTCCAGTTTAAGCAACAACTACAGCCTGTTGATCATAGAATGTCCAGAACGTACGCCGAAAGGCTGCTGGTATATCAACAACTTGATTCAGATCTTACGAACAAAATCTTCTATAGCGATGAGGCATATAGTCGTTCGGGGCAAGAATGCGCATTTTAGACTTCCGGCTTTAATTCTGAAAAATTTACAAGAGATAACAAACAAAAGAGTATATTATTTGGTAGCTCTATATTTTAGGAACAGAATTATACAAAAATATTTTATATTTTTTTTAATGCTTCATATGTTTTGATCAAAAAACCAAAGTAAGTCAAGTTGCGCACTCTTGTCCCGAAGTCAGGGTAAGAGTGCGCAGCCAGTTTAAGTCACAGTTTTCGTAGTTTGAATAGTTTGAAACTGTGCTTTCGCTCAAACCAAGTTCTTCGGTAGCCTTTCATGGGCTGCTTCCATTTTAAATCAGCTCCCTAGCCTCGCAAACTGGCTTTTGGGTCATCAGTTTCCTTTCCGTTTGTTTTTGGTAGATACGAGGCATTTTTCTGGAAAAACAAAAACAGAAAGATAAACTAAACTTAGTTATGAGCTACGACCTACCGCATATGACTATGATGTGCTCATTCCATCTTACGACAGAAGGTAATACCCCAAAAATTTTTAAGATTGTAAAAAATTAAATTCTTGGTAAGAAAGCACTGCGCACTCTTTCCCTAGACGCCACTTTTTTTTTTATTGTATTGAAAATCTAAGAACGAATAATATTATCCACTAAAATTGTATCTTAAATCAAACACACATATACACTGTTATGCCTACATACTACTTATGGAGTATTGAGTTGCCAAGCTTTCCTGACACACTTTTAAAAATTTACTTTTTTTTAACAAAATTCGTTTTTTTTTTCTTTTTGTTTTTCATTGTACTGACAATTGGAAAATTTTCCTAGAAGTTGTTCTTCATTGGCGGTTAGTAAAGCACACATTTTCTCATATAGCGATATCTGCTAATCCTTTCATAGCTGGAGAAAATGGCACTGCGTACTCTTACCCGCTGCGCACTCTTACCCCAAACGACTCTACGCTCGGCAGCTACGTAAACAAACAAAATGACAGAATTTGGGGTTCTGGAAATGCAGCCGTTAAGTTTTGAAATTTGGCGACATCAATTGACCATCAAGTTCGTGTGATCTGACTATTTTGGAAACCCTTTAAGGTTTAAGGCGTTTACTAAAGATCGTGTCTATAAAGACAATCCCCAAACGCTTTAGCACTTTTTTCCTAAAATAAATTAAGCTTAAATCGCTCAATCTGCCTACTTTTGAACAACTGTCTCAATGGGTTTTTATTCCTATGTATACCCAGGGCATTCGAGAAACGTATACTTCAAAGACGAAATTCATAGTTTTGAATTCATAGTCTCAGGTTACTTAAACAGTAAGTACAAGAGTTACCTGGACAAAAACTCAGGGTCTAAGACAAGGGAAGAAACTTCTGGGTAATTATAGCTTAAAGAGATTCAAAGCTTTTATGAGCCTTGATGAAAAAAATCTCCGCATCTTGACTGCATTCCTAACAGGGTACTGTAAGCTCAAGGGATATCTCAGGATGCTAGGTCCCTCAGATGAAAACTGATGTAGATTATAAAATGAATCCAATGAAACTCCAGAGCATATACTGGAGGAATGTGTGGCATTAACCCACCCAGGGATGCTTCAAGTACCATCTTACAGCAGAGAACCTGCTACTCATACCACCCTATCTCCTACTGCAATTTTCATCTGAGTAAGATGTGAGCTAAGCTCTCTAGGACTTGTAGAGCGAATGGACATCAACCTTCCGGCCGCAGAGTATTCGAATCTAACCCGAATGGTCAGCGCTGCAGAGGACGACCTCGACTAAGGTGGGCCTAGCCTCAGGATCTCAACCAACTGAAGACAGTCAGCTAATGACCGGGCTAACTGGAAGGGGTTATTGGTTGAGGCCTTGGTCCACTCCGGATTGTAGTGCAACCTAAGTAAGTTAGTGTTCTTTTCTTCGAAGCCTGGCACCAGTTTGAAAATGATTTCGTGCCTATTCACATCTGTCCAAGTAACTTGAACTTGCCTTTATATTTGGACGTATTTCCTAAATGAATTCAAGCCAATACTTACCAAGAAACTAACCGCTAGAATTATGACCAATTAATCAAAATCTCTTCGCGAAACAATTCAAATTGATCAATAATTGTACTCTATTCTTGGCGACCATTATTGAAACAGTCAGCCGTCAACATTCCGTGTTGTATCGTTAACAAAAATAAAAAAAAAAACTGTCTACACTTGTCTGTCCTCCGGCTAAATTTAGTAAAAAAAAAACAAAACAAAAACAAATTGGGTTACATCGTTCTAATAGCGATCACCTCAACCGCAATCTGGTCACGCTGTTTTATCTGCACCTCTAGACATGCAGTCTCAGCAGCAGCAACAGTAACAGATCATGACGTGACACACACCGTTGTTTTCGGCGGTTTGTTTCGGCAAATAGTTGCAGCTGTTTGTTCGATATAATCACCTTGGATACGTGCTATATGTACTCGTAGGTATGTTCGTATACACCACCATCCATGACCATAAGCAATGAATTGCTGCAGAATTCTATGGATGAAAATTAGTTCATTTCGTCGATCTTGTGCAGGCAATTATCGATTGTACAGAAAAAAAGTGCCTCCCGGTGAGAACTTGAAAGTTAAACTGGAAAAACAATTATTCGCCTTAGGTTTGCGTAGAGACTCAATGCTTCGAATCCGAAAATAAAACAAACAAAAAGCATAAAAGGTCAGTAGGGTTATGCAAGTTTTAATGATTTCGGATTCGAAGCTATCCTTCGATGCACGAGATCCAGCAGCTGTACGCAATCCAACTCTATGCTAATTTGTCACGCGGAAAAAGTCATGACTGCACAGTTTTCCAATGGTCCTTGATTTTTATTTCACCATAAACGACAGTTACTCTGTAAATGAATTGATTAATATGTCGAAGATTAAAAAAATAACTTTGCGAATCTCGCTTTGACACAGTAGTTGATTATTTCGATTGCTGTATACGTAGCGCCATCCTGCTGGAACCACATCTCTTCCATATTCATGCCATTCAATCGGGGAATATAAAAATTCATTAATCATGGGGCTCTATAGCGAATACCGTTGACCGTAACACGCTGATTAGCCTCATTTTTGAATAAATATGGTCCGATAACTCCACCAGCCCACAGACCGCACCAAACTGTGCATTTTTGTTTATTGACATATTCATTGAGCCGAAAATGCGCTTCATCGCTGAACACCATTTTTCGATAGAACAGCGGATCCAATGCCAGTTGATTTTGGGCCCATTCATCGAAATTTCGACGCAAACGGTGGTCATTCGACTGGTCATGGTCATGTCAACCATAAATGATTGTAGACTTCTGCAATCAGATATTGATAGTTTCAGTACCTGGTGCTCTAAAAATGGTTTAGTCCTTAACCCACTCAAGTGTCAGTCCATGACTTTCTCTAGGAAACTGGTACCGACTATATTCAACTACTTGATATCGAATCACTCTCTCAGTCGGGTTTATAGTTTTAAGGACCTGGGTGTTTACTTTAGCCCTGAACTTGATTTTAAAGAGCATATAAACCACATTGTGAATAAATCAAATTCAATGTTAGGTTTCGTTAAAAGATGGTGTAAAGAATTTAAAAATCCTTATGTCACCCTCTCACTATTTAACAGTCTTGTCCGTCCTCACCTCGAATATGCTTCGCAAGTATGGACACCTTATCAGAAAAATCTCAATACTCGTATTGAAGCTGTCCAGCGACGCTTCATTCGATTCGCATTGAAGGGTCTTCCCTGGGACGATCCTTTTAACCTCCCCCCATATTTGCATCGGATAAAACTGTTGCAAATGCAGCCTTTGGCTCAAAGAAGGGTCAATAATGATATAATTTTTATGCATCAACTGATCTCAGGTCTGATTGATGCACCTGACTTATTATCCTGTTTGGGATTAAACTTTCGTGGGGGATCGCATCACCTGCGTAGTATAGAGTTACTGCATGTTCCTCATCACAGAACAAATTACGGGATGCATGAGCCTATTAGCCGCATGAGTAAAATCTATAACTTAAATGTAAACATTCTTGACTTTAATCTTAACAAATTACACTTAAAAATGTCTTGCGTAATGTAGTTCCTCGAACATAAACTCTAATTATGTATATTTGTTCTTATATTTGTTTATTTATTGCTAGTGGTAGTGTTGAAATGTAGCGTAGCCTAACCACTAACACCAGCACTAAATGATGAGCCTGTTGTTGCATATTTTGCCCTGGCGAATTTCTGCTTATGGCTGTTGCTTGTATTAAGCACACCATGACACAGATCTGATAGTGTTTAAAAAAAAAAAAAAAAAAAATAGTTCGACTGTAACCATAATAATTTTTGAAGAAGATTCTTAACCATATATCCTAAAGAAAGTAGTCTGGTCGAGTTTTTAGGGCATCTTGAAATCTTCCCAAGCAATACCGTGAAATCACCCCGTTTTTCTAAAAGCTGACTTTATCAAAGTCTACTTCTACAATTTTAGGGCAGCAAATAGAAAAATCAGTTTGCACCAGGTTCATATTCGAAAAACTAACTAATGATGGCCCGCACGGAACTGTCATTCATTGTGAATGATAACGTTGTTTTACAGTTGCTTTTGTTCCATCAGAACAACCGGCACGTGATCGGTATTTGGAAAATGAAATATAGATCATATTTCAAATGGCGAGACTTTTATTTGCTGGTTTATCGAATTAGATAAGGTGTGTTCGGTATCTGTTAATTAACGCAAATGGGACATCTGTCAAATAGTAAAAGTGGGGGAAAGTCATCTCTTCTTCTTTTTTTACTATTGAATATTTTCATGAAAAACTAATTTTCTTTTATTTTGTTAACAAGGAGTGATTGACATATCACAAATTGTCAGATTGCTGTTTGAAAGATGTCCCTCGATGACTCTATGAAATAGATGTAGCACGATTTCGCAAGAGGGGACATTTTTTGACACTCTCATTTGGCTGTCTTCTCTTGATTTTTGACAGTTAGATGTAAATTTACGTAAATTAACAGGTTACCAAACAGACCTATAGTTTAAACAGACATAACATGAAAAACTGACTGAAGCTTTGTTCAATGAGGCTATCCCGAACAGCTCAGCACAGGAAAATATCAGGTCTTTATGTTCAATGAGAAAAGATTCTGTCCGAGATTGTTCTGTTTTGTCTTCAATGACTTCGTGCTGAACAGCTCTACTCTTGAGCTAGAACCGATTTTTGAGAAATGTCAAAATCACCTGTGATTGCATAATTAATTTTTTTACTTGAAGTGAAAAGTGTATCGGCGAGATTTAAGTACATATGTATACCAATTTTGAGAAATTGAAATTCAATCAAAAGGACAATCAGTTATTGTAAAATGCTATAAATAATTTGAAAAACAGAAGTGCTACCAATAATCGACAATGAAGTTGTTTTTGACAACTAATATAATGGCTGTAATTTTCTCTTCTAACTTGATCTAACAGATCAGGAGTACTAGATTCTAATGTTATTTTAAGGCGACTATCAGTATGACATAGATCTTAAAATTAATAATGACATCATTAGCTTGATGCTCTGCGGATATTAAATCTATGTGGCGGGTGCTTAAGGTTTTGATAGCAACGGCCGCTGGCAACACCACAAACTATTATGGAAACTGTGAGAGAACGGGCCAATAAGAAAGAGGCTTCTATCGATATTCTTCAGTTTAATTTTTTCTGCGATGACGCGACTTTTAGTTTTCGATCTTAATCTATGTCTTTTCGTATATTTTTAAATCTCGAGTTTGTTTTGTGAATTAAGTGAATAGTTCCTTATAAACGTTATATTTTGAAAAAAAGTTTACATTTTTCTCGGTCAGCAAATTTATTTCAAGATTTCCATGTGTAGAAATGTCTGCGACGCCCCTTTGCCTTTTATGAGCTGTTTTCACACAAGCAAAATTAAAAAAAAACGGCAATGCTTGCAACTCTTGCAAACTCAAAAACGCCTTAACCAAGAAATTTCCACAAAACATGGGTTTCTCATATTGCAAAATATGTACGCGTAGAACGATTTCATTTCAGCAATTGCAACTGCAATAATAGTTCAGTTAACTTCTTTGAAAATAGTCTTAAGGGATCCAGTACTTCCAGCCACAAGTCAAGTTCATTGCGAAACTGATCTGTTTGTGGTTTTTAATTACCGCTGTTGCCAGCGATGAGGCAATTCGCAGCTAAGATTACATTTTTTGTTATAAATTAAATCATATTCACTGTCGTTGCGCTGCTATTGCGCGCTTTGCTTTCGGTGTGCTCAATCAATTCATCGCATTTCGATTTCGGCATCACACTAACAAACAACCCTTTTGACCGAAACCGTTTTCAATTGGCCCCGCAGAATCTAAAAAACCGCACGGCTTTCAGTTTGAAAGCATACACCGGTTGGATATGTTGAAATACCATAATATTGCATCCACTTTGGTTGCTGTAATTTCACATGAAATTCGAAACTAAACAGTATTTGAGTCTTACCACTTACTGCTTTTTTCTATTTGTATTACACACACTTACTGTTTTAAAAGACGACGCGACACGACGGCATCACTAAAAGGTGGTTAGAACTGTTAAGCGTTACCTCATTGTGGCCAAGAATATCAATTTCGAATGACAACAAATGAAATATTCACGCTACGGTCATTCGCTTGGGGAAATTGTTTTTTTTTTTTGCGTCTTGGTACACTTCCTGAAATAAGTAATTAGTTTCCTTTCAGTAAATTGCTGTACTAAATGACACAACTACTCCATATAACGGTAGATCATATGTCAAAGAAATGCAAACCGTAGCATTCCGCATGTGCGTCCAGTGCACAAAATGGAATAATTCATTTCCGCCGCCTTGGAGGAAAACCATTTTGTTTAATGGATTTATTTAATGGACCTTCCTGTCAATCAGGTATTTGATGAATACGCAAAATAAATGGTTTTACTTTTTTTGTTGAAACTGTTAGTAAATGCTCGTACTCTCATTTATGTTGTTTTTAAAATAAAACTGAATGACTGATGTTTGACGAGATAACAGGGGACAGTCGCTTGCGGTGCTTAAGTATAATGACATTTTTACATACGGTATTTGAAAATAATTTTTTATTATAAATTTTGTGATTCCTTATAGAATTTTTTTTACATAATAATTGGAAATACATAACTGATTTGGCAGTACTGAAATTATCGATGACATAAGCTCTAGTCTTATTTATCTTATTTATCAAAATTTAAACTAAAAATGTGCTAATCAAAAACAGTGACAAGTTAATTTTCGTATTGCCGTTTGTTTTAAGCCATTCGGTTAAGTTAGGTTGTAAGGAGTTGTGAGGCTGAGCCATTACAAAACACAAAGTACCAAAGTGCGATCACGGAAAAATTCATCTCAGGCTGGCACCTAAACCGTGACAATTTCCTCAAAGCATATTATTACTCTACAAAATTTTAGAAAGAGTCTACGGTTGATTTGGTCCACGTCTTCCAGATTACTAAAGAAGTAGCAGCATATGTTCCTGCAACAGCGTACTTTGCTCTGACATCCGCATAGAATAACTGCTATACCCTCCGCTTTACCCATACTATTGTAGTATCTGCTATTATCGGTGCCTGTGGTTCCGAGCCAATTGGCGTGTTTGTCCAGGCCAGGAGACAATGCCCGGATAATATTCCTATAACTATTCTTATTTGTGCCCAGCTTACTCCAAGAATTTCACTATTTATCTTACGGTCCAGTGACCACCAAAATGCCTTAGAAACCCTAAGTGGTAATATTTTAAGCCAGCCCTTCTCTTAAAACTTTATTTTATCATTGATTTACTGCTGCATAACGGTGGAGCAACTTCCACCACCGTTCGTTCCCCTCCTTTCCTTGCCAATTCATCGGCGCACTCGTTGCCTTCTATCCCAGAGTGACCAGGCACCCAGCATAGTCTTTCCTGATTCTGCGTGAATAATGCCGTGAGCATTGTGCGACAGCTCCTGACTAGTGCCGATTTGGTAGTCAACGATTCTAGCGCCTTAGGCGCAGCCTGACTGTCGATGTAAATATCAATATCATTGCCGGAATTTCATTTCATTTTCAGAAGCTATGCAGATTTAAGTACGGCTAGAACTTCTGCCTGAAGAGCACTGCAGACATTCGGGAGTCTTAACGACACTTTAAGCTCTGCTTCCACACAGTAACATAGATACCAGACTCTGTGCCGCTTGCGGTTTTAGACCCATCTGTGAAGATTGCATTGTTTGTATGACGAGGTCGTTCACACATCACGCCCAGGAGGGTACAAAGTTTTGCATGGTTTGTTAAAGTCGAGGGTGAAGAAGAAATCGTGCGTGCTTTTTCGGATATCCCTTTGGATTTCTGTAAGTGTAGTACACTGTCCTTTGCCGTTATTCTTAAAAAATTATAGATTGGTGAGTCGTATGTAACTGGCCAGTAGGCACACTTCTACTAATGCCAAGATACTTCGCTTGCCCCAAGAGGGTTAGCTAACTTTCTTACTTAGGTGTCCCTACAGTCCGGATCAAAGGGCTTGTTGGATTCTGAGTTTCGAACAATTCTTTCAAGTATGATGTTGAAGAAGTCGCATAACAGTGCGTCCCCTTTTGATACCGAAGTTCTTGGTGAGGTCATTACCGACCTTGATGGTGCAGCCAGCTTATCCTGCATAGACGGACGAGTCTGGCAGGGATGTCAAAACTAGATATGGCTCTATACAGTTTATCTTTCCAGATGCTGTCATAGGCGGCTATGAAATCGATGAACAGGTGGTGGGTATCGATTTGGACTTCTCTAGTTTTTTCCAGGATCTGCTAAGTGTGAAAATTTGGTCTATGGTGGACTTCCTGGCCTAAAACCACACTGATAGGGATCAATCAGATTGTTGACAAAATGTTTCAGGCGTTCACACAATATTGCAAACAAGATCTTGTAGGCGATGGTGAGGAGACTGATGCCTGTGTAATTGGAGCAGTTGCAAACAACGCCATTCATCAGAGGGTTATTTCTGTCTCGTTTATATACGCGAGCTTGAAAGGCGATATCTTGTATTTTCTGGTGAAAAGGACCAGTTCCGTTTTTTGAGGATTGACGTTTAGTCCACATCTCATTGCTCAGTTACTGGTGGTGGCTAATTCGGCCTCCATTACTTCGGTCAGTTTATTGAAAAATTTACCTTGAACTATAATGACCACGTTATCCGCAAGCGGGGACGTTGATACCGTTAGAACGTAGTTACTGTAGTAAAACTTGACGGAGATAAAAAGAAATGTTTATGGTATATTCGTTAAATTGCTTGGTTTACTGTTGCTTAAGTGATAAAAAGTTTAGGAGAAGTTGGCAATTCACATGAACATTTGACTGGTTCGAAATTCCGATGACCAGTATAACCAAATACCTGCTCCAACTGGTATTGTATTTTTATAATCGTAACTATGACCTTAGTGTACGGGTATATCATAAAAGTTCGTAGCAATTTTAGACTCGCACTAAAATTCGAATCCCATTCGGTCACGTAAACCGCTTGCGCTTGCTCACATATTAATTTATTATGATCTATTTATGTTTTTTTTTTTTTTTTTATTAAATATTACCAATTGATCAACCATCTTAAAGTCGAACGTTGGCCCTCTTAAAAATACATAAAAACCTGCATCAAATAGCATCGCCAGCACCTCATTCACTGCCACCATTCAATAAAGAAAGACTTAATTCCCCTCCGATCGGGCTGTCACGGCGAAACGCTTTATTTAATCCGAATAAATTAATGTAATCCAGTTTCTGGCCGACATACTATACAGCCAGGCCAACCTCTAATCCCCTAACTAAGAAGATCACTTGTATTCAAATGAAGTGCTTAATGCGCAGGCATTACTGCTTAACATTTGATACTATGCAGCACACAGCCGGCAGCGGCTTGACTCTAAGATCGGCCACTAATTGTAGATGAAATAGTTTTATGGGCGATGTTAGGAGTTGGCCGGAGCAACTTCCTCAATACTGCGCCACACCCAGCCAGACAAAACGAATAGACGAATTTAAATCACAAAAAGTGTTGTGTTCAACCGACCAGTCACGAGAATGAGGCCTTTTGCTGAGCTGATCGCCTGAACGGATGGACATGCGATAGTGCGTCTGTCAATTCTCGCTCCTTGCTCTGATGCTAAAGTAAATCTTGAATTTCGCAATTAAAAGTCGGTCGCAACTGAGGATCTCGAGAAATTACGCTTTCCATAGGTCCATAGATTTATGGTCACAATAAATGCGCGCGCGCGCGCGTTCAACTGTCACACAACTGAGAGGACGAGAAGAGTGTAAAATGTGGATCAGTTGCCTTATTTTTGTGTACTCTGTGCAATTGAGTTCGATGCAATTTTTCTTCGTTGTCGTTTGCGGTAGCAACAGGAGGCAACAGGCAACAGTGTCCATGTCCTCGGCGAAAACTCCTGCAACAGCAGCAGCAACAGCTACCGCTGACCAGCACAACAACAGTGACAGATCGATGCATGCTAATGAAGGAAATTGGCGTGGCGAAATTAAATATGTTTATCCAGTTGACATCTATGGGGTATCATTAAATTTAATTTTACATATTTGCATATGTAATTAAAAGTATCTCGTATCTCGGCGATCTGGGCATTTGTCATCAATTTACAGACAAACAGTGTTGCGGCCTGTGGATGTACACAGCGTCTGAGGTGCTAAGCTGCTAATTCTCTTAGGCAAATGTAATTATTTCATTAAAGCCAAGTGGTAGGAGTCTTATGTTGGCACTTTTGTACAGCAAGTGGCGATTTGTTCAACTAAAGTCTAGCAGGCTTAAAGATGTCCCAGAAAATGTAAGTACTACATTACGTCAAAGGGCTGTCAAACATTTTAGTAGTGTTGGGATTTTAGGAGCGTGCCGATAAATAAATCAACTAAATTTGAATATAAAATATATTTATTTAAGTGAACAGAGTTGAAATGAGTTTGACAAGCAAGTGATGACACTTTGAAGGTCGATGAAAGAAGAGGAAAATGAATATGTATAAAAAAATCAATATGGTCGCCTCGTTGCAGACATATTGCTGTCGCACTCTTGCGGTCGATCTGTGATGTGGTGTATCATTTTATTTGAATAATTGGCGGGCGATATCTGTTGGCTCCCACAGTGTCGTAGCTATGGTCATGAGCGCCCCTGGCAAGATTTGAATTTTGCGCCCCCCAAGACTTATTTTAAAAGAAGAGAAACAACACAATAACTTTGAAAGTGTAATTTAAGGGGGTACATATTATGTGCGTCCAGAATTTTAAAAAAAATCGCTACTATTTTTTCTACATATTATTATTCTCTATAGTTTTAGGCGTTTTTACGTGAAAGCCGATTGAAAACATTCCCCATAGATCCAAAGTTATCATAGAAAATGTGACGGCCCCATGAGAGTCCGAATCGGGCAGGTGGCCTTTGTTTGAGTCAGGTTTTTTCGGAGTCCTTTAGCTTGTCAGTTCTTTTGATATCCTTAAGTATATAAGGGGACACCTATAAAGCATGAGGAGAATATATTTAGGTGTCTGAAATGAAGGTTAGTTGCATTTGATCGTTCAAAGTGAGCTGCGCGTGACCTCGAGCGAAAACTACTTTTTTCGGCACGGTCGGCATGATAACTCATACAGTTTTTAATATTTTTGATGCATTTTTTTTTTAAATATTTGAAATAGCTTTCTCTATAGTTCTCTACGGTTCTATCGACCGCTAGTTTACTAGATTTTTAGCTGAATCACACAGCTCTATTTGATTTTCTCTAAAATCATTCAAAAAATCCACAAGGCAAGTGATGTTCTCATACCTGTCCAAAACTGTTAGAACTAAGAACCATGAAATTCTACCAAAATCAGTCAAATCCTGTTCCCGTACGAAGATTTTTCGTAGTTTATCACAGAAGAGAGACCTAACAAGAGAGTAAGAAACTTCTACATGCTGCAAATTTCAGCCCAAGAAATTTATTTTTCCATTTTTTGTTGTTCAATTCGCTTCTGTACTTTTTCACACTTTTACCTCTCTCTGAGAGATTTATCACCCACTCCATGAAATTTGAGAATCTGTGAATTTTGGGGCAGACATTACGGGAAAACACCCACGCCACTATGTGCCGGAGAGTGGAAAAACGACACAATTTTGGTTTGTGTGTAAAGTTTTTTTTATCTTTTATTAAGTGTTCGGTACAAATTGTATGTGTTGTATGGTCTTAATCTGTGGGACCGCCTACCGTAATCAAGTTCAATTTTTTTTAAGTGAGTTAGTCTAGCAGAATGTTTTAAATTTTTGTGCTAGTGGCTCTGAAAAGTGCGCCCCCGGGCCAGCCCCTAGCTACGACGCTGGGCTCCCACAGAATTATCAAATCTTGCCAAAAAGATCATAATGAATCTTTCAATTGTCCTGCTTGCTTTACTAAAATGTGTTGTTTTTACGTCCAAAAAATGTACGGCTTCATTTTGAGAAATAATAAAAAAAATCAAAAACAAAATGCGGAAAGACGGTCGGTTCGGTTCGTGATTATTTTTTGGGTTGGGGTCGCAATCCCGAAAATCAAAATCCCGAAAAGTCAAAATCCCGGAAGGAAATTCCGAGCGTTCCGAAATAAGTTTTTAATGGGAATTGCGTTCGATATGGACTTGTATCAGATATTGCTTTGTCAACAAGACTTGAACTGTTTTGTTATGTTTCATTTATTCGAAGTTTGTTATCATTATATAATTAGGTGAAGGCAAAATAGTTCAACCCCTGTTTAACTGCCTTAAACACAACATATTCGCTTAATATTTTTTGTTGCAAAGGTTGTGAAGCCATGCAGTGCAGTCAGCGCTGTGCTACGATCGTAGCAAAACTGCTACGCGATTTTCTTCTGATGATATGCATATAAAATCATAATATCATAAGAACCGTAAGACTTACATACATGTATTTAGTATCAAATGAAAGGTGATTCTACCATATTTCTTTTATATTATGTTTGTAATAGTTCTTGTATTAATATCTTCATATGTTACAAATAAAACAACAACATTTTTTTCAAGTTTCTGTAAAAAAGACATGTACGAGTAAGAGCTCACCATTGAGCATTGGTTACTGAGCATTGGTAATTGATTTGCACCACGTAGGATTTTGAAAGTGTTTTTTTTAGTTAATAATGGCTGATTCTTAAATTATTATACACCAAATTAAAGCTTGAAAAATGCTCTTTCACTTTCTTTCTTCTTCTTTTTTTCTTAACTGTCAAAAAAGGTATGTTATTTCTGAAGATTTTTTTAGAAATTAGTGATTTAAAAAAAAAAATACTTTAATTTTAAAGTCTTCAGAGATTAATTGATTATTTTAAAATTGAAAATCTTAGACCCATTATTTTAATGTCATAAGAAAGATAGTAGAATCACCTTTCATTTGATACTAAATACATGTATGTAAATCTTACGGTTCTTATGATATTATGATTTTATATGCATATAAACGGACAAAAATCATCAGAAGATCTATCCGCAATACGAACTTCACACACAAAAATCTGAAAATCCCCACATACGATTTTCATAAAACTTCATAATTTTAATGTACTATCAATTTCATTGATGTACGCTCTTGGCCCAAAAGTGTCCCATCTCCTTTGCTACGGTGCTACGCACTCTCCATTAATACCCCAATTTTGCTACGCTTTTTGAAACAGGAACCGTCAACAGGAATTTGGAACTTTTTAACCTCTCACAATAACAATTACAAATCAAAAAAAGAGAAACTAAGGCCGTGTGCCAATTGCGTTAAAATATTATCCTCTGGCTAATTTTCGACGCTAGTGAGGTGAATATAGACTTAAAAAAATTAGCCGGCTCTGGAGCTGCATAAAAAATTATCCTGTGGCTAATATTTGACATTTGTATATACCCATGAAGGAATGAGGGAGACAACGAGAGCTTTGCGTTTGTTTCGGTTTTCCAAGTCGATTGTCGGTGGACAAATGTAGTGCACTAGTGCTCACATACGATGGGAAAACTACCCATTGTGAAAATTATGTAAAAACCAGTTCAACATATTTTTTATAAAAAAAAGTAATTCATATGAACAATATCGTATAAAAACTAGTAAAATTGATAGTTTGAATAATGTTGATGGGTGAAATTTTTATCTTTATATTTTTCATTTACAAATGACGAACTTTGTTGTTCAACCATGTACACAAACTACATACAATTTACAAACAAAAGCATTAACACGGAAAATAACTATTAGTTATAGTTTTTATGTTATTTTTTTTATTTAAAACTGTAAAAACAGTTTGGTAATTTTAGTTATAATAAAATATGATGTGAATAAAATGAAAGGGACATTTTTCAATTCTAGTGGGAAATTAAAGAAAAATTACACTAAAAAAAATCCCATTTCATCCAATTGACACAGCAAAAAGCTAAAATTTTATCCACCTCTGGTAGAAACGTCAAATATTAGCCAGTGGATAAAAATTTAACGCAATTGGCACACGGCCGAACATACATATTTTCCAACGATTCACTTCTACGACAGCAACTTATGTTTATGTATGTTACTGTTCTATCGTACCCTACACAGGCAGTATATAGTATATATCTTCGGATGTGTTTGAATATGACTCGAATCGGATTGGTATTGCAATAGTTTCATTATACAAACTATAGAAGGACTTCCAAGGCTGTTTATTTTTAGTAAACAACTAAATGGTTTTTAGTTTGTTGACGATGAAAAACGGCGTATTATGGACTTATTGAGTTTTGCTACGCAAATTTGCTGCGGGAATTTTTTTCCTTAGTGGCAGCACTGAGTGCAGTATGTAACTTTTTCAAAAAATGTTGTGTCTAAGCCAGGAAAAAAAAGGTGAAAATAATAAATATTAGTACGTGCTCTCTCTCTCGCATTCAGTCGACCACAGGCCATTCTAGTTTTATTTTTCTTACAAACAAATTTTTATTTTCACTTTCGGGATTTTGGATTTTCGGGGTTGTGGATTTTCGGGATTTTGGACTTTCGGGATTTTGGTTTTCGGGATTCTGTCCGACTCCCTTATTTTTCTGGCAAATTAACTAGTAAATGGGTCGCTGGTAAACTGAAGACGGCGAGCATTTATTTGAGATTTTTTAAACTAAGTTACATAGTTTTGGTGAATGTAAGCCATTGATAGGATATCCCTATTTTACATCATACAAAAGCTGTGTTTTATTATCCCCATGATCTGATCCGGATCAGATCAACAAATAAGTTTGTGTGCATTACAACAACAATCCGAGATCTTGGTTCTTGTCAAGATCAATTTTCGTGATCCAAAAATTAGTTCGACTATTTCTCACTATGGTACACTTTCGTTTGTGAATGTTGCTGTATTATCGACAATTGCCAAGGGTAAATGTTGCCAGATTAAAATATAAAAATATTATTGGCAATCCAAATATCATTAATGTTATTTTGTTCGAATAAATTAATTTTTCTGCTCATAATGATATGTAAGCCTTACGAAAGTGAAATTATAGCTACAAAATATTATTCTCATTCGGTATCTGTTAATCAAAAATAACAATTTCCTCCTAAAAAATAAAACAAGCGCATTCAATTTTCATTTAAAAGAAAATATTCATTCGCATGGCAACTTCGCACTAAATGTCAAAATGAACTTAGCTTGTACAATCACCACAACACAGAACTTTGATCTGGTTTGTTTTATTATTCTGATCTGATCCGGATCAGATCACGGGGATAATAAAACACGGCTAATGTCTTTATAAGGGTAATAAAATATGTAACAGTATGGGATGGGCACAATCCGTCTTATTGGTTCGGGTCCCCAATGGAAGTGAAGAGAGGTCGTCTTCCGAGCTAGCTGCAATATTCTCTTTGGAGAACTGAACTTGTTAGTATGTGTATCCATTAATAGACAGGGCTTTTGCCTCCCGTAAATAATACATCATTCTACTTCTACTTAAGGAACTGTTGTTAGTATTGCCATCCACAAAACTCGCATTTTCTACAATCTCGCGATCTTACTATCCTCGGTTATAATATCCGGCAGACATTATATTATAACTTTCCCTGTGTAGCCTACACTATGAGTTCTACGCAATGCTGCACTGGGGCGTGGAAAAACTATTAAGTTCAGATATCCCGAAAACACACGGGCATACATACTACACCTTGAAACTGTCTTATTTCTACAGCTTTACTATAAGGCTGCATTTTCTATATAGGTTTCTTAAAGTAATGGAGTTTCCAAACTACCGCCTTTAACATATTGTTGCAAGGTATCTGATATAACCGAAGCAGCAACTCTTCAACGAATGGTCCAAGATAAGCATCGCGCACAGTATCCAGTTGACAGCTTTTAATGCAGAAACTTGGCGAAGTTCTCTGAAAGACCTATGAACCAATATTGATAGTCTTCGTAGAATCGGTTCCGAGAAGATACAATTGTCACCCCTTCCAAGACCAGAGGCCAACTCCTTCGGTTGAACTCGTATAAGGATCGAGGATGAGAAAGCAGTCTTAATAACCTTCCATGAATCCTAATGAAGTTATGGTTACTTTTTGTGATACGTCGTAAGAACATCAGTTATCTCAACGGACTGACATATTTCGACGCCAGTGATACCAAGTTTCGCTTGCGATATTAAAAGGAAAAGAAATTTTATTTGAAGTAAAACATAATTTCTTCGATTTTGTTCAAACCATATTTACTATAACTATCCAATGTCATGTGCATTCCAAAGAAACTTGAAAAAAATCCCTTGTGGTTTGCATACATTTTTGCCAACGTCAGATATTTTCCAACGACTAACGGTTTAACTGCATATCTGAACAAAATTTGCGATCATAAACTCAGCATGTTTATATTTTTATGAAACTGTGATTTCAGGAAGAAAAAAAAAAGACTCGTCAGTGGTGCCACATTATGAATCGCACATGTTATGTCAATTAATAAAAACGTCAAAGCGATAAACTCGGAAAAATAATGAACTAAACATGGTTCCGAAATGTTTCGTTTCGTTGTTACTTTCGACACGCACCGATAGTATCAGCAGCAGCTTCACCAGAAGCCAACAGCATCAACAAATAAAACCATCACCTAATTTTAAAACACATTTCCTGCTCCGAGGAGCACGAGTGAGTAGATAACTATGCGTGCAATCCTTGTTCCTTGCACCACGTTTACATTCTGTCAAGTCATCCACTGCTACAGGGCATGACACGTCTTAATCAATCCGGTAAGAAATATCGTCTGACGGCGCGCGCACTAGTTAGCTATCCCGCCGATTATATTTTCCGACACCGAGCAAACTCAACCGTTCGGTGGCCTGAGCAGAGCTCATTAATTAAAAAAGCACCCTAATGCGATATGCAAATCGTCCAATAAATTAGATACGGCTCACCGTTGGAAATGTCGCTGCATCATGTCTTCCGGTATGGCAGTGATTTTACTCTATTAGCGTGTAGCAAACAAAGTTTGGAAATTTATTACCAGAGTTTCCATCTAACTGAAAATAAACAGAAACCCATCAAATATCCAATCGACGAAGATGAAGTAGAGCAATCTTCATTGCCGCAGTAACTGCGATAGGCCGGACGTTATGTGTCGGCCTTTAAGTAAATTAACAAAATTAATTACAGAAACAAATCATCGCTGACAAGATTCAACTTCACAGAGAGCGACCACACTCTGATCCAGTTTTCAGTTTCCATCACAGACGCGTATGGAAGCCAAGGTAACGTGCAGAATCACAAAACATAATCTCAACCGGAAAATGCGGCAGTCAGCTAAGGCTGTTAACTCATCTGTTGGCTTTAATTAACGATCTGTGGAAATGTATCTGCACGACCGATGAGTCGTGATATCGGTCGGTCGGTCGGCTGCCGTATGAATAGCCAGTTCTTTAACGCCACCGAACGAAGGTGCACTCCTTTTTTTAGTGTATCTTGCTGTTCTTATGTGACAGCACTGGACACTGACAGCAAAACAGTTGTGAGGTGTGAGTACTCGCCGTACTCGTTGTTGTTGTCGTCGTCGTCGGTTCTGGTAGAGTCACATCTTTTTTATTAAATTAGCATAAAAGTGCGCGGTTATATACATATCTAATCAATTGTGCGGTACATGAGATACAGTGACTGGGTATGGTAGTCTTGCTCTAGACGTCAGTTGTTGGAGATATTCTCATAAGAGCAAAGGGAACTATACAACTTTGATGATGGTGACTGTGTTTAGACGAGAACAGGATACTTATATGTGGATTTCAGATTGCCAGATTTAGATTAATTTAGTTTTTCTGTAATTTTTTTTTATAGAATTACTCATAGCGATTAGGATGAAAAGATTTACATACATAGGGTTTTTTTTTTAAATCGAACTCAATCGCTTGTGCAACTAGGCTTGAGTCACTCCTTTTTTGGGTTCCAGGGCATAGAAGGGAACGGAACGAGAGAGCCGGCGAACTAGCCAGGCGAGGAGGGTCAGAAAACATTTCTATTCATATAGGTGCTGTTAACGGCAACATACATACTTCTGAGGTAGACCAGTCAGACAAACTGTGTCATATCCAGAAAGATATGGCCAGAATACAATAGATGAACAACAACTGAGCTGCTACAAAGAACTCAGAATATTGGCCAATAGGGGACCTTGCAGCCATACTCTCACAACAATTTCTGTCGTAGTTGCAATGATAATTAAAATCAAAAATAGTCGCTTATTCATTTTCTGTGCAAATGCTCAGCTCTACCGAAAGTCAGGCAACGCATACTGGACAAACCTTCATTCGACGACCCTAAAGGGATATTCGAGAAAAGAATTGGAGGTCACCTGTTTTATCAAAACGGCGCCACTTTGCGGTATTCGGGTTTTTTGCTTTCTAAGGAACTTCCTTCCTATCTACTGCTCTGGATTGTCGGCAAACGGGGGTTGTCTAGGTGCTTCTTAATAAACAACAAAGAATTGACCTCGTTCAAAGTCCCTGTAGAAACTGGAATTCTTTAGATTTGGCGAATATGAAAGGGCGGACACAAAAGATTTAAATCATAGTTACATGCAACTCTATCCTGTCATTCATTCATTAATTTGATTCAAAAATAAAAAATTATGATGCGAAGATTTAAACTATTGAGCTCTTGTCCCAAATAAAAAAAAAATAGTTTCTTACTCCTTTTTTATAAGAATTTGGAAAGCATCGTAGGGCTATGTGTGAGAATTTAACCCACTAAATTCACCTTTGCCTATAACCTCTGATCCACATAGTGCTTTCGTTTAGCATTAGATCATAGGTGATCTTCAACTGTTTCTATGTATATGTATCTCCTCTTTACACGTGTGTGTGGTTTCATTACTTGTTACCCCGTTTGACCCATTAACTCTTGGGGGAGCGGATGACATAGTCTCTAGCAAAGGCTAAAGCATATATGTGTAAGTATTTGTCTTTTTAAGGAAAATTAAATTAATTTGATTTATGATTTGCTGGGCGCCAATTGTTTGTTAAAATTTTTTTTTCACAAAAGTAATGGCGGCACACACCGTAAAAATATATTCATATGTAGATAATTATAAAAAACGAGATATGGCTTATATGTATTTATAAGCTAGTCTTTGTTTTTCCCCAGGGTGACACGACAATAACGTCATACATTAGATTCGGTCTGATGACTGAAATATAGAGCCAATGGGTATTTTGATGTTGAAGGTTCCATTTGCTGCCAATGGATTTCTTGCAAGAGTAGAGGGCTATGATAGCTTTCTTTACTTTTTCCTAGATATTGAGTTTTCAGCTAGCAAAACATTGCTATTTCAGGTTTTCATACAGTTCTGATATATCCTGTGTAACGAACTTCATTTTACGTAGTAGAACGCAATGTCAAATACGAGGGTTGCAACTTAAGTAATGAGATAGACAAGAAAAATAAATACAGTAAAACCTCCTAATTGGTATACTCCAGGGGACCGATAAAATGCGAACCAATTTGGATTTAAGAGGATTGTGGATTGTGGATTGTCTTGTGGCAACAACGGAACAAGGGCAAGGAATTATTTTTACGAACGCATTTCGGATATTCCGGGAATTCCCCTATTTTTATGCATCATAACATGCCATGAACGTATTGTTCGTGCACATATTGCACATACACACAATCAGCTCTGATATTTGTTGTTTTTTCCCTCTCTTTCCTGTTTGTCCCAATTTGGAGGTGGTTTTTCAAGCAATTCAAACGAAATTTGTCAGCAATTCGTTGCCCCAGATCCAATTCAAGTGGTCGCCGTGGTCGTGGTGGTTAGTGCTTTGAACTACTACGTATGCTGCCCGGGTTCAATCTCAGCAAAATCTCCTAAAAAGTTTTTTCACGGTACCACCTCTTTCGAATGTCTGATAAGCAATCAACGAGTATCATTTGTCATGAGAAGCTTCTTAACTCGCCGTTCGGAGTCGGCAAAAAACTGTAGGTCCCTTCCATTTCGTGGAAAAAATAACAAGCACATGCAAATGGTTGCGAGAAGCTATGCTTGGTTCTGTATAGGACTGCTGACGCCGTATATTAGATCCGATTCAGAGTTGCCCCGATTTGAGAGGTTCGCTTATACGAAAAAAAACCGAATGTACCTATGCATAAAATGCGGTTCATTTCGGAGGTGCCCCAATTACAGAGAGTCCCAATTAGGAGGTTTTACTGTAGTTATAATCGAAAATGGCTTGATTGTTTTGCAATATATTCTCCATAAAGATCAATTCACATTTGCATGCGTTTGAAACAATTTTCGAAGCACTTTTTCCACACCTCCAAAACATGTGATTTGAACGCATCAACTGCTTCTTCAGGCGTCGAAAAACTTTGACCTCGCATTTTGTTTTTGATCTGCGGAAATACAAGGAAATCATTGGGTGCCAAATCAGTAGTGTACAGCGGATGACCCATCAATTCGATGTTGTTTAGTTTCGACTTCATATTCATAGATCCATGAGTCGGCACCAGTCAGGATCTTATAGGCGTCTTTTAAAGCACCGCGATTTCCTTGTACCAATCGGCACGAGCCTTTTTTAATGATTGTCAAATTATGCGGTATCCAACGCGAGTAAATCCTTTTAACGGCCAAATGTTGATGCAATATTAAATGTATGTGAGTGGAACTAATGCCCAAGAATGACTCAATCTCAATTTTAATCTTCACGCAGAGCATCGAGTTTTTCTGGCACAGCAACCGATTTTGGACCAGCTTGACGAAATTCTACCTCTTGCGAGGTGCGACCACGATTGAATTCGGAAAACCAGCGAAACACAGTTGCTTGAGATGGTGCTTTATTACCAATAGTCAAAGCGAGTTGATCGGCACACTGTTATTGGTTTAATTCACGTCGAAAGTCATAGAAAATCATCGCATGAAAATTAAACGATTTAATATAATTTTTTGGCCAAGATGAATGTTTCAACTGTCTACAAGTTGAAGGATTCACTGCCCTTCATATAGCCTCCAAGAAAGTGGTCCATCGGTGATAAATCTAGAGATATGGTAGAAGGTAACATCGCTCTGGTCTTTTGCTACAATTTCCAGCCGATGACCTACGATGACCGTCAGTACCTGTGAACAACACAAATAGCACTCGTATGACAAAACGACCTGTGTACGATTACCATTAGAAATGTCAAACTTTACGACGACAATGTCAGATTTGACATATTCTCATTGGTGTTACCATAGGTGTGTTTGGTATCTTTTTTAGCACACGGAATTGAGATTTGTCAAATGTCCTCTCAAAGACAGAAAACTTGCACAAAAGTAAACAAACGCTTTTCAAACAACACTTGGTCAAACCTATCAAATTGTTTTTGTTTTCCACTAACAATGAAGATTATGACATTTCACAAACTATCAGATGGCTGGTTTGACAGAGTTGGCTCGGCCCACCCCGAGGAATTGGTCTTGCAGATAATTCATCGCAAAGAGAGATCCAAATGAGAGTAAAAAAAATTGAGAGCCATGAAACTGTCAGATTCTATGTAATTTACGTAGAACTTTCGAAAACTAGTATGTTACCAATCAGACCTCATATCTTAAAGCTTAAGTACCAACCTACGTAAATTGACCGTACAACTCAAATAACTCTCTGTTTGATGGAGTCTAAACCGTTTCAGTTACATACTTATTTAAAACATATTGAGTGATATTGTAACCCATCATTACTGGTGGTGTGAAATTGTTTAACTAGCAGTGCTGCCAAATCTATCGAAGAAGTCGTCTAAGGATTTATACAAATTTTCAAGTAAAGGCATTTATCTCACCTTGAATTCTTAATAGTTCACAATAAAGAATTAAATAATCCTTTTTAGAAAGTCTGGACCGTTCAATGTGTTGTGACCTTAAATCATAGATTCCCACCCAACTAATTATATCAGTTTTGCATGGATAATAAATTATATAATAAAATACATCGCATATTAAATGATATCGATGTGTGTATAAAAACAAAATAAAAACTTTATTACCACCTCCAAACTGGGTGTAAATTATTACTTTTTATTTGCAATAAAATACGGTTTGTCATCGGATCACGATCGCATCGGGGATAATCAATGACGGCGCATGGCCGCCCAACTTAAAAATACATATCTCAAACTTTCCACAACTTACCGACAATTATAAAATCTCATAAATTTCCATTAATTATCCTCGATCTTGCCTGAGAGAGAGAGAGAGAGAGAGAGAGAGAGAAAACGTGCACTGTCAATTGAATTTAATTCAAGTGCTAGGCACCGACTCAACTGAACTACCATCGCCCAGAGGTTCGATCAAGACAAGACAACTCTTATAGATTTGAGACTGTGCTCCATTTGCCATTCGCCGAAAAAGTTGGACAGAAAAACACACAAAAAAACGACCAATCACAAAATTTATGTAATTTTTGTTTGCTTAGCAAATAAAAAAGCGGATTACGTTGCACTAGCGACTGGCAACGGTGCTGTGTGTTTTGATATGAATTTCTTTTTGTCATTTGATGTGATATCGTAAATCTCATTCTAATGATATAATTATTCAAAGAGAAACTGAAGGAAACCGCTGATCTCGGAGTGGTAGGCTGTCGCAGCGATCACTCGAAGATCTGTACCACTGCGCGCGCGCACTTTGGCACACCACATGGTTTATGTGTCGCGCCCAACCGGTCTCCACATCATATCTGTCAGCATGGTTAAATGCAAGAGATTATTGTCATGGCAGGGTCCACTACACCAGCATCAGCAGCATAAAACAGCATTTGTCGTCGGTATACCTCTATTGCTATCTCTGTCTCTCGTCGAAATAGTACTAAGTGGTCCATGTGGGCATCAGATTTATGTTGCGATCGTGTTTGGATAAAACGATTGCCATGCTTTTGTGGAAATGTTTTAGCTTCCTTTTGGGGCCTCGCATACTCCTTCGACTCTATCTGTATCTATATCTGGATCTGTGATCTGTGTATCTCATATCTGTGCCTGGGAACAACAGTATGATTCGTATCAACTGCTGACCGTTGGTTGGATCGATGAATGGTTATGCAAGTGAATACGAGTATTTCTGTATCGCCAGATACCTCCGCGAAGTTAGAAATCCAATTTTAATCACAATCAATGATAAAGTGATACAGTGAAGGGAGCACCGATGCACATTTGTAATTCATATCACACACGTAACACACGCTTATGGTTTTGTTTTATAGGTTAATTCGATTGTTGCGCAATTTGGAATTCATAACAAAGAGCGAAATAGACCTTTGATTGGATAGAAGAAAAATAGTTTGCATCAGATTTATTTTCAACGACTCAATGACTAAAAATTCTTTTGATATCGTGACAAAGCGTTCTTCTGGCAGAAGCTAGATTTTGTCATCATTTGCAGTGGCAAATAATTGAGATGTAACTGATAGAACGATGAGCTAATCCCACGATTTATTAAAATTTTAATAATATCACTGGGTATGGCCAGGCTATGATGGTAACAAAGGTTTGATCAGTCACCGCAGTTCAGTTGGATGACTTTGTCCTCATTATCGACAGAATGGGCACAATTTTTCAGCCTTGGAACTCAGTAATTATTTTTTTCTGATGAATAATACGGAGGTTTGCCTCATATTTCATGTCCACACGATTAGAAGAAGAATTTTCTGACATTATGAGCTATTTCCACAGAAGTTGTCCTTCGTTAAAATAATTATAAGAACGTAATTATGTTTGGGGTTTGGCATCATTGTCGCTTCAATCATTATTACGATACCTACGTTGACTTACTTAAGGCCTCGGCCCCGAATCTGTCGACGTCGCGTCGTTGTGCTGTCAACGGCCATGACAGTACACAATTTTCTCTCAATGCTTCCACCAATGAATGCGCTTACTCTCAATTTGTGAATGTGTGAACTTCAATGCGTGAATTTGTGAAATGCCAACGCACTTAAAAAGTAGAAAAGTAAGCCTTCCTTCTGCGTTGAAGTTTATATATTCCTTGGTTATGGGCCACCTTCAATAAGAATATTAAATGATATATCAAGCACAAAAACAAGAAGGCGGCACGAACGTAAAATTTTGTCTGGTGGGCATATCATGTCTTGCCTTTTCATATAATTTCTCTTGAAAATTGCAACGAAATTAAAACATTTCCACCGTAGTGACAGTTCATGTCATATGAAGATGGCCAACCGAAAATCCAGATATAGATGGCGGGTTGCAAAATCTGTGTTGCTGATTGTGGTCTCCACTAAATATGAATAATAGGCGTGTTTTTTTTTCAAAACTATATAGGCTTAGAAAATTTTTTCCATGTTAATTACACTAACAGCTAAGCCTATATAGGCTTACGAAACCTGGATAATTATCCAGTCTTAGGTGCTTAGCCTGGACAGAAAAATGTGCTACCAAGCTGTTTTTCGTCGATAGCTATCGAAATTTGTATCGAAATGTCAAATATGACATGAAAGTGACGGAGAAATATGAAAGCCGGTAGCTATCAACCGAACTCTGCTGTAATTTCAAATTTAAATTATTTCTATTCATTTTAAAATGGGTAGAAAAGAAAGAAAGACGAATTTATCTGACAAAGAAAAGAAAATTATAATGAATTAAGTGAACATGTTTCTTATTTTACTATTTAATTGAATTAAATTTGACGAAAAAAAATTCTATCCACCAACTTATTAATGAGCGCTTGATAACTACCGGCCTTACGTTCAATGAAAACAATGCCGATGTGAAACTGCCAAACGTCAATTAACATAGTCCTGCCAAGTCACTGTTCAGCGTTTTTTTCTCATTTTCCGCTAAGCCTATATATGACAGCAGAGTTCGGTTGATAGCTACCGGCCCTCATATTTCTTCGTCACTTTCATGTCATATTTGACATTTCGATAAAAATTTCGATAACTATCGACGAAAAACAGTTTGGTAGCACATTTTTCTATCCAGGCTAAGCACCTAAGACTGGATAATTATCCAGGTTTCGTATGCCTATAAAGATTTGAAAAAAACACGCCTAATGGCTCGTGGAGACGACGTGTTAAGTCGTTCTGACATACTAGGAATATTTTTCAATGATGCCAATACTAACCCACGCGAGTCGTCATGACTTAATTTTTTACAGAAAACGGTAGACTACTCTTATTGCGTGAAGTTTGGCGGCAATAATTCAAAAATCGCGTTTAGAACTTCACCAGAGGTATTCCACACGGAAATAGATTTGGGTAACTTATGAAGTATAAATTAGTAAAACTTATGAATTGTCAAAAATTAGCAGCAACTATCTAGCATGTGATTGGAAACCATTTAAAACGTGTTACACTTAATCTATTGAAATGCTTATGTAAGGTTAAGTTAGGAGGGCCGTTTGACGTATACATAGGCTCAATTTCACCCAGAGTTTCTATAGAAGTCATTTCTGAGGATGCCATATCTTCTGGCCATATTTCCTATTGTACAGTGTCCGGTTATAGTACAGGCAAACGCAAGGATTTGGCTTCTTCCCATTGAAAATAGAGATGTTGATCTTTTCTGGTAAATTGCGTGCCACAAGCTGCGAGCTATGGCACAGTCGCTAGTATTACAGTTCGGTTGAAAAGTTCGTATCGTTCCTATGAGAGGGCGCCACTAGAATTAAATCCATATCATTTTTAGTTAGTACCAACCTACAAAAGATACGTGTATATATTTGACAGCTGTCGGACTATTAGTTTGTGAGATATAGAATTTTGCGTGAAGCAACTTTTGTTATTTTGAAAAAAATTGATAGAACGGAGTTTCCTGTGTTAATGAAACACTTTTTTTTTATGAAAAAAAAATGCTGCTGATATCAAAAGGTGGCTCGGTGAGAGTTATCCAGACTCTGCGCCAGGCGAAGCAACCATTCGTAAGTGGTTTGCTAAATTCCCTACAGGCGATATGAGCACCGAAGACGATGAACTCAGTAGACGTCCAAAAGAGGCTGTTACGGAAGAAAACATCAAAAAATTCCACAAAATGATTTCGGATGACCGTAAAGTGAAAATGATCCAGATAGCTGACACTCTAAAGATATCAAAGGAACGTGTTGGACATATCGTTAAAGAATATTTGGGTATGCGAATGCTCTGTGCAAAGTGGGTGCCGCGTGAACAACAACGAGCAGTGTTTGAAGCTGTTCAATCATAATAAACCCGAATTTTTGCGTCGATATGTGACAATGGATGATCGACAGTCAGCCGAGTGGACTGCACGCGGTGAACCGAAGCCAAAGCGTGGAAAGACTCAACAGTCAGCTGCCAAAGTTATGGCGTCTGTATTTCGGGATGCGCGTGGAATAATTTTCATTGTCTATCTTGAAAATTGGAAAACCATCAACAGCGACTATTACACAGCGTTATTGGAGCGTTTGAAGGACGAAATCGCGGAAGAATAGCCCCATTTTAAGAAGAAGAAAGTGTTGTTTCATCAAGATAATGCACCATGTCACAAATCAATGAAAACGATGGTAAAATTGTATGAATTGGGCTTCGAATTGTTAAATTATATCTATTTAAAAAAATGCGAAATTTCAACTTGAAAAATGTTTTTGATCAAAACTTGACGAAATATTAACATTCCTAATGTTATGACCAAATCAAAAACTACACATGAACATAAAAGAAATATAATATTTCCATAATATCCAGTACAGACTTGTCCTAAATGCATCATTACCACGAAATTTGATTCAACCCTCTTTGCAAATCTTTTGGCATTTTGACAACTCGAGTTACTTTTTTTAAACGCAAATTCACAAAAATGGTTACCTGTCTTACAATTTGCTCGTTCTGTAATATATTCGAAGCCATTGGCTGTCAACCTTTGTCACAATTATACTAGCAAAGACATCGGCAGTTAATGGTGTCCACCACTAAAAGGTAAGCCAATCTAAGAACTTAAGTGCTGCGTTTTTTGTTGAGAAACAAAACCGGCTTTAATTAATTCTGCGGTCAATTCTCATCCGCTAATCAAAGTTGCAAAAAAAAAACTACGACCTCACGCATACCCACACGCAGTTCTGACCGACTAACCAGGTAGAGTTAATAAGTATAATTTAAAATGTCAGGTAAATTATTCGTGCAAAGTTGGTAGCTACTTCTGATGGTGACGAAATACTGTCAGAACCAAAATTTTAATTTATTGATTCTGTATTTGACATTAACTAGTTTTACTCCAATTAAACTCACAGAATATAATTTTTTTTTTTTGATTTTCGTTAAAGTGACACATCGACTGGAAGCCATAATGTTACAGAAACAAATCTAGAAACTGCCATAAAAACGAACAACAAGTTCTGCAAATGGACAAGTTAGTGGCATGGACATACGCTTTGATCGATTTTTAATTGCCTTTCCTGTTATTGTGTGGTATTGCCTGCATAAAAATGCATTTTTTTTCGTTTGGTTTTTGAAAATTGAATATACAATTCGGAAAGTTGTAACATTAACATTTGGCCGATGTAGAGCTGCAGTTAGCCATCGGGTTTATGGTTAAACAAATGGCAATCATGGCAAACAGCTTTTGCAGTTCAATCACATTGTGAAGCAACATTTTTTGACACTTGAAGTGAATGTGGGGTTGGGTGGATATCTTTTTACCTTCCTATAAAAAAAAAAAACAACTGACGGAGATGATTTAATTACATTATACGACTACATTGACAAGTTGTAAAACATACATATATGTATGTATTTAAAAAAATCAACTTCTTTTCGCATACATTTTTGTATACCTAGTAGGAAGGGACAAAAATACCGTAACACCCATTTTCCTTCATAACTTTAAAACTACACCTCCTCCATCGGAAAATTGGTTACAGCTAAGACTAACGCGGCCTTTAAGGACTCAATGTATTTCTTACGGCATTCCATGTCCTGCAACACAGTCCACAGCTTATAGTCTAGTGGACTCAAATCAGGACTTGCAGACGGCAAGTCTTGAGTCTCTATTAAGTCTGGAACATTGTCTTGAAGCCATATTTGGATAGTTTCTGCTTTATGCGCCGGCGCAGAGCCTTGCTGAGAGGTCCACTGGTGGTTCTGAAACAGAGTTATATTAAGTGGAGCAACTATCTGTTCCAGAACGGTTTCTTAGTACACTTTAGCTGATGGTTTCACCCCATTTTCAAAAAAATGGTGTTCTATCACCCCGTGGTAGGATACGTCCCACCAAACCATGACTGCTGCTGGATGATGACCTTTCTCGACTCGTGCAATCAGTTGTGATGCCTCACCAGATGACCGGGCATAAATCCATAGTCATTCTGCCTATTGAACTTTTCCAGAACAGAGTTTTCTGTGAAAGTTGTTTGCGTATTTTAAAAGTAGTCGCTTTGATTGTTTGACTGTATTCCGTTTAATATCTGTCGTGAGCAGCTGTCCTGTGGCCTATTTCACCAACTTACAAATTGTAATTTCCAAGCACTTTTTCAACAAATTTGTAGAAACATCGATTTATTCTGTTTCACAAAATATTTGTGCTACAAAATTGTAGTTGTAGTTTACAAAGGGAAATTTGTAGAAATTTTATTATTTCCGTTTCACCAAAAGTTAATTTTCTTTGTTGCTAACAAGTACAAAATTGTTAAAATTCATATTTTTTGTAAGTTTGTGTTTCACGAAATCAAGAAATTTTACATATTTGTTCGGTGGCTGAAAATTTCTTACAATAGAAAGATCGTGTGTCGATTTAATAACAATTTGTATTTTTTTAAAAAAAATCGCATTTCAAACCTAAAAATGTCCTAACGTCAAAGGCACCGATAGTGATATATAGGTAAGGGTAGATTTTGTGCTTAATAGACCAAGGAAAATATATCGTCCGCAAATTAACTATGAAATTGCAGATTCTTTTGTTTTCAACGAAACGTTTAGGTCAGAGGAAATAATAAGACAAATTGGACCTAGGATTTCAAATGAGTCTGAAAAAATCTTTTGACTGATACCGTAACAGCAACTTCTCCTTATCATTAAACCGGTGATACAAATTTTGTTCTGTTTATTCATTTTTGTCCTTGATGTTATCAGTTAGTGTGAACCCACGCTGAATAGAGCAAAACTTTGTTAGATACACATATTTCAATGCGAGTAGGTACCCCCGTTGAATAAAGCAAAACAAAGCAGCCTAAGGGTAAACACACACCAAAGAAAGCATGGACAAACAAAGCAAAAAAGCCTGTTAGTAACACACACCAAATAAAACAAGTCAAAAAACACATTTTTGGTTTTGCTTCATTTGGTGTGGGCTATTGATAGGCGTGATTTATTACTTTTCTCCTAGCCAGCCAAACTCTAACTAGCTTAACTACACAAAAATTAGAAAACGAATGACTTACTTACTTAGTTGGCGCTGGGCCTGCTTCTCGCAACCATTTGTGTGTGCGTGTTATATTTTTGCACGAATGGAAGGGACCTACAGTTTTTTGCCGACTCCGAACGGCGAGTTGAGAAGCTCAATCGTGACAAATGATACTCTTTGATGCTTGTCAGACATTCGAAAGAGGTGGGCACTGTGAAAAACTTTTAGGTGTTTGCGGCGGCATTCGAACCCAAGACCGCTGGCTCAGTAGTCCGACGCACTAACCACTTGCGCTACGGTGCCCACTAAACGAATGAACGAAACATTATTTTGACATTTATGTACACTTAAAGTAATAATTATAATAACAACTAACTAATAATAATAAAAACTTAAAACTACACAAAAATTCGAAAAGTATTGAACGAAGCATTAATTCCAAAAATTCATCGATCGCATCAATTTTTATTTTGTCTGTTTGACTGAGTTGATGTGGGCGCTCTCATTTGATTTCATGTATTTTTCGCCTATTTGCCTAAACTGTCTTCTCGTGTCTGTGCCTTACTTGACTAACTTGACTAACTTGACTGTTTTGCTTATTTCAATGTCCGTAGCCCCATAAACACACGTGGGATATATGACTTAGGCAGTCAAGGAAAATCGTTTGCGTTAGTCGGCTTTGTTTTGCTTTATTCAATGGGGGTACTTGCATTGAAATGGTTGTATTTTATGCTTTAAAAAATATAAAAAATTGTTTTAATTATCTAACACAGCTTTGTTCTATTCAGTGTGTGTTCACACTTAGAGAGCTTACAAATTTGTGAAAAACAGTTGTTGTATACAACTTTGCAGAGTAAATTGTGAAACGGTTTTTTTTTGAATTTGTAAATAACAAATACAATTTCCCTTAATTTTTTTCTCTTTTTTACAGATTTGTTGGAATAAAGTTTGTAGTTTGTGAAACAGAAAATCGGTAAACAAATTTGTAAATGTAATCAACAAATACAAATTTGTAATTGTACTTGTAATTTGGTGAAATAGGCCACTGTACGACGTTTGTAGGCTACAAGGCCTAAATCTCTGTTGATGATTTTTTTGCTTTCTTAGTATATTTCTTCTTATTATTGCTTTTACAGCATTGATGGCCTCTACTGTTCGTATCGATCGCGGTTCCCCAGTCTTTTATATCTCCAGTCTCTTCAAATAACTTAATAAAGCGATTAACGAGCATTCGGCTGATACCAAGCGGCTGGAACAAACAGACATTTTTTTAACAGATGAGTAACATAACGTTACATATTCCAACTCCAAATATCAATATTTGGGTGCGTCCTGTTCTTGTTATGGTAATGGATGCGTTAATGTCCCTACTAGGTACATATGTAAGTATGTCCTCGAAAAAAATCTCCATCTTTCCTTTAACTCAAAAAGCATTTGTAAGAAACAAAAAACAATCCTAAACAATTTAATGGCCCCAAACCATTTATTCGCTTTGCTTCTCTTGGTGGTAACATTTCAAAGTGTCATTGGAACGAAATAGAGCCATTTACGTTAGAGTTGACATTTCGACAGCAACTTCATATTGTTGTCAGTTAATAAAAATTTACGCAGACAGGCTGTACAAGCCACTCAATGACAAGCCCTCAGCAATTAATTTATGTACAGCACAACAACAAAAAGAAAGGAAAAAAAAAACTTGAAACCAAATTTTGTGCGAATAGTGCCATAAACCACTTGAATCCGCAGAGTAATACAATAATATAGCGTGGCCATTGTCCAAACACCCATAACAAGACACTTTTGCTGCGATTTGCAATAAATTCTGAAAACTGACATTTTTGACGGCGCGTATGGGTTGTTACCTATTTGGAGTACTAACTGTCAAGGAATCACGCTAAATGCCTTTTAATGTTTCAACTCTTCGGTTCAAAAAAAAGGCGTGGCTATTATGGTGCACGCGTCTGTCAGGTTTGTTGTTTTTGCTTTTTTTCCATGGAATGGTTTCTGTTGGAGCTTAAAGTATGTTTGCAAGATATTCGTTGCTTTGGGTAAGCAAGTAAAAGGCTCAATGTCACGATGACACCTCTATAGCACGATTGAGTTAGGTTTGATCGGATATTCAAGCTAGTTGATATTTTACAGTAAGATTATCGATAGTTGTCACTGGGTGGGCTTAGTAGTTTTACACGATCGAAAAAGAAGTCCGGTGAAACTTTAAAAATATTTCAATTCAAATTAAGTTCTCGCGTGTTAAAATAAAATTTAAACTGGGTAGGCATTTATAATAATTGCTGAACTCTTTCCGAATATACGGTAGGGTAAGGTCGGGAGGATTTGACAGGCAGGAGGAACTGACATCAGCACTTTTCTGAAAAACAAAGAACTTGGCGGAACTTTAAATGATGAGAGAGCGAAGTTAATAACGATTGGTTTGAGTGATAAATAAACAATCACTAAGGTCTAGGAGATAAGCGAAGTGGGCGTCTTTTTTATTTTTGTGCCCATTTCATCTAACTTTTATGGTAAGCAATCCAACTGTAATGTTTTAATTATGTAGTTTTTGACATTGAAAGTGCAATGTAGTGCACCTTCATTCGTTTTAAAATCATTAGTAAACAATAGTTTATCCTGAGCAGCATTACAAAAGTGTTTTCTTGTATTAGCCCCAAAAGTAATCAAAAAGGAGGATTTGACATTTTTGCTGAAGGAGGAATTGACAAAATGTCAAATCCTCGATTATGAGCCAAAATAAAATTTGTATGGTTTGTTGAACAAAAAAGCAATACAAGTTGTTTTATTTTACCCTCCTTCATGGTAGGAGGAATTGACACTTTGTAAGGTTTTGAAAATATCGATTAATCACTAATGCTTTTATATTGCTAAAATAATATTGTAACTTATGTAAATTTTGAACATTTGAAATCGTATTTGGATTTTAAGATATTTCCAAATGTTCGTTAACATGTCAAAACCTCCCGACCTTACCCTACTTCTATCTCTGACACGACGCTACTTCTCAACTCGGTTAAACCTGCTGCTTTCCCAAATGCAGCACTGCCTGCTTTGTGCATCAGCAATTATTCCAAAATGCAAAGTCGCAATGATGACGCCACGCATTATGTTCTGAAATTAATTGTGAATAAATATAATGCGCAGGAAAAAGCAACCAGCGCATCATGAACTAACACGATGCAAATGACAGTTATTAGTTTCTGCAATGCGCATCGCATCGTGAAAGCGTCCGTGTGCTTACATCGCAGGGTGCAGTCACAATGCGCATTATGTTTGAATTTTGGAAAGCAGTCACTGTCCGTCTTAATGTCCGAATAACAATGTAGCTTTTGCACGGTCGCGCGTTGACAGATAGAGTAGGAATAATGGGCTCTCACGGTGTAACACAAAATGTGACCTCAGGCGTTTGGTTCACGTTATATCGTATAATATCGTAAGTGGGAGGGTGACCAGATATTTTTGAAACTAAAAGAGTATCTGTAAATTTTTGGTTGCATTTTTTATTAAATTTTTAAACACACCTAGCATCAGTATCTTCAAGCTGATTTTTTTTATTTCTGATGACAGAACAGAGTAACAAACTGATTATTTTTCTTGTAATATTAAGTAGATATGAGAGTTTTTTAGTTAACTTTTAGCCACCCTGTAGAGTTGTTTCACAATATTTTTGAGTGCTAAGTAGTCTCAAATATGTGGTCCACATTCCTAGACTATCATTTCCCATCTCTATATACTATAATTTTTTCAAATATTTGTTGTCTACACATCATTAATGCATCATTCTCATTCGCCGTCATTCCGGCAAAATCCACGAAAAATGTGCACCCTTTCCTTTCACCCATTTTTCATTCCAAGCTACACACTGTCATTTTTACATCATTCTAGCAGAATATCATTTTAAAAATGAGTGTTTAGTCTACTGAATAAATTTGTATTGGACGAATTGAATAAAAATAAGTATATGTATATACTAAATATTTTTGTTCAATATACATATCTACAATTTTAAGTATTTTGTACATATGAACATGTTTTCCTATTTTTATTTACATCGCACCTATTGTTTTTTGGACAAAGGGCAACCGACAAAGAGACAAAGAGAGATTTTTCTTAAGAATTTTATCCCTCTACCGCATGAATTATTATGCGTGGAGGAAAAAGCTGAAAAAACGGTTGGAATAGCTTCTTTTAGTTATTCTTAAGTGAATAAGTAAGAAAAATTTAAAAAAAAAAAAAATGTGTATATTTAGTTTAAAAAATAAAAATAAAATAAAAAAAAAACATTATATAGCTTTAGTAATTAAACTAATCAAGTGAGTGGGTTTTTAACAATGAAAATACATTTATAGTTTAGTTCATTAAGTATTTCTACTAAAATATATTTTTAAATTGATTGCACTTACCGATAAAACACAATTATTTGCACATAGAATTTTTTTTTGTCACTTGTTTTTCCAATGCGCAATGGACTGAAGTACAAATGAGAAAATCGCCGACAGGCGCTATCTGACAAATATGAAAAAGTACCGTTTTGTGTTGTAAGTAATACAGACGAAGTGATAATGTTGTGTTTTGTACTTTCGAATCCGATCTGGTGAAGAAATTAAGTCATAAATGTGAAAAGCCATATATGGCTTTGTATGCGGTAGAGGGTTATTAATTTTTAGACAAAAAGAGTAAAAGAGTATATTTAACAATAATTAAGGAAAAGAGAGAATTAGTAAATCTATGTGAAGGAAAGAGTATATTGTACTAAAAAGAGTACGTCTGGTCAGCCTAGCTTAACGCCCAAGTAGAGCTAATCTCTGCTATGTTGCCGCGTTGACAGCCCATATGTATATGTATATTTATTCGCAAAAAACTAATTCCTTCGATGAAACATTAACATCTCTCGTTAAAGAGAACGGTTTTTTGTATACCTATGTAATACGAAATTTAGGGAAGCATTAGGATTTCGGCTGAAATCTTAGGTTAGATTATGTAAGCGGGCTGATGACATCCTTACATCCTCATTACATCCCATAGTGTGTTCCCACCCGTGGTGTCAAAATTCAAGCAGATCAGATGGTGATCCATCTGATAGTTCGTCGATGTGGTCAAAGAAGCATTTGCCCAGGGTTCTATTTCTCAGTTGACAGAGGAAACGGGCATCGTCACCGCATTCCCTGCGAATGGCATCAGCATTCAGTCGTAATTTTTTCATGTGGCATCTCAGAGTGTTGTGCGCAGTTAGCACTTCTATTAACATTGACAACTACTTCGTGTCTCTTTGCAGGAGTTTCCTTGTTCTTGTTTTGTCGTGTTCTGGCCACAGTCTTATTGATACCTCGTTATTTGCTTCAATTACTTTCAATTACTCTCTTTGGTCCAAAGTTTACAGAGTGGAGGTTTAACCATCCCATCTGCTTGTTCTCTATCTAGGGCCAATTCATCTGCTGCTTCGTTCTCTAGTATCCTACTGTGACCAGGGACCCAGCAGAGTTTTATACCTTCAGCTCTTCGTGGCGACACTTTACAAGCCTTAATGTTATTTGCGTACAAGGTATTGCTTTAATAGCTGCCTGGCTGTCAATATAAATTGTGATATCCTCTCGCGATATTGTCATCATTGACACCAATTGCCCCGCCTTTGTCACTGCTAGAACCTCAGCTTGGAAATCGCTACTGTGATCTGGGAGTCCTATTGAGCTGCTTATTCCTAGTTCCTTCGAGAAGCAACCCGCGGTGTAGATGGACTTACCGTCCTGAGATACCTCGTTTTTCTTCCACTAATCTCTGCTTGGAAAGGCACACGAGGAGGGTTTTTCGAAATCCAAGTCTGCGACAGTGTAGTCTGAATTGATGTCACCGTTATGGTAATTGCCAAGTATCTTGGTGTGTCCACATACATTCCACCTCTATTGCTTTGACTGCCTTAACCTGAAAGCGTTTTTTACTGGAGTCTCCTGTGCATATAGAGATCCAGGGGCAGAAGGTTGAGAATTTCTTCCAATCCCCCTGTTGGCGTTGTTCTCATCGCGCTGGTTATTCCAGTGCATACTATTCTCTCTACTTTGGCGGCAGCGTGCCACCAGACCAGACCAATCGGCTGAAATCTTGCATTTCGCTGACATTTTGGATTTCCGCTCGGTGGAAATAAACGACTATGTTGAACTCCCGGAAATTTGTTAAACATTCACTTACGTCGAACTGCAATAGACACATGTGGGTCTAGTCACAATTATTGTTAAACGTCAAATATTTATATAAAGTAGGACAAACTATTAAATCTTGACCTTTGAGATGATTTCAAATTCACCTTTTCCTTTCAATTTCAATAGGTTAATGATCGTTTTCAAGGCCATTGCTGCAAGTGAAACAAAAAAGTAAAACAAAACAAAAAAAAACGAAACAAATTTCTCCTAAAATCTCACTCGGAAGAGTCTCAATCTCAACATTAAATCAATCACTTGTGTCCAATTTCAATGATCAATCTGCCGTCATTAATATTCGTAACGAGCATTGCGTGTATAACCACTTACTGCCAAATGCCGGCTAATCTTCTTCGTGATGGCATGCCCGATCCATTGGCTACTGCTTTGGCCGATCTTTTGGTTAATGGTCAGCAGAGATTGAGCGCACATGCTCAGTCGGCTGGTATTTTCTTTACTTTTTTGTTTTTTTAGTTTGTTTATTATTATATCTTCGGCCGACGAATGCATTTAAAGCGGATGTAAGGTAGCTGTTTCCATTTTTTGTTACAAGCTCCAGCTTAGAACTGTGTAACGCGTCTAATCGACGATGAATGAATTTTGTTGTTTTATTATGTCGCAATGTTTATCTTGACATTTTACCACACCGTGAATTATGGCAAAGTGATCACATACTCGTAACAAGGAAGTTTAAAAGAAGATGTTCATCACAAGGAAGTGCAGGCAGACATCCTTGTCTTTGCCAAAACAAAATAAACCTGCATGAGTGTATTTAAAGTACAATGAGGAAGTCACATCAAAGAGTGTGGGAAAAGTAAGGAAGTGCCAGAGTGAAGGCGCGTTATTGTAGATGGGCAAATGAGTGTCCACGCAATGTCTTCTTCAAAGAAAGTTGTTAAGTTGCATTGTTGGCGATGAGTGCGATGGCGAAAGCTGTGTACAACTTAATTCTCCGACAGCGAATAACTCAAAATGGTTTATTTCGTTGAGTGATGCCTTGGCTTAACCACTTATAAGCATTTCAAATGCAATCTTTTATACTGTCGAAAATGTAACGTCAGTTGAACGTGTCCATTTGATGGATTGTAAAAACCCTATTCGGCAACTGTTAGTGGTTAAAAAAAGGTAAAGTTTTGTTCACCGAAAATGCTGATGGTAGAAACAGATCACACAGTCTAACATATCTGACAGACTTGTTTGAGTGGATTTTGGACGGACCGATGTCATTAGCGTTCACATTGGCCAACATGTTGTCAGACTTCACTTTGCAAATGCATTTTAAGAATGTCAGAGGTACTGGTAGCAGCGCTTGTAATTCATAAAATTTTTGGAAGAAGAAGAAATCGAAGAAAGAAAAGGTAATTGAATTTGGGTACGGGAATGGATGCAAAAACGCGACCAAAGTTTTCTTCTGTTAATTGGCTAAAAGAGCACCGTGGTGTAGTGGTAAGCGTGTTGGACTACTACACAATACTGCCCGGGTTCAATCCCAGAACACACCTAAAAGTTTTTTCATGGTGCCACCTCTTTCGAATGTCTGACAAGCATCTAAAGAGTATCATTTGTCATGAGGAACTTCTCAACTTGCCGTTCGGAGTCGGCAAAAAACTGTTGGTCCTTTCCATTCGTGCAAAAGAAATATAACATTCACATACAAGTGGTTGTGAGAAGCAGGCCCTGGTTCATCCCGAACTGTAGCGCCACCTAAAGAAAGAAGAAAGGACTTACTGGTAGCAGCGCTTGTGATTAATTAAATTTTAGAAGAAGAAGAATTCGAATAGAAAAAGGAATCGAATTTGGGTACGAGAATGTATGAAAAAGCGATCAACGTTTTTTTCTGTTAATTGGATAACTGAATTACAATTGAATTCTCCAGCGGATTATCAAAATTGTTTATATTTCCGAAAATTCTTTCCAAAATTGAGTATTTCCACACACACACAATTCTCTAAAAATAACCTTACCGCATGAAATACATTTCAGCAATAAAATAAAAATGTCCTTTAAATCGGACAGACAAGCGACTATCAGATGTCCAACCACCAAAATATGAAAAAAAAAATGTAAAGCCATTCAACATGTCAGAGCGACCATCATTTCATGCGTTCACATTATCAGATTTTAGTTGAACAGATCATGTCTGTCAAATATGTATGTTGGATCGTGGGAAGACCCCTATCAGTACAGCAACATCAACATCTACTTTGACAGGAGCAAGAACGCTTGACGTCGAATCAAACACATTTACACCGCAAAATCAACTTTGACAGCCACGACGCAGGTTAAGGAACCAATGATTTTTTATTAGTGGAACCCATTAGTATACAGCAACTTTAATATCAAATTTAACGTTAGACTTAAATCCCAAATTCGCTGTTGCTGCCCAAATCCTACCAACCTTGCGGTGACTTTTGCAGTTTCCGTGGAAGCGTTAATCTAAAGGCCCCGGCCCATAGAATCCGTTGATCCGTTGCTCCTTCATTAAGTGACGGCTCGATAGAATACACACATTCTTATGTGAGATAGCCCATAACCAACGGATGCATGAACTTCGAAGGATAAAGTAGGTCTACTTTCTACTTTTTGCATCTGTCGATACTTTGTCAGTACACATATTCACGCATTCAAATTCACACATTCACATATTGAAGTTCACGTATTCACAAATTGAGAGTATGCATTTTCATTGGTGGAAGCGTAGAGAAAATGTACAGAAACTGTCATCGCCGTTGACATTCGTTTGACAGCGTTTGTTCTGTTGTCTGTTTCACACTTTCACGTATTTAAGTTCACACAGTCACATACTGAAGTTCACGGTTCACGCATTCACAAATTGAGATTATGCATTTTCATTGATGGAAACATAGAGAGAGTAAAGAGAATCGTTTGACATTTCTACGTAGATATGTGACGGCTGACGGATTCTATGGGACTGTTCTATCCGCCAATACTTCAACTTCAACTTCAAAGTACAAAGGAACGAAGTCGACGGATTCTATGGGCCGGGGCCTTAAGTCGTTTTTTACAACTTTTGAGGAGAACAGTTGAAAGATTTGACGTTAACTTACAAAAAACTATGCATAGTATAAGAAATTTGTTGATACAGAAATAAAGATGAGAAAAAAAATATTTGTATACAATTGCTTATGGTTGCATTAGTTTCATGAGCATAAGAACATATGTCAAAAGCTTACGGAAAGTCTTTACTTATGCTGTTTTTCCATATGCACATTTGCGCGCAAACTACTAATGTTGTTTTTTGCTGGTCTATAACTCAGCAACCGTTAGAGATAAAAAAAAAAAAAAATAATATGGCAAACTCAATTTCGACACAAGTCGACTTATGTTGTTTTTCCTTGTGGCCACAGCTTTAACAAACATTTATTTAAAATGTTGGCAAATTGAATTTCCCTTCTGATATACTACCTTTGGCGTTTTTCTTTATTAGTTCAGGGCTGGGCTCTGAACAGAGTCTGAGCCAATCGAGCGCACTCTGAACTATGTAAGTGTGCTCAGGGCGTGTCTGAGCACTAAGCGCTCTGATTTAATTTTGAAACACACTTGAGCACTTGAGCAGTCATATGATTTTTCAATCGTTTATAACCTTAAATTGATTTTCATCCATTTATAACCTGAAATTAAGTTTATGCCCATTCAAACTAATTATTAATATTAATTAATACAATTATTAAATTGTTATTTAAACTTCTACGCCATAACGAAAATCCTCGTCCGCCCACGCTCTGAGCAAATATAGAAACACACGTTCCACACTCTGAGCTAAAAAAGAAACACGCCTATTGTGAATTGGACTTAAGACTTAAGGCCCCGACCCATAGAATCCGTCGATCCGTTGCTCCCTTTTCTTTTAACTGACAGCTCGATAGGATACACACATTCTTATAGGAGATGGCCCATAACCAACGGATGCATGAACTTCGACGGATAAAGTGGGTCTACTTCCTACTTTTTGCATCCGTCGATACGTTGTCAGTACACACATTCACGCATTTAAGTTCACACATTCATATAATTGCCTATCCCTGTTTTACGAATACGGTCAAACTTCTTTATAAAAATATAAAGATAAAAAAATAATTTTTTAAAAACAAGCTTTAATGAACTAAAAAGTAAAAAAATAATTTTTTTCCGAGTCAACAATGTGTGACTATAAATTAAAGCATGGGGTGCTCAGGCACAAGACAACACATACACGATGTTCAACAAGGACGAAGAATTAGCAGAACAATTTTTGCACGAATGGAAGGGACCTACAGTTTTCTGCCGTCTCCGAACGGCGAGTTGGGAGGCTTTACATGACAAATGATACTCTTGAATGCTTGTCAGGCATTCGGAAGAGGTGGGCACTGTGAAAAACTTTTTAGGTGTTTGCGGCGGGATTTGAACCCAAGACCGCTGGCTCAGTAGTCCGACGCACTAACCACTTGCGCTACGGTGGAGGAACATATATGTATGTCGCTATTGAGGAATTTTTAAGTCAGACAGTGATTTTTCCAGGTCAAATAGCTTTAACCCTGGAAAGATAATCTGTGTCAAAATCACTCATTCGCGAGCGAAATATACCGCTCTCTTTCTAATTATTATGAATCACGGGATGGCCGTTCCTGACTTTTCAGCCAGTAGGTATCCAGAGCAGAAAACTCACGTCTCATTGAGTTAAGTCTCATCAATTTTGAAATACTCACAACCCTGTGAATAAATTTTATACATGAGTGCCATTTTATACATCAAAATATGATTATCTTTCTAGGGTTAAGAATGTAATAAATGGAAGAATTACGCCATTACCTAGAAAAGACATCCAAACATTTCGCAATGTAGAGAATTTCGTTATAAGAAAGTTCATAATAAAGGTGTTTGACTGTATTTGAAATTATTTTTGCCAGGAAATAAACAACCTCTTAAAAATTAGTATTTTGGCTCATTATAAAGGGTGATTTTTTAAGAGGTTGAGAACTTTTTTTAAAAAAAAAACACAAAAAATTCGAAAAAATGAATGAAATATTTATTTGAATCGATAGTTTGAACTTTGCAATTTAATGTTTAAAGATAATTTCATGCAAATGTTGACCGCGGCTGCGTCTCAGGTAGCCCATCCGCTGAGTCCAATTTTGGCATACTCTTTCACACATATCGGCCGGTATCTCACGAATGAATGCATGGATGTTGGCTTCCAGTGCGTCAATCGAAGCGGGCTTGTCCCTATAGACATTAGCCTTGACATACCCCCACAAAAAATAATCGAATGGTGTCAAATCGCACGATCTAGGCGGCCAATTGACCGGCCCGAAACGTGAAATTAACTGTTCACCAAACTCGCCTCGCAATTGCGCCATTGTTTCGCGTGCTGTGTGGCATGTGGCACCGTCTTGTTGAAACCACATATCATGCAAGTCAAGAACTTCCATTTCGGGCAAAAAAAAGTGCTTAACAAAGGCCTAACTGCTGGGAACGGCGCCGAATCGACATTTCGCGGTCTTCTGTCACACTAGCTGATACGGCCGCAATATTTTCTTCACTACGCACAGTACGTAAACGTGTTGGTGGTTTAATGTCCAACAAAGTAAATTTGGTGCGAAATTTGGTCACAATCTTCCGAATAGACTGCTCAGAAGGTCGAGAATGCCGATCATAAAATGGAAGCAGCGCGCGATGAACATTTCGAACCGAGCACGAATTTTGATAGTAAAATTCAATAATTTGCAAGCGTTGTTCATTTGTAAGACGATCCATGGTTAAATTGCAAACCAAACTGAAGCTGTTTGACAGTGACACAAGGTACTAAACACACGTCAGCTGTCAAAACCAGTGTTGCCAAAACCAAACCAGCTAAAAAATCACCCTTTAAATCATTTCATTAGTTTGCTTCTTAAGAAAAGAACGCAATCCATCACAACGTGCGTCTGCAGACGCATATTAATCCTGAGATAGAAGACATCTTAAATGTACGATATATAATATTCGTAGATTAAGAAGAACTATACCTCACGAATAATCTATCAATAAACATGTAAAGAACTGTTGAAGCTAAAATTTTATTAGACGCCTTAAAAATGTACACCCACCTGAGTGCGTAATTCCCCAGCGGCCATCGAAATCAATTAAACACGCACTGCAACAATATTGTAAGCCATGTGCGCACGCAGGTGGTTCTAATTTAATTACTCTATATTGTTCTGTATAACTTGATATATGTCTGTCTCAGTGGCCTCTAACTATTGTGTCTCGTAGAACTGGTGTAGAATTGCCCCAAGGTCTGTGCAACGCCAGTGCATACACTTGAGGTAACCCAATTAATAATAATAAAAAAAACAAAAACAAAATAAAATTAAAAAATCATAACAACACATTTTTGGAAAGTTGCACCCGCTTGCAGTTGCAATTTATTCTCTGAGATACAGTATCTGTTTGCAAAGATTTTACGATTGTATCTTGCCCAGTACCTATTTGCATTGCAAATGATTTATTTACAGACAGACACAATTCCAAAAGAACAATGAATCGTGGTTTTTTTCTGTTCGTTTATGCAGCTAAGCAAAAAATGTCCTCCATTATGGGATTCTTTGGACCCCAAGTGCGTGCGTGTTTCCCAGTGGTAATAAGTTTTGTTTGTTGTTGTTGTTGTCATTCGTTCAAATTCTCGACTCAAAATTACACTCAAAATTGATTAGGTGACCGATACAAGGTCTTGCCCATGCCAACATCAGCATGTTGTTGTTTCCAATTAGTCTGTTTGCACAGGCATGTCTTGAGAATTCTCGAAAGACCTTGATTTGGATAGAATTTGAATTTTCAGTTGACTGCAGAATCTGCAGAATGCATTTGTTGCATCGAAGAGTGCGGCCTCTCCTCCTCTTCGCGCTCCCGTGGTGTTGATTTATTGGATATGGCTTCCAACGCAAATTGGATCGTAAATTTGTTCAGTTTGGTTGACGGGAAGAGGGGGGTAAATGGACTTATCAACGAATGGGATCAATTTGTTCATTTGAATACTTCACACCTTGAAAATTGATTATCGTCGACATTGTGCTGCCGTCCGCAAGTATGAGTGTGTAATAATCTGTTTTCGATTTAATTTGCGCCGACATTTGAAATTTATTTCATTGAATACTTTTTTGATTTAACACTCAACCATAGAGCCACCCTCTGAACCTGCAAAGTTGGAAGATTTTCAATCGGGTTTCGCTTTGCTATTTGACAGAAAAGGGACAGAAGTGACAGGCGGATGTTCGTTATGTAAACTCCTCCTTCCTTGAAAATCTGCGACCCGTAGATCTTGTAAACTATGCCTGGGTAACCGGATGTTGATTGCAGGCTGGATGCAATTCCTGTACTTGAACAATTAGTCTAGGAGTCTTCAACTTCGCGTTAAACTTGCTCCATATAATCTAAACAAGGAGTATGATTCACATGAGCATTCCAACATCTGCAACTAAAGAGAGATTCATCTTGTAGGATAAATTACGTGCACGTTTTCCAAGTCAAACAGATGCGTCTTAAGCGTGGTACACATTTTCGATCAAGGCTGACAACCAAACTGATGTCATTTTTGATCGAAGAGTCTCGCGTACACACTATAGCCTATAGGTTGTGTTTGGCACTCAAATCATCGTTGTTGTTGTTGTTTTTCGACCCTCCATTTGTGTACATACAATCGAGCGAAAAGAAAGATGGCCGCTGATCGTCAGTCAGTAGCAAACTGTCAGTTTTGATCGATAGTGTGTACCACGCTTTAGTGGTGATGTTCGACATCGTTGGCGGAAGACCTTGGAGATGACTGCTAATGGAACTTTAAGAGGTTCTCTTGGATCATCTCGTTGTTAAGCTGGATGATGAATGTGCCTCGAAATATTATTGTGGGTTAGCTGACCATTAAATTTTGTCAAGAAAATATTGTCTTCCTTGATCAGTTCGATGACTTCCTCCTCGTTCGAGTGAAAAGCGCAGGCTGTGTGTCCTCCCTTTAACAATTTGACCACGCAGACGCATTCCACCTCGTTGAGTTTCCTAAACGCTTTTTCTTCGCAAACCATCGAGTTACCTATGTTGAGGCATTCACCAACTATGCCGTGCGTCTCTTGGTGATTAATCAGTAGGTATACACTCTCGAAATCCAGGTTGATCTGTTTCCCCTCGATAATCGATGGTTTCATTAACAGCAAGTTGCAACCTTCCTATATCACTTTAAGCATTGATAGGATATACATATGTACAGCAAAACGGAGTTATTGTTGCATATTGATGGAGTCCCATGTTCAATGGCATCAATCTCAGTCGCGTACGGCAAGGTCTCGAGTTCGCTCACTTCTTCCTTGTTCAACAGATTGGTATTTATATCGTTGTTCTTCACCAATTGGCAAGGCCGCACCACCTCGTTGATTTCACGCTTGAAGGCCAGGACCTCGTTCAGAACTTCTTGTTCAAATTTTGCCGCGATTTTGTCTCCGATTCCGTTATTGACTTTTTCAATGATCCAGTTGATTTTTTGCGGCGTCTTGCATCTTAGTTAGTCCGGTTCTTAAAGGGTGCGAGGTTATTTTATATTGGTGGTCAGTGTTCTCGATGATCTCTTCTTTGCTTCGGAGGATGCTATCCCAGTCGGGCGGCATCGGTACTGACTGCCAACTAGTACCCAACTTCGCGTTGGTTCCACCATAAGCACTAGCCCTCTTGTTTCGTAGCGGAGTAATGTGGAAACTTACATTGTGTTTGAATTCACGTAAGCCGTGGGTTTGCGATTTACCTAAGTATTTTTTTAATAAATTGTGATAAGTTGTAGGTACTGCATTATAAAGCAAAAACACAAAGTATTAATCAACAGAAAAAATGAATTCGAAATATATTTACCATATTTATCCAGTCAATAAGGAAAAGTAACGGCTATTTTCAAATTTTGTACTGGTAGGGGCATCTGTTAGCAACGTGGCAAGAATTTAAAATTTAACGTATTTTCGCAGTTACTCGTATAAATGGCAATAGATGGCCACAGTTTCTACATAAAATAAGCATTATGGCGGATAAATTGTTTCACATTGCTGTCCCTACGAAACACGTGAAACCAAACCAAATTGTCCGCAGACGTTAAGCTGGCTCTACACTTTCGTTCTTCATTCAGTGTTCGTTGTTCATTGTACGTTGCTCGGTTTTCGAACACCGAACAACGAACAACGAAGAAGCATTCACATTATACGGTTTGCTGATTCAGGAGGCTCTTTGTATCAAAATGGATAACAACACATTATTGGCAGTGGCGAGTGGCGGCGCTTTTAATTTCTCAGAACCAGCGCCCGATTTTTTTGAAGCAATAATTTTTTTATACCAATTCCTTTGTACTCTTTGGTACTGCTTCTTTTAAACTATCCACTAATACTATGAACGCCTACCTTATTCTTCGTGGTGACTATTTTTTTTGGACTTTTGTATAATTCTATAAATTCCTCAAGAAAATCTCTGTATAAATCACCCATCTTTATAAAGAAGTAAAACGACACTGCAAAACAATGTACGATTTACGGTTATCGTCATTTACACACAAGTTGTTCCGTGCTTGGGTAAAACCGTACACCGAAAATTCCAAACAGCTTGGAACTTCTTGTGTACGTGTTCGTTCTACGAACGCTCTTCGAACGTTGTTCGATTTTGTCATTTACACTTTCGTTGTTCCGCGTACGTCCGACAACGAACAACGAACAGCGGGTAAAAGTACGAGAGTGTAAAGCCAGCTTTATACATACATATGAAAGTGACATTTCACTAACAGTCCATATAATATAATAGGTCTGTTTGGTAACTTTTTTGTGATCAAAATGGGACATCTGTTAAATAGTAAATAATTTGAAAAGGGGGGGAACCCCTCTCTTCTTCTTTTTTAACTATTAAATATGTTCACGAAAAACTATTTTTCTTTTATTTCGCTAACGAATAGTACGTGTAATATTTAATATTACATATGTCAGATACTCAGATCGGTGTTTTTGCTGGCGAGGATACGAATTTGTTGTTTTTGACTTTCTTTCCGCCGATATCGATATGATGTTGGTGTGGCCACATTTTTTTTAATTTTTGTTTTTAATCGAATTTGGGCAGAATTCTACCCAAAGAATGCATTTGTTGAATTTTGGTATTAAAAATAAACAATGGCACAGATCTATTTTTTCTTTCTCTCTTCATCAATCTCTCACTGTTGCTTTGGACTCCATTTTAACATTGAGCGCTAGTTGCTTTTAAAATTGATTGAAATTTAATTGATTTATTAAAACTAACTACAGTGAATCTCTCTTAAGTGGACAGCCACGGGACCGGAGTTTCTTGTCCGCTTATGAGAGCTGTCCGTTTACAAGAACGCATTTTGTAAGGGAAGTTAGAAATTTGTTCCCCAAAAAGGTGTCCGTTAATGCAAGTTGTCCGCTAAACAGGGTGTTGGTGAGGCGTTCTATCATTGCTCACTTATTCCCTACTTTTCCCCTGCCTATTTCTCTTTTCATCAGTTTCCATAGATTCTCTATGGGGTAAAGGTCTGAAGAGTTCCCCGGCCATTCCAGAACCTCAACATTTTTTCCTGCAAAAAGGCAGATACTCTTTTTGCTTTATGACAAGGTGAAAAGCATAAACACAAAATTGCCATTTGGAAACTATTTCTGCACATTTTCGGTGTCAAGACTTCAATATACTGGTCTTGACGCATTGTTCCATCAACAATGTGGAGACGTGCAGTTCCTTGTCCACTAATGATTAACCAGACCATAAGACTTAACGGATGTTTTACCCGTTCCACTATGCATTCTTTCTGACACTTCTCATTCGCTGTCCTCCTTACAAACTCAGACTTGTCCGACAAAATCTAAACTGTTGATTCATTGGAAAACAGACCCGCAATAAAAACACATGCAAGGAAAATCATAAAAATATTCCTTCAAAAGATAAAAAAAACATTATTAAGAAGTCGATAGAATACGTTCTTAACTTTAGCTGGTCTTTTGATGTTCTAGTCCTTATGTGCCTTAGCCCATTTAAGACGTTTTTTCATTATCGCTTTTGTTAGAAGTGACTTCTTTGTTGGACAGTGGCAAGTAAAAAAAAAAAATAATATATTTAAGGCGATGTCGGGCTGCCATGCCGGAAATCTCAATTCCTGACTCCTGGATCAAATTTGTCAGGATCCTTTAGTGGCTTCTTTCTGTTTTGAACACAGATTTTCTTTATTTTGCGCTCATCTCGTAGCGTTGTAACTTTTTTCGACCAGATTGTCCGGCTCTCATAGGCGAAAGGACGGCATTTTTGTTGAGTTTATTTTTTATTTTGTTCACCGAATAATTTTCCACTCTTGTGATTACGGCGTCCTATCAAAAATGGCTCGATAAAATATTTTAAATACAAACTGAATGCACAGAAATTTAAAAAACGTAATGCACAGAGCACGCTTTTATCGTAAATGCCGATTTCGAAACCGTAACCTTCGACATTTCGCGAAATAAACCCTTAAAAACCGCAAGAAATAAAAGGCTCCAACTATACTAAAATGAGGTATCCACTTAAAAAGTTAACTACCACAAAAATAAACAGTACTAAGTCTGACCACTTTGTACTTTTTTAAAGCTTATCACCCGTATATTAATTTTAAAAGAAAATAAGTCTATTATTAAGGTTATATCTGGCCTTTATTTGGACTTAATCGTGAAAATAAGTTATTTTTTAAGGTGGCCGTAATAATTTGATCACCCACTGTATGTAATTCCAGACACCGAAATGTATAAATTTAACCCTAACTTAAGCTCAGTAATAAAAACATAATAAAATTTCCATATTTACAACAATAAATACATGTACAATAAATATGTTTTTCTTTTTCTTTTTAGGTGAGTTACACACGTGTATCTTAACAGAGATTCATATTTCGGTTGTAAGTGCTTAACATATATTTATCTATTAATACATTCATTCAAACCTGATTAAAACGATTCGGGTCAGCAGTAGCAAAGACTTACATCAAAAATTACCAATTTAAATTCATATTGAGTTGAATAAATACAGGCTTCTTACGATCTTACCAGGGTTACTTATGAACTTGCATCTAATCTTTACTTTCATCTACGCGACGATTATAAAATGAAAACAAAAAATTCGCATGTACCATCGCATCTCTGTGTAGTTTGGCGCAAAAATTAATATTTAGAAACACTTTTTATATAGCTATGCAAACTAATTAAAAATATATTCAAAAAACGACACGTATTTAAATAAAATGTTTAAAGCATGGAAAGCACATTGAAACCATTTAGATATCGTTATTTCACACTTAACGTTTATCAAAATGTCGTAAAATTTGATGGCATCTCATGCACGTACATAATTTGGAAGACATGAGTTTGGAAAGTTAATTTGTTTGGCATGAATATTTATAAATATGAAAATGTTGATCGCGACCTTTTAAATCTTAGCTTGTCGTATGACGAACTGATATTTTACCATAACCACTTACCTTCCTACTTAGGTACAGTGGACCAAGGCCTCAACCAAAAACCACTTCCAGTTAGCCCGATCCTTAGCTAACTGCCTCCAGTTGCGCACCGGAAGTTGGTTGAGGTCCTTTTCCACTTGTGCGCGGCATCCGGGTTGGATTCGAATACTCTGCGAGCCGGTGCGTTGATTTCCATTCGCTCTACATGTCCTAGCCATCTTAAGCGTACAATGCGCTGTACAGCTCGTATAGTTCATGGTTGAATTTTCTCTCCTCCAAAAGCCGTCAACACAAATGGGAAAAATTATCTTACGAAGGACCAAGTATTTCGATAAAGGCCGTGCTTCAGCTCCATATAGCAGGACGGGGATGATAAGGGTCTTATATAGAGTCTCTCACCCTTGAGCTAAGAAGGCGGGCGAGCGCTTTACTACTCAATTGCTTTCTTAGCTCAAAGAAACAGCGATTGGCAAGAGTTATCCTTCGTTTGATTTCTGACGAGATGTCATTTTTCGATGTTATAGTAGAGCCGAGGTAGATAAAGTCCTTTACTAGGTACCTCAAAGTTGTAGCTGTCTATTGTGACGTTATGTCCAATTCGTCGATGTTGAGTGTCCCTTTTCGTTGACAGCATATATACTTTGTTTTGCCCTCGTTAACCGCTAAACCCAATTTAGCCGCTTCCATCTCTGTGCTTGCAAACGCACCGGTGACAGCTCGCTGTATTCTACCAATGATGTCAATGGCGTCGGCGTATGCAAGTAGTTGAAAATACTTTTGAAAGATCGTTCCTCGTGTGTTGGCTTCGAATAATTCTTTCAAGTATGATGTTGAAGAAGTCGCATGACAGTGCGTCACCTTACCTGAATCCTTTTTTTTGACATCGAAGGTCATTACCGACCGACCTTGATGGAGCACCGAGCTCATCCTGCACAGACAAAAGAGTTTGGCAGGGATGTCAAAACTAGACATGGCTCTTTACAGTTCATCTCTCAGGATGCTGGCATCGCCGGCCTTAAAATCGATGAACAGGTGGAGGGTATCAACTTGGACTTCCTGGATTTTTTCCAGGATCTGCCTAAGTGTGAAAATTTGGTCTATGGTGTACTTTCCCGCGTTCACACAATATGACAGATAAGATCTTGTAGGCGATGTTGAGGAGACTGATGCCTCTGTAATTAGAGCAGTTGACGGGGTCTCCTTTCTTGTACATCGGGCAAAGGATGCTGAGACTTCATTCACCTGCCATACTTTCACTTGACCAAATCTTAGAGATAAGTTGGTGTATGCTAACCAAGTCTCTTCGTTTTGATCAAGCGGATAGGAATTTTGGCTATCATAATCAAAATTGAATGTTCATTCTGCTCGATAGCGGAGTGTTGGTCTTCGTTGCTGTTATACGGTCTGCAGAAGTAGTCTTTCCATATTCTCAGCACCGACTGTGATTCTACTACAAGGTCTCCTTCGTCATAACTACAGGTTTCTGTACGGAACTTGTCTTAATAAAGCTTTTTTTTTACCTTCTGTTATAACTTCTGCACATTGTTCCTAGAGTAGCATCTCTCATATAGCATATCTGATAGCATGTCATAAAAAGTACAAAAATCGTTTTCTCCGACGAGATGGGATTGAGTTTCGTCTTAAGCCAACATCATGCAAAGACCTATGAATCCTGCCTTTAAAATACGATTTTGGGTTACTTTCTGCTTATCCCCAATATTGCCCGATACCTAAGATTTTATGAAACTTCAGACTTTACCCTCATTCTCTTCCTTTCTTAGAGTACACGCAAATGGAAAAAATTACTTGAGCCAAAAAGTAGCTAACCTGCACTTCACTTGACAATAAGAGAAGTGATAGCTACATAATTCGAACCGAGTTATAATCAGGATGTTACCATTTCTATCTTTATTGATATACAGGAATACATATATGTACATCCAGTAGATAACCAATAACGCAAGCTTCCAGAGCCAAGAGGAGTTGACCCTCTGCTGGTTCCCTAAGCTGACAATGCGGTACAGAAGATTATTTAGATCGCAGTGCCCCCCGAACTGACGAGGGAGAACTACTCGCTATGTTCGCTAAACACCTCGTGCTCTTGATGTGAGAATGCTTTCCAATCTACCAAATTTAAGATACTGATTCTGATGATCTTGAAGGTTTTCCCATGCTAATATTATCTGATAAGATTGGACTGCGCTTTTTAGATGTGCTTGGAAACGGGATTTCTTAATTGTTTTTCTAATAAAGGTTTGATGCCCTTAATGCCAGTGGGAAAAGATTGTATTCTGCCATTTTTTAGTACATAATTCTAGTTTCCAAAGAATTTATTTTGTTCGGAGCCTATTAGTTGTCTAGACACTCCCGTTTGGACTGAGCTCTCCGACTCTGCTCTCAGCCAAGTTGCTGATCTGTTGATTTTGGATCTACCTCTCCTCCTCATTTGCCATAACTCAACTCTCACACCACACCAATATGGTTAATTGTGTACGACAGATGTTTCGCATACCTGAAATACGAGAACTTTTTTTTATGGAATTTAAGCGGAATGTCGCCTGAGCCAGCTTAACTTGTCCTGGACTTGTGTATTTCCAATTCATAGCTTGCTTATCAAATGCTATTCCTTAACTACGACGCGGGATGTTATCTCATTCACAGAATACAACTTAATCTTAAATGTCCAAACTACACAGTATAATGCGACAATTAATGGCTTTGTCTTCTTTTACAAAATAATTCAGTCTTTTTTGTTTATATCAGTGTTCCTGTTATTAAAGTTTTAGTGCGTCATTACATATGTATATTTGCTAATTTTGTTGTTTCTCTCTGAAATGCCAAAAGTTATGCAGAACAATATGTTAATACTGTGCTTAATAATTTTCGCAAGTCTTTGGCAAGATTTGAATACCTCATAGTGCCCTAAAAATACAACAATAATTTTACGTAATCAAAATAAAAACCACCTGGTCGACTATTCAACTTTATCGCAAACGCGATAAAAAGTTCTTAACATTCTGGTGCGCAAAAAGTACAGAAAATCTTTGTTTTAACGATCAAATGGCGCAAAAAGGAACAGCCGACCTAATTACTGATACAATTCAATTAACAATTTTTGGAAAGATTACAATTTAAACAAGGAAACACACAAAATTTTACTCAAGTAAGAATGCGTCAAGCAAACAATAGTAGATATTTACGAAAACTTGCTTCCTTTCTAGGCTGAGAAGAGGGCACATCATAATGCACTCGAAAGGAAACGGCGCGATCACATTAAAGATAGTTTTAGCTCACTGCGGGAGGCAGTTCCTTCTTTAAAAGGCGTTAAGGTACACTCTTGGGAAGTATATCGTACCAAAGCTTAGTATACACTATTTGGTTTTTAGGCTAGTCGAGCGCAGATTCTACGAAAGACAGCCGATTCTATACAGATGCTGGTTTGTAAAATTAATTCACACAAGAAGGACGTGGAAGATATGAAGAAACAAAATGCAATTTTGTATGCTCAAAGTATTGCTTTTTATTACCAATATTATTCCAATGCACTAAAAAAACATAATTGCAGTTCGGCTGCTGGAGAAAAGCCGCGATGAATGCGCTTTAAACATTGGAGATTTGCATTTAAAAACTGCAGACGGATCCGACAGTTCAGATGCCGAAGATCAGTATCTGGGAAAACAGAGTAAGAAAATGAAGACATCTAGTTAAACTTTCATGTGAAGTAACCTAGAAGCAGCCAGCATCTTGGAGGATATTGTAAATTTTGTACATAGTAGTTTTAGGACACCATTTTTTTGAATATGAAATAAATTTTTTTTTTAAATATCCTCTTGTTTTCTTTAAATGTATTTATTTGCTAGAAAACATGCAATACCCAAAAGAAACTTAGGCAAATCCTCAGATTTAAAATATGTGAGAGAGCATTCGTAGCTTGGCAGATTTGGGTACGCACATTTTGGGGTTTCAGCCTTGCGCTAAAACTTTAGTTAGTCGATGCAGTATCGGCCCTTATGATTTTTGAGGCAGCCCCAATCCAGGCTTCGGTATTTTCTTCTTTTTTACTTGGTGATCTATGTTTGTCGTTTCCTGCTTCCAAACTTTAGGTAATCCGAATTATAACAAACATACCTACAATTGACTTTGAATATAAGAAACTCAGTTATAGAAATTTAAAAATCTCAATGTACTCGTATATTGTACAAAATCGTATGCATTTTAATTAAACCGCAATCATCGACTATAATGGACTGGCACTAGAGCGCTGAAGTTAGGAACTTTGCCGTTAAAAAGATTCATCATTCTCTGTAATTCCTCCATATCTTCCGTCATCCTTTATTCAGTTGGAATTTCGTTGCGCTCAGTTAATTTTTAAAAGAATCTTCGTCCATCAACTCTGATCCACTGATAATTTATTTATTTTTTTTCGCATTCTTTTAAGCTATGCCTAAAACTCTAAATATGCACTTTTAGTTATAGCATATTGGTAATCTTAAAAAGACCACTTAGACTTTCAGAGAGTTGGACTCAAATATGTAAAAGTTTACGCTGCGTTAATCAATTTTTGCCCCTATTGCCTCAACTCAATTCATCGTCTTCATCATCAGCCACTTCAAATATTATACCTACATATGTAAGTGACTAACTCTGATAAAAATACGTACATATACTCTTAAAATTACCCTATCTTTGAGGAGTCTAGTTAAAATAAATTTCTTTACTCTTAAATCTATTTTCTATACTATACAAGAACATTTCTTTTCCTTCTAGGTTAACAGACGTACCAATTCAGTGAGTATAATTACTTTTATTCTAATTATCCCAATAAGTTTGTGCTTATACTAACTAACCTTTACATTTAAGCTCATCAACTTGTGATGCCAAATTATTCCTGGCACTCGTATCACTTAACAGTTAAGTGGGTCGATGGGTGACAAGTTTTCACATTTTAAAATTTGTTTACATTTTGCGCCGAACGGGCCTTTCAAAAATGCATTTTTTTTATAGTAAATGTATGTATGTAAAACACACAGTCTGCGCTACACGCATTGTTAATCGATAGCAACTCGTTTTAATTGCAATCAGTTTGAAATTAGATCTCTGTCGTGAATTTTAATGCTGCAGCAATTAATGTGACACTTTTTATGTTGCCTTCCTTCCGAGGTAATTAATGTGAGCCACTTATCCATTCGGTGTGCACTAACCCAGTTTGTTACAGAAAAGCAATTCGAATTAAGCGAACCTTTAATGACTTTAATATTTTGAAATGGCGATTGCGTTAATGCGAGAGCTGATTGCCAATATATTTCATATGAATTTTTTCCATCAATTGTAGCGAATTTATAATTTTGTACTGCTTTTGTTTTTTTCATTTTTTTTAACAATTAAAAAATTATATACATATGTATATGTAGTATATACGGTGTTGCAAATGTTATCACCTTCGACGAGGCTACGATAATTATGAATAAAAAAAGCGTGCGAATTTTGTAGGTAGTCTTAAGCTGGAAATGCACGATACAATCGTTGTACAACGGTTGTTAGCAATTTGCGTTCGTATGCGACAATTTTATCGTGTATTTGTAGCTTAAAGTTATAGTATTTGCAGTTCTGGCAGACTTTAAAAAAATAGGCCCTCCTGCCCAAAATCTATCCTAGATTTTTAGAGAATCACTTGTTGACGTAGACACATTCAGTGATATGGCTACTAATGTGCAAAGAAAAGGCTCTTTGGATTTTATTCAGATAGTTCCTGATATTAAGCTTTGTCTATAACAATAAGGCAGACCATTTCATTTTGGAAGAGCAACATGAGCCATCCCATTCTTGTTTTAGCATTTGTTCTCAGAGATTAGGCTAGCTAGATGGGGGCTTTCTGATGTAAAACAGTCACAGCTCATTTACATATGAATGTAGACCAACGCGCGGGTCCATTGTCCCCTTTTAACTAAGACCCGTGCGGAGTGGAACCCACAATCTTTTTCTGGTAAGTTGGTTTACCACGATTGTCAGGCTTATCAATAAACTCGATATTCAGGGCTTTACGGATAATCCAAAATACTTATAAGGGACCATTTTACTGGTAAGATATTCACAAAGTATTTATTTTAATCTACGTTTAATAGAAACCACACATGTTGCTCGATTTCACGAGTTGTTTATCTATAGAGGCATGCCAAAATAATGACTTGACTAAAAAAGATGTTGAGTTGCAAAAGGACTAGAAACTCTATACGAAAACAAAAAATTGATCAGAGTTATGCCTTTTAAAAAATATCCACAAGACAGTCACCAAAACCCCCTTCCCTAGACCTATCTTGTTTTTCCTTTCACTTTGATTGATTTTCGTTTAATTCACATGATCTTTCATTTTTAATCTCTTATCCAGGGAACAACAGCTGCTTAACATTTTCGAAGTGATTATATCCACGCTGGATGGCAAACTAAAACGCATTGATAACCTAGACAAAGCAGTCGAGCATCTAATGCGACGCGTTGAAGCCCTTGACAATCGCGTCGGTGACAACATTGTTAAGACAGACTCAGTGATTACAAAGCTGCGAAACCTCGACAATAAAATCTCATATGATTTCCAGTTAACAACGTTACCAACAGACACCGATGGAACTGGAGCGCGAAGTCCTCGAACTTCAACAAATCTCGACAGTCGACTGGTGCTACTCGATCAAAAGGTTAGCGATATCGATTCCAAGCTGGAAGGACTCAAGAATCAAATCGATAATAACTTCCTCCAAGTGGACGACATCAATGCCGAGGCCAGCGAAAAGAAACCGATCAGTATGAATGTAATCGAGATTACTAAAGCAATGAATGCCGAGGTAATGAATCACGTGACGACTGAGCTGGGACAGCTACGCGGCACCACAGACAACATTGATAAGAAACTGCAGTTTCATATCAATATCGTTTCGGAGAATGTCGGACGTATGCTGCGCATGGTCAGTGACATTCACGAGGCAGTTGTGGATCACAATGAGCAGTTTAATTCGTTGAATGCCACAACGACAGCGTTGCCACTGATTAAATCAAGTAAGATTGATGCTTTGGTCAAGCAGATTCGACCGATGGTATCGGTGTCGGAGAAAATGGATGAAGTCTGGGACGTTGTTGTGGGAACGAAAAGTTCCGTGGATCATTTGTTGCCCAAATCGGATGAACTATTGACACAGACGCAACGCCAAGAAAGAGCTATTAGTGATATTCATCAGGATCTGAAGACAAAAACAAATTTGATTATAAACAACTTGGATATGGTGGAGAAGAGGCTAAAAAAGCAAGAGGACGATGTATCTTTGCTCGCACAAAGGCCAGTTACAGCTGAGATGCTCATGGATCCAACCATCGATAGGCTTGTGGAGTATAATCAAAATAGGTTTGTTGCATACAAAATATATTTTTTTCTATTTTATAATTGTTTTTGTTTGAAATTTAGGTATTCGGTGATTGACGAATTTACAGAACCGATACCAACAACGCCGATCGTGGCGTCTTCAACTAGCACTACTCCAATAACAACCACGACTACCACCACAAATCCAACCACAACGACGGTTGCTAATCCCATCAATCAAACGTCGGTGAAGCCGCTGTCCCGAAAGGGGGGCATTATATTTCCCAGTGTGAAGAATAAGCCATCTGTGGTGAATTCGACTTTTTCAACAGACATTCTCACATTAAAGGACGTCAAAGTGAGTTAATTCTATTTTTATGATTAATAATTCCGAAAATTGAAGAAGAGAACTTTAAGGACATTGAAACTCAGTAAAAACCTTCGATTTATCTACGAGTATACGGTATACCAACCAAATAAGCAAAACAACCGAAACTTTGTGAATGAGTATATTATTTTCTTTTTATATTTTAATCACAACGTGTAAAACTTTTCGAGCATAGAAATACCATTCCTTTGCTTGTGATTGGTGATGAATATGAGTATAGGTACATGGAAAAAAAATGAATATGCGCTCCAAAAGAGAGAACAATTAAAAAATAATTTCAATACGGGTGCATGCTAATCAACATCATCTAAATACCGGTGTACATACACGTTCCTAAGAAAAACAAATAATAATAAGCGAAGAGATTCCCCTTCTATAAAACACAGACGGACAGTTCCACGTTTTGCTTTTTTGCACTGAACAGAAAAAAAAAATATCACACACACAACATAATACTACGAGAGTTATGCTATATCTGGAGATCCATAGAGAATTCACGCGACAAAATTGCTTTATATTCGAGCTCTGTTTAGAGTTCATCCTTGCGATGGGACGCCTTGCAGATGCATTTGCTGCTCTGTTCGAGTTTCTCCATTCCGGGAAGAACGACAATGGGAGAGACTAACCTTGTACTCCACTCCTGAGGGTGAAAATACGTGCTTATTTGATATTCATTTAAATTGGGGGTAAACTTACCTTAAACAGCGACAGATGGTAGCAGTAGATGTTCTGTGGCATCAAGTTCTCTTCAGCGAAGGCCCGCGCAGCGCCGGCTATTTCCTTCGCTCGATCATCATTTTCCCTCGCCCATTGGATCTGTTCGATGAGATTACTCATGTCTCTCTTAAATGGCACGTAATGTTTGTAAGCAACTAGCTTGCTGTAGAAATGCTCATAGAAAGGTGATATCTGCTTTAAAACAAGTGAATCTCCTGCCAGGAGGTAGGGAAAGCGATATGCAGCGACCGTCCCATCCATGTTGATTTGATATTTGTACTGAGAAAGCAAAGGAGACCCTTACAGGCTAGATAAACTTATTTGGTTGTACTGCAACTCACCTTAAAGAAGTCTAAAAATGAAATGTGCGGTACAGTGGGCCCGTACTTGTCTTTCTCGTCGCGAAAGAAAAAGAAATTTGTGATGGATGCGTTGATAAGATCAGGATTCTCTTTAGCCAAATCAAGCAGGTCCAGTCTTTCTCTACGCGAGTCCCTTCCACGCCAGAATGCCTTTTCCTCCTTTGTGTCCCATGGGTAGTTTCCGCGCTGGACAGAGAGCATATCTAGGGTAACTCTACCCATGTTCTCAAGTGTAGACTCGGTTAAGTCATACGTAGGCAATACAATGTCATAGGAATCATCACTACCGCACCAAGAAAATATTGGATAAGGCCCTGAAGTCCGCTGTTGACCTCCTTTCTTTGATAAAGGCCAGTCGCCTAAGTTCAAATAGAACTCCATATCAGGCAGAGTAGCCACCCTAGCCAGTGACAACAATGTCGCATCCATGAACATTTTGAACCCAGTATACTTTCCATAACACTGCCGGTGTATTCCTTGATTCTTCACAACATAATGGCACAATGACACACTTTCCGGCATATTGTACCTTTTTAAAAGATTATCCCGAATGGCACTAAAATTAACCCGCTTGAACGAGTGCAAATCCCACTCAATCTGCGAATCACCCCATGGACAATCATTGTTGATTAACCACAGGTTCAAGTCCTGCGGACAATTACACTTCTCCGAGTAGGCAGTACCCCTCGTGTAGTACGGTGACTCGGCTACTTGTGAACCATTGTACTTGATCTCGATTTCCATGTTATCACACCAATCCGCGATGGTGTATCGGATTATTGAGGAACCATCGCCTCGATCGATAATATTCACGTTACTGCGGCACTTCCCATGTGGCGAATTACCCTTAACGTTAACAACAAATTGTTGCGGTGGTGAGTGATCAAAACTACAAAGTAGAAATTATTCAAACCAGTTCTATGAATATTATTAGATTTAACATACTGCTTTCCATTTTTATCGATGGCGTGAATAAAAAAGTAACGAGCCGGTAGAACAATCTGATCAGGTTTCAAGCCAGGACCCCAAACAAGTGTTTTTTCGGGGTCGACAATGGGAGTTTCACATCGCACACAAGTGATAAACAACAGTAATAGTGTAGATTTAAACATTTTTCATTGATAATCTTAAGAAAATTTATTTATATGAAACAATTTATAAAGGTAGAAATTCAGCAAAGCCCGGCTTGAAGTGATAACAAATTCTTTTCTTCTGTCAGATTTGAAAAGTCGTTGGCACTTTTCGTTGCCAAACAATTGGCAGTGTTTTGACAGTAATAATACTGTAAGGGTTAGTGATAAGATTGTATTTCGAACATTGTTAGTAGGTATATAACATAGGTACCTACATACCTACCTATGTACAGGTACGTACATAATACAAAATTTTTAAGATGTTTTTTTAAATGATTTGATTTTTCAATTTCCATTTAAAATGGCTAATAATTAAGCTACAAAATCTCTGCTATCGGTTCTCTGAAGCAATCGTAAACTCAACAAACACCCCTTACGGTATCGTAAATGTATATACATACATTTATTTTCGCTGACGGAATTACTTCATTGTTCGCTAATCCGTTTATTTATTTCGATTCAAATTTGTAGGAGAAATTATTTTTTTAATTATTGACCAAAAAGATTTAAAAATAATTAACATTAAGCTGGCTAGTGCTCCGGTCCTGTTTCTCAAGTCCTGATGGAATCTTTGTCACCAAATAACTGCTATGTATTTCCAGAATTTTTCAGCACTAATTTCTATAACTTTTTTAGGGTTTCTCATGCGTTGACCTTTTAAATGCTGGTATGCGACAGTCAGGAGTATTCTACTTACAAATTCGTGGAACGACATATTGGTTTTTGAAAGTGTTCTGCGAACAAGAAATAGCAGATGGTGGTTGGACGGTAATTATACAATGAAAAAAACTCAAAAAGAAAATCATCATCACTCTCAACATGGCATTTTTCATTAATTTCCTTAATTTTTTTCCATGTATACTGTATCATAACTGTTATTAAGGTGATTCAACGCCGAGATGAATTTGGCGAACCACGAGAGAACTTCAACCGAGACTGGGCAGATTACAAAAATGGTTTTGGTGATCCAGCCAAAGAGTTTTGGCTAGGCAATGAAAATATCTACATGCTGACAAATAATGAGGACTACGCCTTACGTGTTGAATTGGAGGATTTCGAAGGGAATAAAAGGTACTATTCTGAATGCTTTCAAATTTTACTGAACTATTTTGACAATTACAATTCTTCTAGATATGCTCAGTATTCACATTTCAAAATTCATTCTGAAGCCGATTACTATAAACTTGAAATCGACGGCTACGAAGGCAATGCGGGTGATTCTCTTAATGATCCGTGGTATGGATCGAATAACAGTCCATTCTCAACATACAATCGAGACAATGACCGAAGCTCTCTAAACTGTGCAAGTATGCTTAAGGTGAGTTTTTAATTGAAATACGATATTTTATTTTGTTTCTTAATCGAATTTTTCTTTGCAGGGCGGCTGGTGGTGGAAGTCATGCGGTCGTGGACTTAACGGTCTATACTTGAATGACCCACAAGATTTAACAGCGCGACAAGGTATTGTATGGTTCCGTTGGCGCGGATGGGACTACACCCTCAAGAAGGCAACCATGATGATCAAACCCCGTGGACCCCAACCAATGAGCACGGCGACGACATCGTAAACCTATTTATAGTGTATTTGTGAATGATTATTTACAAATTCAATATTAGAAAGTATTCATTTTCGCCCACGCATTCATCTCGAAAAACAAATCACATGTGCGAATTTTTTTTATATCGAAATTTTTAAGAAAGTTGTAAATTATTGTAGGGAGAACTATTTACAACACTCATTCAAATTCGAGTGGAATTTGTTTCTTTTAGCCAATTACCGTTAAACAAAAGAAATTCTAACCAATTAACTTATTTCTTTTTAAACTGTATTTAATAAGTTCTAGAAAATTATTTTTATAGAGAAAAATGAAAAAAAGAAAACTTTTTTTTACATATTGGCCGGATCTGTTAAAAAATATATGATAAATGAAAATGCACCATATGACACAAGTAAGCGTAGAAGAGTTACAAAAAATAACAGAAATAACGGTTTAACATTGTGAGAAAATGTCTGTCCTAAAGTTTGACGAACCGAACTCCACTTTGAGGCTCCTATTGTAACTAATAACTATTTACTATGCTATCTTCTTTAATTACTTACACACATGCCCTTCCCACTGGTATTTGTTATTATTTTGTTTTTTTTTTTTTTTGTCATTCATACAAATTTCATAATAAATTATTTTGTTCACATTGTCACTTTATAATAAACCACACCTCCTGCTCACCATTAGTAAACAAAAAAAAAATCAAAGACACGACAAGCTATCAACAGCAAGACATATAAACTCTTGCCGCATGAAAAATCACACTGAAACGCACTTTCTGCAAGTGGAAAATTAGTTTCGTTTTTAAAACATGTTTGAACTTATTTGTAAATATTCGTTTTTTGTTTGTAAAGATTTTTATTTTATTTTATTTTATTCTTTGATTGTTATATGAAAGATGGAAAATGGAGAAATTGTACAGTGTTCTGTTTTGTATTATTTTAGAGATTTCAATTAAGGAAACAATAAATACGTTTAAGTTTATTTTTTAGTATAAAGTTGTTTTGTTTTATTTTGTTACTTATGTGGAAACACATCAACAGCAACATTAACAGGAGCAACAACTACAACATATTTGAAGTCGGATCAAATGCATACCCCCCTGTTCTGCATTCCACTTTTAGTGAATTCAACCACCAAAAGTGGAATTGGGTGTTCTGCATTCCGATCGAAACTATGAATTGTGGATTGTATGTTCGAAAGTGGATATTTTGGTGTTCTGCTTTCCACTCAAGATGACAGCAGTAAATTCGTGTTCTGCATTCCGATAATACTGTGATTTTAGTGAATTGAATTCACTTGAGATTCTTGACGTGAATTGAATTCACATGCCGTTGTAAAGTTAATTAATTAATTAATTTGTTGATCAGAATCATTTTGAAAAATACGAGTAGAATAATAAGACATTCCATTAGTGTATTAAAATAATTGCTTTGTTTAATATAGTACAATACAAAAATTAGAGGCTAGAGAGTATTCTCTTGAATTACATGGAAGAAAATCAAGATTTTGTTAAACGGGACAGAGCGTATACTAAGGATTTATGAACGGAGTTAGAACAACGATTGAAGAGTGTAGGTTTTCTAACGACTGGGTTGAAAACGATAACATCCAGTTAACAATTTTTATTAACAAAATAAAACATTTTATTTTTTTAATGGGCGAAGGTGAATGCTTGTAAAATCCGAGCATTCTATAATCCCCGGAATCCCTCATTATTCAAACACCTTTTTTTCTATCATCTGCATACTTTCCAGTTCAGTCCACTTCGATCACAACTTGTGTTGCACAATGTTTTACATCTCGCCGAGAACTTTGCCGACTGTGGATCTACCAAGGCGAAGATTAAAATCCATTCCCACTGACCTTTGATGTGTGAGAGGAATTGAAGTTGGTACCATCTCTGGCTACACTTCTCGCAGAATATCAACAAATATAATCCTTACTCACCAAAACTGTTCTTAAAAATGCAAAAATCATTAAATAAATTATTTTTCTTCAGTTGTCTAACTTCTGCTCACAATGCTTCGGGAAGATCCAGAATGTTAGATTTGTCTCGCAAAATCTTCCTGCGAACTCTCTCCATTCGGTTTTCACCAATCATTTAAAACAAAATTGAATCCATTTTTTTAATAAAATATATGTTTTCTTAAATGTTTAATTCACTTGCACAAAACAAAAACCAGGAACTGAAAATCTCCAATGATTTGACAGCTGTGTTTGACATTTCAAACAAATGAATTCGAAGTGGATTTCAAAAAATCGAAATCACTCGGAATGCAGAACACTGAATTCCATTCTGAGTGAATTTAAATTGCGGTTTCAATCCACTTTCACTCGAAATGCAGAACAGGGGGGATACACAGAGTAACAGCAAAGTGGGTTTGAAAAAATCGTGTGTATAAACTACGCGCTACAGAAGTAAAACTTCATCTACGAAAAGTGTGAAGAGACATTAGGTCTATTTGGTGTGCAGTAAATTTACGTAAATTTACTGAACCTGTCAAAAATCAAGAGAATAGAGAGCCAAATGAGAGTGTCAAAATATTTCCCCTTCTACAAAATCGTGCTACACCACATCCATGTAGTAGTCCCGGGACATCTATCAAACAGCCATCTGACAATTCGTGAAACGTCAATCTTCATTTTTGTTTGTGTAATTAGAAGTTTCTGAGAGGATTTTCCCCCACTTTTCAAATTATTTACTATTTGACAGATGTCCCATTTGGATCACGAAAAGCACACCAAACAGACCTATTAGGTGTGTTTGGTGTCTTTTTTGGCACACGGAATTGAGATCTGTCAAATAGTAGAATCCTCTTAAAGAGAGAGAACTCCTCTCAAAGACAGAAAACTTGCACAAAAGTAAACAAACGCTTTTCAAACAACACTTGTATGTAGTTTACGTAGAACTTTCGAAAACTAGCATGTTACCTACCAAACAGACCTATTTGTTATTCCTCAAACAGAGGCCGCAGTGATTTGATTCTTTCTCCTTCTTTTCCCCTTTCGAATTCTACTTTTACCAACAAAATAAATTGTCAAACCGAACGGCTGGACGCGGCGAGGATAACATCGGTTCTATTGCTGCGAGAAGCTAGTATGCACCTAAGCTATACTCCGTTCACGTATCCTCACTCTACCGTAGGTATCGCGTGATGAGTCGGGTTTTGTTATATTTACTTCAAAAACAGCAAGCAAAAGCGACTTTAGGTTTTAGGCCAACGTTGAAGTCGATGTTAAACTTGCTGTGCTATGTTAATGTACACTTTAAGAAAGCACCCGAAAGTTGGGTCACGGTATCATTTGTCGTGAAGAACTTCTCAACTCACTGTTCGGAGACGGCAAAACCCTTCCATTTGCGCAAAAATATAAGCCGCACACACAAATAGTTGCGAAAAGTAAGGCTCGGCACTCCATAGGACTGCTGACGCATACTATTTATTTGGTTTTATTTCCTTTTTTCAAGCCACAGTTGATATGGGTACATTATTTGATTTTTAGTCTGTGGTGATGATACACAGAAATCACTTTAAAAAAAATCTTTCACGCAAAACCTTACAAGAACACAATAAATCGCAAATAATTAAGAAAGTACAGAGATAATTTTTCAATACAAAAATGTCAGTTGACCAGCTTTTGTCGGGTGGTGTTAAATATGCATAGATATTTTTTTCCGTTTGAATAAAAGCCATACTTTTTAGTTTTCCATAAACAATTTATGGAACTCAGATTATCCGAAAATGTTGAAAGGAACTGTGAACGTTAAGGCCGTAATTGTTACGACGATAATGATGAAAAGTGCAAATTGGAGAATTAAACAAAATGTTCAAAATCAAATAAATCGGCACCCACCATCTTTGAGTAGGCCTGTGTGCTGCCATTCTAAATAAACCTTGCATTTGTTGAATGAGTCAAATTACAATCTCAGCTAACTTCACACTAAGCTGGCACATGTGGAAACGTCAGTTTAGTATTTTCTTTAATTTGGTTGTAAAGTGATTCCTATTTTTAATTCTTATTTGATAAATTTATTATTTTGAAATGTCCGATTATGAAGGAAGTGACATAGAGGAATTGCAGGAGATCCTCCGGGAATATGCTAGTAAAGAAGAAAAATTATCAACAGAAAGCACTAAGAAAAGTGAGGAAAGAAAGGAAACAACAACCACAACTGTTCAAAAAAACGCACCAATTGATGAATGGATTAAATCTGAGGAAGAAGTTCGACTTGAGAAACTAGTGTTCGGAGACAAGGCTGGTTTATTGGACAATCTAAAAAAATCATCAAGGCCAAGCAAGTCTGAAGATGATTCGGAAGAAACTAAAGCCAAAAAGCGAAAACCAGCCTGGCGGGATGCAGACGATGAAGATCTTCTTGTAGGCCAAATAAAAAGCGGAAGAAATCACACCGATTCACTAAAACAACTCCAAAAAAATAAACCATACAATGATTACCTTAAGTCACATTTTCAGCGAATAGTCGCTGCTCCAAAGTGGGCTGATCTTGATGGAGAAGATGAACCTGATTCTGATGAAGAAATCCTGCGAACAGTTGGTTTTATTGATTCATCCAAGTCAACGACACTCTCCCCAACTTCTATTGAGTTTAAGAAACTTAAAGATTTAAATCGCGCTACTTATGCTGAAAACCATATAACCAGCATTCAATTTCATCCCACGAGCACGGTGGCTATGGTGAGTGGTCTTAGCGGATATGCTACCCTCTATTCCGTTGATGGACTGAAGAATGAAAAACTTCATAGCATTCGGTTTCGTGATTTCCCCATTAACTGTACAAAGATTTTACCTTGTGGCACCCAAGCGCTGTTTTCCAGTAAATTCAAATATTTCTACTCTTATGACCTAATAAAGGCTACAGAAATACGACACTTTTTGCCAAACCATTTGCATTGCGTTACGAATTTTGAGATCTCACCATGTGGGAAGTACTTCGCTGCGAACGGACGCTTTGGTGAGCTTCACCTTTTCGATCTGAAGTCAAAGGAATTTATTCACACATTCAAACAAGAGGATCCCTGTCGAGCAATCAAGTTCTCATTGGATTCAAGTAAAATAATCACCTCATCCCACGCATCCTCTATCAACATATTTGACCTTAAACAGCAACGCCTAATGCACTCCTTCTTCGATGACGGTTGTATTAAAGGACGCTCACTAGCCCTGAGTCCAGATGGCAGAATGCTGGCCACGGGCAGCATGGAAGGAGTTGTCAACATCTATGAGTATGAAAAAGTGTATGCCAGTAAGACACCACTTCCCGTTAAGTCAGTCCTTAACTTGACCACGTGCATTAGTCAACTCAAATTCAATCACACTTCAGAGCTTCTCGCCATGTGTTCCGATATGGTGCCTGCGGCAGTGAAACTTGTTCACTTCCCATCCGGCACGGTGTTTGCCAACTTCCCAGGCTTCAAGACGAACCTACCATGCATCCGAACTATAGAATTCTCTCCATCCAGTGGATTTCTTGCAATGGGCAGTAAAGTCAAAGAAGCACCCCTCTTCAGACTCAAGCATTTCAATAACTATTAGATTGCCATGCACCTATACTGGACAATGTATAACGCTTTTTGTTTTTTAATTAAATCTACCTTAAGAACACACTCGGATGTCTTTATTTGTTTATTGTTTAGGGAAACACAAAAAAAAAATCACTTCGGCTACAAACCTCTGCTTATTTACTTCTCTAGGTACAGTAGATAGGACAAGATCTGCCATCGTGGTTGTGTATGTGCGTGGTATGGGGCGACGCTAAATTCCATTCATACCATATCTTCTGCTTGGAGACACAGCGCCAGAAGTTGATTTCGACGACCTCTCCAGCTTTGAGGTCTATTGGTTCCTGTAAATGAGGTGGATAGTCAAGCTAGGGAATCAAGTTAGGTAATTTTGGTAACTTACAGTGAATGGAAAATACATGGGAAACCATGATAGCATGCCAGGGGTGTGCGTCGGTGGATTTATACTCAGCATTATGTCTTTATAGAGAACTGTGTCAAAGTATCCGGCAATTCCGTTCAGAACACAATCCTGAGTAACATCAAAACTAAGCGACTTGAAACGAGTGTTGTCAATAATTTTGTCCCTGTTCGGGTGATGGAATTCGAAGAGTGGTTGCGGGAATCCAATGTGATAGACGTTTTTCAGTAGAACCACAAAGCCACTCTCCGCATGATTGTTATAAGTGTTGAGCTTTTCGCGACCAAATTGCTTATGACTAACTATGGAACGCACCGAGTTATACAGTTTAGAGGACATCAGTGGATTTATATAGGAAGTCGATTTACTTGGTATACTAATACCGTCGTCTTTGAGTAAGGTTTGTGCACAATCAAGACATTCTGGAGAGAGTTCATTATCACCGAATGAGCCTAGCAATTCGGAGACAAGAATGTCACCCTTCTCGGGAGGAGTGAATTCACGCATATCTTTCGAAAAGATATGAACATCTGTGAAAGTGAATTATACAGCATTAAAATTGTATTAAAAATTCAAACTCATCTATTATACCTTTTCCGCTCCATTGTTTTCTTGCAATGGCAGTCAGGGTCCTCACGGCGTTAGGATTCTTTTCTATAATGTACACACGAATTTTCCGTTTCGTGTTTTCAGAAGCATTTAGTGCCGAACGCACGAGAGGACCTCTACCAGCCCCAAGGACCATCACAGTGGTCTGAAATAAAGACACTAACTCAGAATACGTGGCAAATGTGCGAAAATGTATGTTACTACCGTTGTTTCTTCAATTTCCTCTTCGGGAACTCTATCAATGAGGGCGGCTTCAATGGCATCTTGATATAGTTTATACTTCACTGGATCCTTCTCGAATGTCTCGTAGGTATAGCAATCCAAATTGTCATACAAAGGTTGAAGAGGTATTTCCAGCACGTCTTCGAAACTGCAAATATATATAGAAAAGAGGATTTTTAAGTAAGTAAAGCAAGATTGTGACAATGATGTTTCGAAGTTTCTGGAGCACAGATGGAATTGACTTAAAAACCACCGTGTGTGCTATCAATCCGTAACATACATATGTTTGATGATTCTAAAAAGTTTCTGTAGTCGCATTTGTTTGCACTTTCTTTGGTTACAATCTAAATTCTTATTATATAGCTTCTTTCTGAAAGCTGAGAACACATGAAATGAACATAGTTGTGTTTAACTAAGTACCTGCATACCTGTATATACAAATGAATGTATGTAGTTATGATAATAGCCGTGTAGTAGAATCAAAACTTGTTGACCTTGACCGTAAGCGATACACAAACGGGGTCGGGTTTTCCTAAACAAAAATTGTGGTAAGTCATCACAAAATCTGCAGATACGATTTTCTTAGAAATGTAGATACATACACCTGCTAGAAAAGTTTTTGTAGTAATAAATGGGCACTGCCAACAGCCAAAAGATGACTCCTCTTTAAAAATGCATAGTTATGTATATTTATTCACTGAGCTCTTGAAACTGTATTTAAAGTTGAAATTCACTTTATGGTATGAAGTCATATACAGTCATATGAAGTCATATGCAACTCAATAAACAGGTCTAATAGCTACACATGTATACCTACATATACGTTTGTACATATTTTGGCAGAGAACAGCATGCATTTTATCTCAAAAAACGAAAAACAATACCAAGAAAATCTACTTACGATTGTAGTTCATTGGAGTCCCTGTGAGATTCCCTTAAATTATTAAGATACTCAGCGTACTGTTTTCGATTATTGTCATTGTGGTCTGTGCTTACAATAAAATTCACATAGTGTTGAACAAACAAGGCTATTAGCTCCTGCCACGCCTTTGGCAGAACTGGAAAATTATGACGATTCCTTATGAACAACGAAGAGGGAATGATTAAAGCTTCAATTGGTTCGCCCAACCACCGTCGAATAGACTCCTTTGACGGCCGATCTTCATTTAATTCCAGAACCACACGTATTTTGGCATTAAAATCAGCTGCCCAACGAAATCGATTCCACCACTTCCAAGTGTCGTCATCTTCGTAGCTTGCAATTACATCTTCTGTAATATCCGAACGCCAAACAGCTGAAGCTACTTTACACGCCACAATTGGAATTTGTACTAAGAGAACACCTGAAAAACACATGCTTAGTTAGAGATTAGTTATGAAAATACACACATGAATAAGCCACCTTTAATATGCCTAGTGGCTACTCTAGCTAGATTAATGTTATTAGCTGACTTTAAACGAATCATGGTATAGCCTCCATAATGAACATGTTCCGTCCATGATAGGTCCTTTCGCAATGTTTCTTCGCTGTTTCGACGAACTTTCAGATTCTTCGAATCACAGTCAATGGTGTCCGTGAGCAAAGTGATTACCTTACCATTCCAAGTATTGGCGTTGAATATCAGATCAGAGTATGAACAATCAATTTGCGTGGATTTTAGTGGCTCACATTCGAATTCGAGTGGAACTTCGGTGCTGTTTATTGGGGCAGCAATAACCGTATAACTGTTTGCTTGAGCTTCCTCTAGAAATTTCGGCAAATTGTCGATGTTGTGTTGCATCAAACAAACGTAAGGCATTTTTGATTAGCCGCTTCGATTGGGAATTAGGGGAATGCGGCAGAGAATTTAAGAAATATAAAACGCTTCACTTGCAAAACGCACGGCAGAACACGGCCAAAGTTCTAACCAAATAGTTTTGTTGATATCCCCCTTCTTTTCTATCGATGCCGGCGGATTGACATGAGGGAATTTATCGATAACACATCATTTAAAAAGGATGCGTCCAGAGACAAAAAAGGGGTCTGCTATTTTGGATTGTACACAAAAACAAAAACTATAAATTTACGAGTGGTTTTATTTGATGGAATTATATCAAGTCTGTCTTTATAAATGATATAGACTAGATGAATATTCATTTATATCCAAATTTATTAAAATTTCACACAAAATTGTTTAACATGGCAACTACCCACTGTTGGCTGTATAGTCGACTTTATCTCTCCAGACACCTTCTTACCTACTTCTGTTATCGGAGTGACGAAGTCAAATTTTGTGAGTAGCTTAAACCACTCCAAGAAGAACTAATTTTATTTTATTTATATCCCGATAGCATGCACATCCATCACAAATCGCATACCTACATGTTAATTTTAAGTCGATAACATTAACCTTGGCGTGGTGTTTGGCAGCACTGAAGAAACAGTCCAAGGTCCAACGCTTATGTCAAAGTTGACAGCATATTTAACAAAACAGAAATCGTCACGGTTAGGACACGATTCTCTTTAAATTTTAGCTCATCAAATTGAATTAAGTACGAATTTACATTTGAATATGAATTTTGGAATGAATCCTACAACAACGGCGCCTAGCACCACTCTGTCGTTTAACATGCCACCATCAGCATCTCAGCCATCGCTTACATTTGGCGCTTCCGGCGGCGGTGACGCGGGAGCAGCTAAACCTACACTTGGACTCCCAACTTCAATTGGTGGTGGCTTCTTTAGTACTCCTGCCGCTAATACAACAACAACAAGTGCACCACCACCAACTTTAAATTTTGGTCCTGCAGCGCCAGTAGTTGCTCCCATACCAGCAGCCACTTCATCTGCTGCAGTTTCACTAGCCATCCCAAAGACTACATCGAGTGGTCTCATAAACTTATCGACAGCGACAAAGACCACTGATTCCAGTGTAGCAGCTCAATCGACACAAATCACCTATAATCAGTTGGAAGAACACATTAACAAGTGGACACTCGAATTGGAGGAACAAGAAAAAGTATTTACAGACCAGGCAACTCAAATTAATGCGTGGGACAAGATTCTGATTAGTAATAATCACAAGATTCTTGAATTAAATGATGCTGTACAAAAGGTTAAAAGCGATCAACAGACATTGGAGCAGGAATTGGAATTCATTGCTACCCAGCACACAGAGTTGGAAGAGAGCATTGTGCCGTTGCAAAAAGAGTTCATGAAGATTCCTCAAGTTGATGTTGAGCGTTCACAGACTTATTTATTGGTTGAAAATTTAGATACACAACTTAAGCAGATGTCTGAAGATCTAAAGGAGATTATCGATAATCTGAACGAATCAAATAAGGGCCAGGACAACACTGATCCTATAATTCAGATTGGAAAGATTTTGAACGCTCATATGAGTTCTTTACAGTGGATTGAATCATCGTCGTCGGCTATATGTAATGAATTGGAAGAAATTACCAAAATACACGAGTCTTTTAAGCGCGACTCCGAGCGATCATTTAGATCGGCATACTACAACTAACCGCTTAACTTTGTTATATTTTTAATGTCTTAAATTGCGATAATTACTTGTACACAATAAAATAAAAATATTTTCGAAAATGTTTTCAATGTCTTGGAATATTTGTATGTTAACTTGTAGTATAAACTTCGATAGCTTCAGAGGTGATCTGAGGAGTCATTTACAGAGAACGTCGGTTCTGGTCCTTAAACTTTTTAAAACAAAATCTATTGAAACTTTCCTCCACTAAGGAGAAGGACTTGTTATAAGTCCTTTGATGTACGATAACACGGATTTACAGTGTATGTGATATGTATGCACATTTATAAATTAAAATTAATTTGTTGTTGTTTACATTATGTGAACATATTTACTTATTTTAGCCTTTAATAATGGGTATCGGGTATGCCATCCCTATTTCAATATCAGAAATAGGATGGAATTATAAAACTTCTCAATAAATTGTAGAGAAATTTGGCCTCAAGCATATTAACTGCAGCTACCAACGCCTTCTTATCCTCAAATTGACTGCTTGCGTCCCCATACTTTTTCAATTATGTTTAGATCGGGAGAGTACGGTACGGAGGCCATTCCAGTAAGGGCACATTTTGGGTTCCAATCCATTTTACCATCATTGTAGTCTGAATTGGACATGATCATGCTGATAAATCTACAGTATCGGTCCAAAGATTTGAGAAAAGTGTAGAAAAGCCTTTTCTAGTACGATCTTAGAACAACTCGTGCTCATTCTTGATGTGTATTATATATATTCTATAGTATTAAATTGCTCCCCACACACCTGCACAGCTGTCGAGAGGATATAAACGATATTCTTCAGTCTCAAGTCATGAAAATAATAGTTTAATGCATCTGGCCATTTCAATTTTGTTGCCAAAAAAATTAAACGTTGCCATTCGGTTCTCCAAGTCGTATGCTCACAACAAAGCGTATTTCTTTACGAGTGGCATTTAGTATGTTTGTTAGTTATAGTAGGTTTGGCACTGCCAATAACGCTCTTCACCCCAACCAAGCCTGAGTTAACATCAGTTGTTTCCTTTATTCTGGAAGCAGTGATAAGAATTTGACACAGGTCTGCGGATAGCTCTAATTTCCACTTCTGTAGTTGCTTTGTATGTGCTACCAATAAGTTAGAAAAAAAAAATACAAATAAGTAAAAGTCGACGTTTTTAAACGTTTTTCTATTTTTTATTAATTTTTCATTTCGTTTGAATTGTTCTCAAAGTCTGTGTAATAAGCAAAAAAGATTTTATTAAATTATTTTATTTTGTTCTAATTTATGGTGTGTAAATATATATTTATACGAGTATATGTATATACTTTATAAATAATATGAAAATATTCTTTTTCTTATTTAGTTGACATTGAAAAGTGACGATCTTTATTTAAAGGAGTGAAATTAAAGCGTCCTCTATTTATTGGACCAGCTTGTCGTCACTGAATGGAATGATGGTTTGAAGAAAACCTTATTTTGCTTACCATAGGTGAACTTAAGAAAAGGCGTTGAAAAAGTGTTCTTCATGATTATAAATCAATTCCTTTCAGTGAAGATGTAGAGGCTGTTTTTATTTTAGCTCCAATGCCTGTCAGTTTTGTTTGTTATTTTTATGTAAGTTCTTTCTTTTTTTTTCATATATACATTATGTATATGTATTACCCTAGCAAAAGGTAAGTTAACCTACACAGGGAGCATTCGTGAAATCTCGTTTTTATATTTTTATTTAGAATAAATAAATAGAATAAAGCGAAGAACTCTTACATAAAAAAATACATAGTTATTCTCTAATATTACATAAATTAAGCATTTTAGTCTAGTTTTGTTTTTCTTTATAAAAAAGGCTCCTTCTTAAGAACTAAATTTCTTCTTAAGAATGCTCCCGATTGCAGCGGTGTATTTATTTATTTTTTGTTAGTATAATTGCACCTACATATAAAAAAAAAGTGAATATTGGATTCTTTAAAAGCACTGTTTAGAGTTTTTTAAGATAGAAATTATCTTTCTATTTTGTGGCAAACGCTCATTGAATGGGAAAAGTCGTCTTTGCAATTTTATATTATATTTTAAAGCATCTAATTGTCATTTCAATTTTATAAGAATTTTTATTTAAATTACACTTTTTAATAATTGTTTTCTTATTTGTTTAGATAAAAGCTATATTTTCACATTGCAATTTGTTGCTCAATTATATTTTTTTTTTGTTTGTGAACAGAGAACGCAAAAACAATGCTTATTTACAAATTGTTTGCTTAATTTTAATTTAATTTATTTGTTATTTTGAGCAGGTAATCAACGATTCGAATGAAAACGATGAGTATGCATATTTGTTGAAAAAAGTGTTGTAAAACGAGGGCTAGTGTTTTATATAGTTTCGTACGTATGGGAGGCGTATGTACATTATGTATGTATATCAGCATGTATTTCATAAGCTAATTCAGAGTGGCTAGATCTAGTTATATCAGAAGGGTTACCTTACACATAACGAAATAAAATATTCGAATTAGCAAGCATTTGTGTATGGGAGTTATATTTTTTGCACCAATGGAAGGTACATAGTCTCCGAACGGCGAGTTGAAGAACTCCTCACGACAAATGATACTCTTGAAATGTTAAGTGATTGTTGTGATTGATCGTAGACAGAACGCGATTTTCTGGTGATACTTCGTTCGGGCTTCAAAAAATCTGTAAACGAAATCATACTAGGCCGATCACCGTTTTTGTTTTATTTTGAACCTGATTTACTACTTGCTCATTTGTATGACAATGATGAACAACTAACTGATAAAAAAGTCCAGCATGGTATTCAACCCTATTACATAGATGAAATCTGAGTCTACATTCAATATAGGCGGCCTGAGTAACAGAAACGCATAGCGTTTGCCTTTTTTTGACTACCGGACTCAGAGAACCTCTAAATGTTGTAGATCTGGCAGGCGGCTTAATAGGTGTGTTTTGTTTGCAAGACAGCTATAGGATTAAAACAAGCTTTCAATGTAAAACACAACAAAACCTTAGCCAGGATCATTATCCAGTCTAAGATTTTGTTGCACTTAACATGGAAAACATGTAGAAAACATGAACCATGTTTATTCTATATAGGCTACAAAAAAAAAAAACGGCTAAAGATTGAAGCATATTTGTTACGTTACGTAAAAAAAAAACACAACTTTACAAGTCAACATAAGCTCTCCTAGAACCCTATACTTGTTCCAAATCAAAACAAATTATGCTGCGCTTGTATTACATTCATTTAATTTATTTAATATTCACGTCAAGACAAGAAGAGTTGATAGTGCTGTTGACACATACTGGAATGTTGCCAACAGCAATGTATGAACATGCATAGATACGACGCACAATAGACAAGAATTGGATTGAAAAATGTGGTACACTTCTGCTTCTTCTCCTTCTCTATGCCTTTAAGTTCTTTCTGTTTACTACGCACGACATGAAGAATGTGACACCATTTTTTTTTAGCATACTACTGTAATTGTGTGCTCACATTCATTAACTATGTATCTGTTAGATGCTTATAAACAGTGGTTCTTGTGTTTTTTTTTTATGAAAGCGACGTAACATTTCTCAACTCTTCTCAGTTCCTTACATTAAAAAGGAATCCCCGCCAAATTGTTGTTAATAGCTTCCGTGTTTGAGATTAAATTTATACATCTCTTCTTTTTATTATAAGTATTAAATGTTATAATAAAATATACAGGCAGACCGGCACAATTTGATTGCGTTTCTTAAAATAATAATAAAATGATAAACTAATAAAAATATGTATACTATACACACCAAATTCATTCGTCGTTTTTTGCTGCTTTAACCTGCGTGTCTCTAATTCAGCACGTACACCTGTCATCATTCTAATAAAACAAAAACCAATATAAAAGCCAAGTGGAGTGCAATGAGCTGTGGCGAATCCGCTTCTTCTTTTTCGTTTTGTTGTAGCATCACTGGATACATGTGTAAGCTTTTTCGCGTTTGTTTTCGTTTTGCTTGATGTGAGAATGTCTTTTCCTAAATTTTCTTCTTTCAAATTTATTTTCTATTGTTGTCGCTTTTTTTGTAAATAAATATTTTTTTTATGTATATATAATATTTGTATGTGTATATTTTAATTGCATTTACGAGCTAATTGGGTTTGCCGGTTGGAGTTGGCCCACTCCACCACCGCCTCGGATTGCAATGTTGCCCTGGCCGGCACGGATCGGCTTGGCGATTTGCGCTTGTGGTCCTCGTCGACCGAGGTGCTTCTGTCGGACGGCCTCCTTGATACGATCCACTTCGTATTGGTAGCGTTTACGGTCGCGCATAGCTCCTTCCTTAGCCTCTTTGAGTGCGGATTCGAGCGCTTTGACGCGCTCCATTGTGGTGCGTAGGCGTTTCTCCAATTTCGGCAGTTCGCAACGCAGATCGGCATTGTCACGCACCAGTTGCTTGTGAACTTTGGTCAGTTGATCCAGGTTATTTTCAAGGAATGAAATCTTTTGCTTCTGTGCGAGCGAACCGCCATCTTCTTCGCTGTCCTCGTTGGTTATGGACTTTTTGATGCGAGCTTGCAGATCTTGAACGAATAATTTGCGCAAATTGTGCAGGGTTTGAAGTTCCTTGGCCACAGTATCCTCGAGACCTTTCAGATCTTTGCGCGCTTGTTCGCGACGTTCGTTGGTAAGGATGATGTCCTGGAGTCGAGATGATTTCTCCGCCTCCTCCTGTTTAAGTTTCTCATAGTCAGCGGTCATTTGCTGATGGGCAAGGATTAGTTTTTGGTAGACGTCCTTCATTTCGTTCATCTCGTGCTGTTTGGATACAATTTCATCTCGCAGCTCGGCTACTTGTTTGGTGTGAGCGTCACGTAGTTCGTCCATTTGACTATCGAACATTGAGCGTAATTGCTCGGCCTTTTGTTTCTCTTCGGCGTTGACTGCAGATACGTGCTCGGCGGCCTTAAGTTTGGCACATTCCTCGCGGAGTGAATCTATCTGTTCCTCCAGGGTACGTTTCTTGTTTTCTGCTTCGCGCATGGACTCCTGTAATGACTTCATGCGTGCCTCGTGCTGTGAGATGAGTAGCCTGTACTCGCCGAGATCCCTCTCGTATTCGGACAGTTTCTTGTTGGAGTCCACTTGTTGTGTTTCCATGTTGGAGCACCGTAGAGCCATATTTTTGGCTTCTGTCTTCATTTTACTAATGTACAGACGAGCCATGGTGAATTCCTCTTCGACCTTGCCTGCAGAGTCGACGGTGTTAAGCTTCATGTCGATAGAGTTGTCCGTGGACAGAGCTTGTCCTACCTCAGCCAGATCACGCAGGAGATTTGTCAACATTTCGTTAATGCGCTTCTTTTGATGTGCCGACATATCCTTCAGTTGTTGCAGTTCCGAGGTCGTGGTATTGAGCAGAGTTTGCTTCGTTTGCAATTCGTCGTTGAGGGTATCAAACTCTTTGTTCTTGTTCTCGATTTCTTGTGACTTCTGATCATAGTTGACGGCAAGTTCTTCTAAAGCCTGTAGCACCTCTTTCACTTCCTCCTTTGCACTTTCATTCTCTTGCTGTATCCTCGCCATTTCCGACTGCAGTGCTTCGTATTCACGGCGGGCGTTTGCAATTAGGTCCTCCTGCTCAATAATCTGGTCTTTAAGATTTTCAACATACTGACTCTGCTGGTTGATCTCTTCATCCTTCTCATCCAACTGCTGGTATAGGCGCTCACGCTCAGCTTCAAGACGGGCACGTTCGTCGTTGCTGATCGAACCAATCATTGCAGTGAGATTCGCAGCAGGTGTTGCCGGCACTGGATTACTTTCGGCCGGCTCAACTTCCAAATTTGGTGTACTCGCCTCCATAATGTCCTCGATGTTTATCTGCTCTTCGGCATTCACCGTCTCACCAGCACGCCACCTGGCCAATTCCAATTCGAGTTTCTCCACCTTGCCCTTAAGACGGGCATTCTTCTCCTTCTCTTTCTCGTAGCGTCGCTTCCACTCCTCAGCCGTGAGCTCTTCGTTGACACAGACAACATTCTTGACTGTCTTTGCTCGTCGACCAAAGTCTAATGTTGACTTGGTTTCAGATTCATTGAAGCTCGCCGGAGAGCAACAGATCACAATTGTCGTTCTAGCGTTACCTCCAAGGGACTCTTGTAAAATTCTCGTCAGCTTGGAATCACGATACGGAATATGCGTTTTGTTGCCATCAGCTAACGCCGATATAACATTACCAAGAGCCGAAAGTGATTTATTGATGTTCTTTGCTTCATCCAGGACAGTACCTTCGGCACCGGTTTTTGAAACTTTTTCGGAACCTGCCAAATCCACCAAATACAGCTTGCCCGAGAGCTTCTTCTGGTTCTCCAAATTCTCCTGCTTGACATTGATCAGAAATACTGAATGGGAACGGGACGAGTGTTCATTCATATCTGCGAAGAACAATAAAGTCAACAAAATAAATTCAATATTACACTAATGATGGACTTACTTGTCACAGCTATATGCCGATTGGATTTACCCTCCTCGATCACTTCGAAAACGTCCTCGGGACTGGAAACGAATCTCTCGGTCGCTCCTTTAACATACGGCACGCGGTTCTTGTCTTCGTGCACACTCAGATTGACTTTGGATACATCTAGCAAATCACGAATCTTATCCATGTAAATCTCATAGTATGACACTTTGATGTGAAACTCGAGATTCATCTCCATTGTGTAGATGTGATTGAAGATATCGTTCACGATACGCGGAATGATACCCTGTTTCACGGGATCACCGATAACACCCTCCATGGTGTGCGTCTTGCCGGAAGATGTCTGACCATAGGCGAATATCGTACCGTTGTACCCAGCAAGGACATCGGTGACAATCGATTTGGCCGCCTCATTGTAGACCTTATCTTGCGATGCATTTGGTTTGAAAACTTTGTCGAATAAGTAAACTTTTCCCTGAAAATATAAAATGAAAGGAAAGGGTTAGTAAGTATTGAGATACAGCGATTGAAGTTTCGGATAAATAAGCAAACAAACAAATTAACAAAGTAGGAAAGTAAGTATTCTCTAATGTCATGTCTTTTGAATACTGTTGACAAGATTTACTCCGAAGTTGTTACCCCGGAGTAATCATCAAGTCCCCGCCGATGAGTAGATAGACAATTACCCTAGACAAGCACAGCTACTTCAATTTAGCAAAACGGATGCATGCTCTACAAAATACTGATCCTATATACCGTGCTGGGCGATAAGCAGGAAAGCAGGGCGGCAGACTTCCGAGAGAAAAATTCTTCGTCGTGTGCGAACGAAGAAGAAGAAGGTACAACCGCGAACGCTCTGACTTATGTAATATGTATTAAGATGTGGATATAGGCCGAAAAGCCAAAACACGTCGACTATATTTACTCAGCCACATTAATCGAATAGACAATACTGCTCCAACAGTATCTTCAAATTACAGCCCAATGTCGTGACGAGACGGTAGACCAATTCTCAGTTTCAAGGATCAAGTTATCGCGGATGTCAGAGCACTTCGTATGCAAAGGTGCTTTGTGTCAGCCACGACTCCGTTAAGTTAGAAAGTATTTTAAATATGAACTTAACCGATTTTTTAAGCTTGAAATAGTCGATAGCAAAGCAATATATACAGTGGCGGTCCAGTATAAGGAATGATCGATAATAAAGTACACTTTTTTTAGGTAGAAGTGGTGGTTTCGATAGAATAAAAACCCTAATATCACAGAAATGGCGCCGTTCTGAATGTAGTTATGAGATATTGATATCCACCCTGTGGAATTTAAGAAGAGGATCAGTTCTCCAATCCTTTTCTCGGATATCTCTTTAAGGTCGTCAAAGTATATAGGGATATATAGAGAGAACGAAAAGCATGTGAACATGCTTTCAAAACCAGAAAGAGTCAAGTTTACTACCCAAGAAATACATATTATGTTTAGGGAACGCCGATGGATAAATTTGAGTATTGTACATGCCACCAAATGTAACACCCTTGATCCAACCAATGGATCAGAAAAATGCAATTCGCTTAGTTAACCTATTTTATAGAAATAGCTTGCTAAGCTAAATCATAAGTTCAGTAAAGTCATAACAAATGCTCAAAAGGAGCTTAATCTTTTCGAAGTTGTTTCCCTGATTGCATTGTCATGACAAAAAATATCAGCGGCTGTGCTTCATAAGTGCTGCAAAAATATATTAACTCCAACCCCCGAAACAGGGTTTGAAGAGGAGGATGATACTCCCCTTTCGGTAGTCAAAAAGAGTTGGTCGTAGTTCCGAATACAATGACCATTGTCTACTCTAAAGGATGTCCCGTGTAAGCTACCTATAGTTGGACAGATAACATTTCCTTAGGCTGGCTTTACTGCGGAGGATTTGGATTCTTAGAAAATACTGAAATTTTTCTTCAACGAGATATGCTACTCGTACCAGTCCATTTCAGGAATGGTGTTATTGCTATTGATAAGGAGGAAAACGCTTACTCCCCAGAAAAGTGCTCGAACACTTTCCTACAAGGAAAATGTGTTCGATATTACGAATGTTTCGATTTAGCGAATGCAACTGAACATGATATCATGCGTTATATTGGACCACCACTGTACTTAGAAAAGTTATTACCTCTGAACGTGTGGGGGTGGTTCTTTGCCATTTTTATCGACTCATCGTATGTCACGAAGCATAGTAAACTTTTCCCCAAAAGTTTAATTTTCAAGTAAGTTCTCCGACACAGATCATTTATGGCTTCAAATTTATGAGTCCGTTGCGGGCGTTGTGTGCTACCAAATCCAAGATTTTAGGTAGCTTTTTCTTGGTATAATCCTACGTAACTATTGGAAATTGGATTAGTGTCTGGTCGCTAATAAACTATACTACGTGGTTATTGAATTTAAATGCCAAAGCTCGAATCAACCATAAACCATAAAACGCATTTCGTATTGCTTCGCTGATTGCAGCAACTCACTCAACGCAAAGGAGTGAAAGGAAATACGGTCTGTCAGGCAAGCATTTAAGAGCCGCCGCACCTTGTACAGAACATTGAATGACTAAATTCCCTAATTTAATTAATTTCATCGAAGTTAAAGTAAAATTGGTACTGAAGCCGCTGATGAATGTTAACATAAACATCACCCTCTTTCGTGTGGTAACCATAATGTAATGACTGATAAAAAAAGGTCTATGCTCTCCACTTTACAGCGTGTGCAGCATTAAACGCAGTCAAGCACGCCAAATGCGAATATAATTAAACACTACGCTGTGTAGACTTTGAAGTGCAATACTGCTTGGTGAAAGAAATGTCTGTCGGCAAGAACAAAGTGGAGTGGTAGAAGTCTCTTAGATTAGGAATCGAGATAAGCCTATGTATGTCCACACCCAATCCCACACGTTTTAATCAATATTTCTCACGTTATTCACATATTGATAATATTTTTTCGTTTGCTTGAAAATGAGAAGCACATAGATTGAAAGTGAAATGGAAAATCCTTGAACTTTAGTGGAAGGATTCAATTGTCTCCCTTGGCTGGTTATAACTATGTATTGCCATTGTTGTACAAGCATTACGAATTAAAAATTGTCGTCTTCAAACTCCAGCATAGGTGCCAATTAAACGTACAAAAGGACATTGAATAGAAGGGCGTTTAAAATTTATATATTCTACAGTAATGGTAGGACAGCCGGATAACAGTACAGCGAAATCTCTCTTAAGTGGACATCCACGGGATTGGAGTTTGTTGTCCGTTTATAAGAGCTGGCCGTTTATAAGAACGCATTTTGTATGGGAAATTAGAAATTGCTTCCCCAAAAAGGTGTTCTCTAATGCCAGTTGTACGCTAATGAGAGATTTCACAATATGTACCTACAATAATCTTAGAAAACAACAAGGGAATGAGGAATCTATTAAAAATGAACACTTGGGCAATTCTGGTGTGAACGCGCTTGTATTTGGAATTGTTGATGCACTCGAGTGCTTTAATGTACTGGTATTCAAACGGAAAAGTAAAAGAAAGAAAATCCTTATTGGTTGAGTGAATTAAAGGGGAAATACGAGTATTGTAGTGAGTACGAACAGGGCAGAGAGGATGTTGATTATTATTTTATAATTGTAGAGGTAGGTTAATGCACTGAAATACATACATCCTAAACTATACATATGTACATTGTACGTATGTACGTTTTCTGTAAAGGTGCAACATTAGGTATTGAATTTTGTGAGAGGGTGGTTTTATCCAGTTAAATAAATAAAAATTTTTCTGATGGGCAGATTATTACATACTGATCACATCAACTAATGCCATAAAGTACCTGTCCGTGAGACAAAGAGAAGAAATAAAGCATTCAACACTTCTTTCGTGTCTGCCTGGTTTAAGGCCCAGACCTGTACCTATAGCTTTCTTAAGAGATGTTCTACCTAGGCTGAGTTCACTTATGTATATAGATTATTTAATTTCGTAAAAACAGGTTTTGCTAACATCATTTCGCCTATTTATGTGTGTACAGTACACTCGCGGTAAGGCGATCTAATTAAAACATAGAACCACAGATAATATAGTTTACATAGATGTCGCACGCCATAGGAAAAAAAAAGACACATTTTCAGTCAATTGGGATTTACTACTACGTCCCAGTTGGAACGAATTCGTTCGAATCATACAAAAGACATGATGTTTGTTCAAATGTTGTTGGTTCAATAAGTTGCATGTTGTTTTTGCTTATTTGTCCTCATATTTTTATTTTTGGTTTTCCTTTCCATCGTTTTATTTTATTGTGTGTTTGTTTTTGTTTTTCTGATTGTCGCCTCCCTTTCAATGCAAGGAATTTCTTGGTCAAGGTTATTTTAATTTTTTCAAGATAAGTGAGAAAGGATTAACGCAGGAAAGTAAATCTTGAAAAAGAATCAATTAATATTAAGATTTTATTTCTTGGGATATTGGTTTTAGGTGAAGTCCGAATTCATTTGAAGCTACAGCCACAACAGTGGTGTGCAATATAATAGCAGTGCCCTACAAAAATTTATAATTTACTCAATATTATTGTTTTTTGTGCAAGTTTGAATCTATTATTTTATTTTGCGCTAAATATGCTATATTTTGATTACCGAATGGAAAAGCTAAGGGAATACCTAAGGATTAATATGAATCAAATATACATACTGACAACGTCCAATAGAGCCGAATAGAACGGTTTTGTTTCGTCGCTCCACAATATGCTCCGCCATTTAGAAGCTGGCTAAACAGCGCAGCGTGTCCTGATGCGAATTTTATTATCTTTGCAATGTAGTTTTTGCTGAGATATGTCAGTTTTGTTGGTATTTTTCCGACCAAATTTATTTCTATTAATCTTCTTTTAATAGTTGAAATACTAACCTCAAACCATTCTTGCAATATATTGGTCATCCCCTGGGGTTGTATTAGTTTTTGGCCCTGGGTTTCAGTTTGTCTGCATATTTTAATGCAGTAAATATCATTTTAGCTGAACATCGTAAAATATTTTTCACAATTTTGTAGGCTTTTCACTCTCCAATCAATCTTTTGATTAGATCTCTTAACTTTAGTGAAATAGTTGCTCTACCCATTATTTGAGTGAAAATTATAATAAAATATTGAAATACTACATTCGATGCTGAGATTCCATTCATCTGGCATAGGTACTTTCATCTGACCAAATCTTAGAGATGAGTTGGTGTATGCTCACTACCAAATCATCTCCAGCTGCGTTAAATAGCTTTGCAGGTAGACCGTCAGGTCCAGCAGCCCTGTTGGACTTTAGCTTGGATATTGCTATCCTCACTTTGTTTTGATCAGGTGGGTGGGAACTCTGGCTGTCATCATCTAAATTGAATCATTCGTTCTGCACTCCTAGGCTGTTGGTTTTAAGTGAGGTCCCCGTGCCTCTCACTCTTGGGGTGTTGGTTTAAAGTGAGGTCCCCGTGCCTCTCACTCTTGGGGTGTTGGTTTTAAGTGAGGTCCCCGTGCCTCTCACTCTTGGGGTGTTGGTTTAAAGTGAGGTCCCCGTGCCTCTCTAGGTTTTACAATAGAGCATCTTTGTCCTATTTCAAGCTCACTCCTTGCGATTCAGTACACCTTTTGCTGAGAGAATTTGAATTTTTTGATGTTTGCTTTTAATTCTTTTGTTCATTCGCCAGGAACAGTGTTTTCGCAATAGAACAAGAAGGGCAAAATAAAGCAGGTCTTTTCGATGATTAAAGCAAACGTTATTTTCATCAAACCAATTAGGATCTCTTAAATTTGTTTGTCTAATGCATTCCAAAGCCATCGTTTCCCTAATATTTTTCATGTGAGGACGCTGTTTAAAAATTACATGAAATATTTTGAAATGAAACCTACATATGCTGAAGAATTCATCAGTAGGTGCCAAAAGACTGCCGAAATCACTATTTTGTGAAGTTTTTCGCGAATATAAAAACCTCAGACGGACATGTTATTTTTTCAGTATTTTTTTGGAAGCTTTGCAAACAGCTTGGACAGGTATGTTTTGATAACATTTTATGAGCTAGATATCCCGCAAAATATCGCATTGCTGTTGCTTCCAAAGAAACATGAGTTGGCTCTAATATTGTGGTTATAACATGCTCTTGTAAACTTTCATCGCAGCTGAATTCTTTACATTCCATATTCTGTGCTGTGTCGGTTGATTCGGTTTCCAAAGCGTTTAAACTTAAGAATTCAACATCATCATCATCGCAGTTGCCCAATGGTGAAAAAGTAATTAGGTTAGATGAAAGAATTTTTGACATGATGACATTAAATTCATATACTGAGGGATTTTTATTATTGCCGCCCTTTATGCGTATAACAGAAAACAAATTTTCTAAAACGTCTTGGTGAATTTTCTTAGTAAGTAAGTAATCTGCCCCAGGAAACGACCCATTAGCTATATCCTCGCTTAGCAAAATAACCCCATTAAGCGTTTGTTCTAATCCCTTCAAACAAAAGTTTCTTGGTGTGCTCGGGGAATTTTGTATTGCCTTCAAATACTTTAAAATATCTTTTATGTAATTGTAAGCAGCATTTCCCACTTTCACTCCACGTTTCAAAATGTTTTTGTCATATTGTGAACCACTGTTCATGCTGTCAAAAAGATCGTTAATTTTGATTGTAAACAATTGTGTTGCCTGAGCGAGCTCTGAGGTGTATTGCAAGCAGTTAAGCTGATGAGCCGTTTTTATAGCAGCAGCTGATGTCCTACTGAACACTTGCGTTGCTAGACTTACTCTCATTTTTTCAAAGGCATTTGGAGCTAAGTGAGCACTAGTGAATTTTAAGCAAGTCTTAGCGATATTTTCACTTTCTAAATTAAAGATTTCTTTGAAAACGTTAAAAGAAACTTTGCCATCTAAAGTTTCCAAATCTGATTTTAGCAACAAATTTCTTAATGATTTTATAAGATGTGGAAGATCGTAAAAACAATAAATTTTTTGGCTATTGTAAATGGTAAACGGATTATGCTCAGACACATTCAATAACTTATAAAATTTACGATTGTTAGGGCCTTGATCACAAACAATAGCGCAAACTTTCAGGCCGAGTTCTTGGCAAATTTTTAAATTGGCCTCTATTATTTCTTTCAGATTTTCAGCTTTTATTCCATTTTCAGAAACAAAATAATTAAGAACGCTTTTCCAACTGTCATATAACCCATTCACCATAAAAACACATATTTCGTTAGCATACAAAGGCTTCCTTTCTAATCCCAGATCTTCGTATCCATCAACAACATCGTTTCTTATATAGTAGGTCAAGTCTGAACGAATTCGAATTTCGTCGAAGATTAAAACCACGTTTTGTTCACGCTGGCTTAATGTAGCTATTTTCGATTTTAAGCAATTATGAGCATTATTTATGAATCCTGGCTGCAATCCCTTAACAGGAGCCCAACGATATAAAGTTGATATATGTGGAAGCCGAAAGCCTAGCCGTTCACGGAGAAATTTGTAAGCGCTCTGTGAGCGATAAAAAATATTTTGGGAAAGCTCTTTCTCCTCGCTATTGTATTTTTCTGATTTAGATAGTCCCATTAGCATACCACAAAATACTTTTGAATGTTCTGACATCTTAATCTTTTGAATCTCTGCTGTTAAATTGACCTGTTTTGATTTTATATTTCCTCGTAAACGAGCATGAATTCTGCTCATTCTGCTAATTTGTTGTCTTATTTTTTTATTTTTTTGTTTGAAAATGAAAACCGTTTTTTGAGCTGAGAAATACATTTTTCATATTTCACACATTTTTCTGACAATTTGTCGCATTTAACACATGCTACTACATCTGACTCGCTAGAATGTCTTCTACATTTAGGGGAAGTAAGATTTTCTAAATCGAAATCCATCTGATTTTCATTCCAATTTAGATTTAATGAAGGTACAGCATCCCTCTTTAGCATTTTTCTTCCAATAAATTCAGGTAAAAAGTGATTTTGGCATACAAAATATTTTCCCTCACTCTGAAAGCCACAGGCCTGTCTCCACAAACGGCTCAAAATTTAATTTTTTTCATTTGACGGGCATGCAAACATTTTCAAATTAGGGAAATTTCTCTTCGTTTTCTTGCATACTGAACAAGAAACTCCTGACTTCCTATTACTAGACATTTTTTCTTCTAATTTATTTGTTTCCAAAAACAAATTATTTGTAAATAAAAAAAAAGAATGAGTACAAAACCACAGATATTTAACTATGTATGTACATATGTACATTTATGTATTGTATTCAGGTAGCTGAAAAATCGCATTCATCGGGACAACAACCAGCGCCTCTGAAAAGTCGACGACGAATGAACATGAACAATGAAAAAATAAATCGAGAAACTGGTTCGCTGTCGCATTTTCATTTCAGTATACTGTGGTTGTTTTATGTATGACGTTAAGGGTTGAAAACAGAAAAAATACACATCTCCACGGTTTCGGATCATTTGATGGCAGTGGGCACGTCATAGCACAACAACACACGATCGCAAGAATTGCGTTTTTTGTTGGATTGAATTTTGTTCACACAAATCGTTCGAACTTCCGAGTTCGAAGTAAAAACAGACGATTGAAAACGAGTCATTTTTTTTCCTTCGGCGTGCGATATCTATGTAAACTATATTATCTGTGATAGAACGTTCACGTTTCACGTTACCATACCTCTTACCACAGAGTTTTCAGAGAGAATCACAACTGGTTTGAGCCAAGGCCTACGTTAAGACTGGGTACTTTTCGCCTCACCCTTAGAAATCAATCAACCCTGGCTAGGATCATGACCTTTATGTGCGCGTTGTCAATTGCAGTGTAAAGTTCAATATGTATTCTAATTTTTATTCTAATTCCTTTCAAAATGTAATTATGTGATTCCGTTTCTGAACCTGAAATTCTTTATGATTTGGGTCAAACTCTGTTTCCACACACAAAAGTCATACAAACAAGCGGTAATAAAAGATAAGTTTTAGTCAACCGCGTCGATTAGTCGAGATACCTCAAATTAACTAAACATTTAGTCGAGTTTTTTGAGTTCAAGGACTGGAATTTTAGTCAGGAAAATGTTGACTAATTGTCAAAAACAGCTGACTGATTGTTTTGTTGTTTACTGGTTGACTGTTGTCTGCTTGTTACAAAAATGAAAATCCGGGTAAATTATACAAATTAACTGCTTAAACACAAGGGTGCAGACAAAACTAACAGATTAACAGTCTAACACTCATTCTAAAGTGGAGACGGAACTCTTCCAGAGAGTATTTGGGATTTCTTCATAATTGGGGTTTTTTTTTAGTTGGTATGTCATGCAGTCCAGCTTTGTTGTCTTGCAATTAAAACTCTCCAACCAATTCAAAGCGAAAATAGAAAGTACAATGACATTTGTGACATATGAACTGTCAACTAAAGGGTTAGTCAAGTTTCGCGTTCCATTTTTTAGAATTGACTAAACATTAGGTCTGTTCCTTTACCTAAAAATTGTTACGAAATCGTACGCATTTGTACGAATTCTAGACCAACCGCGTTCCTTTACCCAAAAAAAGTAGTAAAAGAGAGAGTAAAAATGTCCCCTCACTAAAAAATCTTACACATTCTGACAAAGTCAACTGTTCCGTTTGTTTTTAATTATTTGCATTTTCTTATTTTAACGCAAAAAGTGAAACAATGGAAACAAAAAGAACATAGATGAAAGTTGAATGTTCTGAATGTTGAAATTTGCATTTCGCAATATATTGCATACTGCATTGATTCTGGGATATCACCAAGAGTGGACTTTTCTGTAAAATCCCAAATCGTAAAACACCACTCTGTTTACTTTCGCTTCACATATGATTATGACATTTCGTTTGTTGCAACTTTTGTGGTTAAACGCGTTCCTTTACTTTTTGGTAATTTTGCCTTACTTTGAGAGAATTTCCACTCCATGAAATTTAATGACTTACTCTTTTTGGAGCAGACAGAACTATTTAGTCAAAAAAAAAAAATGCGCCCATTAGCAAAGGTTTTGCTGTTAATTTGACACTAAATGACAGAAATAATAAATCATTTGAAAAGTGGGGGAAAATCCTCTCAGTGAGTGGTAAATCCGTAAGAAAGTAACCTGTAATTTTGTTTCTGTTTTCCACTTACAATAGGTGCGTTTGGTAACCTGTTAATTTACGTAAATTTACATCCAACTGACAAAAATCAAGAGAAGAGAGAGGCAAATGACAGTGTCAAAAAATGTCCCCTCTTGCGAAATCGTTGCTACATCTTTTTCATGGAGTCACCGAGGCACATCCTTCAAACAGCCATCTGACAATTTGTGAAGTGTCAATCACTATTTGTTAGAAAAATAAAAGAAAATGAGTTTTACGTGAAAATATTCAATAGTTAAAAAAGAAGAAGAGAGGATTTTCTCCCACTTTTACTATTTGACAGATGTGTCATTTGTGTTAATAAAAGATAACAAACACACCTAATGAAGATTATGACATTTCAGAAACTGTCAGATGTCTGGTTTGACAGCGTTGGACCACCTCACCCAAAGAAAAAGTTGGTGTAAGATTTCGTAAGGCTTTCTGTTGAGGGAAATTATTTGACACTCTCATTTGGCTCTCTTTTACGAATTTTACGAATCTTTTGGGTTACCACACAGGAAATTCGTAAGAATACTACGAATTCAAAGTTGCCAAATAGACCTTATAGTAGGTTTGATGATACAATGCCTCAAATCTAAGATAAATCATAGTCAGGTTCTGCTATATTTAAAATGGCTACGAACACGAGTCATTTGAAGAAAAAAAATTAGATCTGTTTTGAGAGTACACGAACAGTCCTATAAAAACTCATGTCATCGAATCACATACCTACCCCGTTTACATGGCGAATAGAAATATCGAGTTCTCTCACTTATCAAGCTCGATCTTTCAATTCGCGTTTACATGCTTACTTTTAGAAAATTTTGTGACTGGATTCAGTCCATCCAGTTTCAATCGATCTGCGTTTACATGGACTTGAATCCCAGTTTTCTATCAAGTAAACAGGGTACCAGAATCCAAGCAACACCTCCAACCAAATTTCAATTCAATCGCATTTGGGAATAGCGTGTGTAATTATAAAACAATAACAACAAACTTGTGCCAACGAAAAATTTGCCAAAATTGTCCCACACTCTATTATGGTGTGCATACAAAAATCTACGCGTGTTCGTATAAATATCTACATATGTGTGTCATGTACATATCTCAATATAGGTATTTGTAGAAAATTAATTAAAATGTAGATAACCCAAGTCGCATCACAGTTCAGAAAGTATAAAAATGTTGCCCCTGTTCGCTCACAACTGGTTTTTTAAATCAGCCGGCAATGTTGACCTAACAACCAAATGAAATAAAACCACAAAACAAGAAAATAACTCATAATAACAGCCCATTCTTCTTTTTCTTCTTGTGCTATGACTATGACAGCACAAACTGGTTCCCATTGCACGACTCCGACCGACGTGGTAAATCGAGAAGGCCTCAACAACACCATCTGCCCACCGGGAAAAGCGGGTGTAACGATACACATTCAAGCGCGACACATGTTGCAGTTGACTCTGACTGCGTATGTGCGAGATAAAAATGCACATTTTATTCACTACTGAAACTCATTGAATATGTAGTTGTAAAATACAACTCTGTAGCTATCGTTGGCTTTCAACTGAGGACGCCTACGTCATTCAGCGCCCGGCGTCGAAAAATAAATTTCACACATAAATACCATATGAGTGCGTAAACAAGAAATAACAGAAATAAGTAAACGTGGAACTGCCACACTGTACAATGTACATATGTGTACCTACAAATATTAATAATTATGACGACATAATGATAAATCATCTTCAGCACTCTGATAATCAATTAAAGTGATAGAAACGAACTACGCCCAGTGTAGTGTATGCTCGCAAGTGTATTTGAATCATATCCAAGTAATTAGACGCACAAAGATGAAGAGGAATACAAAATAACCTAGGCAAACCGAAAAAAGCAAAGCAAAGTGAAAATTATTCAAACGCTTGATCTATTTTTTTTTTGTTCTTTTTGTTACAATCGGCACTTGCGTTAGCTTCACTTCTCAGCTTTCCCTTATATTCTATGTATTTAAAGAAAAGTTGCCGTTTAAGGTCATTCGTTTTAACAATAGTTTGTGTTGGCAATGCCGCCTACGGCAAATCTCGGCTAAAGGCTAAAAAAATAGCATCGAAGACGTCAGAAAAATTAACAGAACTTCTCAGAGAAATGCACATGTATAGTCTTTAAGTATAAATCACTTGAACTTTGATGCTAATGAGCAGTTACGAATACCAACGGTAATTGTCTTTAGATGCTACTTATGCATACCGCATACGTGTACATAACCTAGTTTGTTACAGCCACAAGGGATTTTTTTTTGTTAAGCTGGAAATGATTTTTTTTTCTTTTTATGTTAGGGCTTAGAGAATTAACTAGGTTTCCACCTTTAGACCTATAAACTCATCAGAGTGTAAGAAGCATTCACATTAAAATAGTTTTCCTTTTTAGGGTATTAAAAGTGGGATGGAAAAGCAAATTTCGTGACATTGCTGGTGATACAAAAAAAAAAAATAAACAGATTCTCGGGTATTGCAAACAGGGCATTTTATGTCCAAAAACTGAATTTGATGAACTATTACCAATAGATCCCCAACAGGTTACAGTTGACGCAGAACAAGAATTCATTGCATCATTTCGAAATTTGTTATTAACACAAAAAATTGATTAGATCATAGATACATTGCCCAACTCATAAGTCCAGCAGAGGAACTCTGGTGAATATAAACAAGATTTTGGTATAGTATCAAATCAATATAATTTTTTGTTATCAAACTCAAAATAATCCAAAGTGACGTTCTCAACATAGGAACTAAAAAATTGGTACAACTCCGCAGAAAGACGTGGCTTACGGTTGATTTCGAAACCTTGTAGAACAAAAATAAAACAACATAACATAGCCATCCCTGTTCCTTTACCTGAAAATAGTTACGAATTCGAACGAATTCTAGACCAACCGCGTCCTTAATACAAAAAAATAGTAAAAGAGAGGCAACGAGAGAGTAAAAATTTCACCTCACAAATGGGACATCTGTCAAATAGTAAAAGTGGGAGAAAATCCTCTCTTCTTCTTTTTTAACTATTGAATATTTTCACGAAAAACTAATTTTCTTTTATTTTGTTAACAAGAAGTGATTGACATTTCACAAATTGTCAGATTGCTGTTTGTATTGTATTGTATTTAAAAGGGGGTTATCCCGTAAAACAACAAGCACGTAGACCTATAGGCCCATTGTACTTTGGTGAAGTACCACCCCATTCGCTGAATTAGCGATTTGTTGCTGAGCTATATGTCGATCTAAATCTGCCCGTCGCTTTCGCAAAGCGAAGCAATAGGGCAAGATTGAGCTCCAGTAGATCAACGTCTCGTAGGACGTAGTTGCCTAGAGTGGCCTTTCTGATCCGAGCAAAGGCCGGACACTCGCTAATGAAGCGCTCAGCTGTCTCTTCTTCTTCCTGGGGAGTGAACCCACTGACCAGTCCTGTGAGGATTTTGAGGTAATTTCTACTAAGGTGTAACAGAAACTTAGTTCTGTATGCTCTGGGCGCGTCTACTAACATTTTGGCCTGTCAGCATGACATAAGCTCGTGCCAATGGTTATAGTGTTGTAGTCGCAGCAGTTCAAGAAGCTTGTTCTTAGCATAAGCTGAACTGCAGTCAATAACAGGCTGAGGACCGATAAAACGGGTCGCTGATCCAGCTCTAGCCAGAGCATCGGCTTTCTCGTTTCCCGGTATATCAGAATGTCCCGGAACCCAGACCAGTGTGATCTTATTACATCGCAAAAGCTGGTTCAGATTATTGACAGCTTCCTTCAGATTGCTGTTTGATACATGTCCCTCGATGACTCCATGAAATAGATGTAGCACGATTTCGCAAGGGGACATTTTTCGACACTCTCATTTAGCTTTCTCTTCTCTTGATTTTTGACAGTTAGATGTAAACTTACGTTAATTAACAGGTTACCAAACATACCTAATGTCTTTGACATTTCGTTAGTTGCAACTTTTGTGGTTAAACGCGTTCCTTTACTTTTTCGTAATTTTGCTTCTCTGAGAGAATTTTACCCTAACTCGTTGAAATTTAATAATTTTCTATATTTGGAGCAGAGAGTAAAAGAACAGACCGTTAATATCGAATTCGAATGTTGGAAGTACACTGTGTACCAGATATCTTCTCCATTAATAAAGCCTGTTCAGACTGTTCGCAGAAGCTTTGTGACTTAATTGAGCTAACGGTTGAGGAAAATTATTATTTCACAGATCGGGTGAAATATTGAATGGAGCCTTTTGATATTGTTGTAATACTACAAGGCCGATGTGGCTAGCGCAGTTACGGCTGCTTCATTGGTGCTACAAAATTTGCATCGATTGTCAACGATTTCATTGTAGCCATTTTAGCATTTCGTCATAGCTAGAAATTGCATATACATAATATGTAATCCTACAGGAGTACCAATGGTAGTAATAGCAAAAATATGTAATTGAAAATAGTTTGAAGAAAGTTTCTGGGTCTGTAGCGACACTCGGAATTCACTGAAGAATTTGATAAATTCTTTAGCCAGACATGAGTACCCGCGTTGGCTGTTTGTCAGTGTCTTCGCTTGGGATTTGCATTGAGGGTTGGCTTGTTCTCAAGCACCAGTGTCCAGGATATAAGTAGACTAAACACATCTGTGAGAAATCCGCGGTACTCTTGCTGTAGTTCCTACGGGAAACTACTCTAAGTGAGTAAAGCGGTCGGTAGATGCTAAAACAAAGTCCTACTAAAATATCGAGAATGATAAGCCCGAGCTTGGGATGTTTGCCATTATTCCCGTTTATTTTAGTAGATATATAAGTACATATACGTATGTATGTGACACCCCTTTCGAATGTCTGACAAGCATTCAAAGAGTATTATTTGTCATTATGGGTTTCTCAACTCGCCGTTCGGAGGCGTCATAAAATTGTAGGTCCCTTCCATTCGTGGAAAAATATAGCAGGCACACACAAATGGTTGCGAGAAGCAGGCCCTGGTTCACCTCGAATGGTAGCGCCACCTAAAGAAATAAAGAAGAAATGACTTGCTCCAGTAAATGTTGACAGGCGAGTGCGCAGACAATGAAACATGGTATGACCAATAAAAAGCTCCACCCACAAACGTCTACAAAAATCAAACCAGATTTGATTTTAGTGAGACCAAAATCTGGGATTGGTAACAACAACATAGATTGATATCAGCTTAAACTTGGTCTGTTTAACATGTTTACTCGAAATATGTTTAAGTGATAAAGGGCAGCGTAAAGCTTAGGAGGCGGCGATAACTGTGCAACACTTCCTCTGTGATTGCATATTATGTAATTATAAGACTATTGCGGTCGCTGTGATAAATGCTGAACAAATCCCAAATGAAATTATTATTTGGTATAACAACAGAATAGTGTTCAGTGGTTGAAAGAAAACAACCAACGTATTTTTTGGTACCGAAGATCGAACCGAAAAAGCATTAATAGTTGGAATGTTGTCGGATTTAATATTCCTTTGTTGTCGGTGCGGGAGCACCGCACCGTAATGGAGCATTTCAACTCAGAGTGGTTTAGCAGTTTAATATTGGTACCATGGCATTTATGTGGGTTAATTAACTAGAAATCGATACCGTTGTTGCAATAAAAACACAAGTACCCCTGTGATTTATGTATGTGTATTTGTCATCCCTTGTTTGGGCGTTGGAGATACATATGCGTGGCAAATTACAAACAAAAGGATGAAATTAACATTTTCTAAAATCAAATGTTGATGCAAAGTAAACATCTCCGTTTGGTTTAGTCGTTCTTTTTACCACCAAGCGGAATGTATTTCAACTTCTATTTATGTATAAAGAACAACAGCCTGACTCAATTGTATCAGATTTCATGAAATCCTGACGACCAACCACGACTAATACAAATGAAATCGTATGACATAATCGCTGCTATATTACTTAGGGAAACATTAATTTACAGCGACCAGTGTTATCACCTTTTCTGACTGATAAATATCGATTGCAAACCATTTATTAAAATACAGCAAAATCATTAAATAATACATACGCAATTAGTAACAAATAAAAATTAATATAGCAATTGATTCAAACATACATACATATATAATCTGCTCAGATGTAGCTGGTGTTTTTGTTTTACTGTATTCTTCTTTTTCAATAGGAACAAACTGTCAAATGGCAGTTCAACATGACAACTGTGTTTCGGTGTTGCAAATTAGTTGTTATCTTTTACGTCTGTTTGGTAACTTGCAAATTTCTATAACTTCGTACAAATCTTCAGGAATTCCTTGCAACAAATCGTAAAAAAAAGAACCAAATGAGAGAGTCAAAAATGTCCTCTCAACTTGCGAATTGTTTGCACGTCCGCCGTTCGCGTTGTTTTTGCACCAAATATGTGATTTCTGTCAAATTCAGAAGAGTGGGGTCGAAATTCTCTCAAAGACTACTACGCAATGCTGCCGGGGTTCAATTCCAGCGAACACCTAAAAGTTTTTTCACGGTGCCACCTCTTTCAAATGTCTGACGAGCAATCAGAGTATCATTTGTCAACGAGCTTCTCAACGCGCCGTTCGGAGTCGGCACAAAACTGCAGGTCCCTGCCATTCGTACTAAAAAAATATAACACGCACACACAAATGGTTGCGAGAAGTAGGCCCTGGTTCACCCCGAGCTGTAGCGTCATCTAAAGTAAAGTAAGTATATTCATTAAATGTACTTAAATCCATAAAACTGCACTGTTTGAATCGCATTGTACGCTGGTGGAATCATCAGAACTTTTTTCCTTTTCAATTGTTAGGCAGGAGCTTGCGTTACCGTCAAATAGATCCCGTAGCTAAACAATAATCAGCAATTATTTGTTTCCACATTTTATGACGCAACATGTCATACTGCCGATAAAACTGTGGCGTTCTTTGTGGGGCAGTTCCGCGCATAGCATCATCTCACAAAATGGCCCAGTCAATTGACCTCTAATATCATACTATTTAACGGCAATGGATTGTCTCCTGCTTCTGTGAGGATATTTCAAGTTGTTGGTCTATGCTGACAAACCAACGAAGATTGAAGCCAACATTGTGCTTGTTAATCGCGATACACCGCCTAAACTACAAACTCGAAAAAGTAGTCGAGAATTGGACCTCTCGAATGTATTTTGTACGAGGTAGCACATTTGTAGTATGTATGTACCACCTTGATCAAAAAGTTCCCGGAATAACCACCGTGTGGCGCTCCCATCGTTCCGATTTGAGTTCTGTTTTTTTTTTCTGTTAACCCATACCGACCCATACAAAATTACACACTAAAAAGCCCATAGGTGGTACCGGGGTACCACCATATATTTCGGTTCGTTTTACATAGAAATCATTCGATCATGTTTAAAGAAAGTGTGGGTAATAACGAAAATAACTAATTATGATAACGTCTGATTACTTTCTCTCCTTAATTTTTGTAGTGATCTACGATCGTGGGCACCGTAGCGCAAGTGGTTAGTGCGTCGGACTACTGAGCCAGCGGTCTTGGGCTCGAATCCCGCTGTAAATACCTAAAAGTTTTTCACAGTGCCCACCTCTTTCGAATGTCTGACAAGCATTAAAGAGTATCATTTGTCACGATTGAGCTTTTCAACTCGTCGTTCGGAGTCGGCAAAAAACTGTAGGTCCCTTCCATTCGTGCAAAAATATAACACGCACACACAAATGGTTGCGAGAAGCAGGCCCAGGTTCACCTCGAGCTGTAGCGCCAACTAAGTAAGTAAGATCTACGATCGCAGGGTGAGAGTCAATGTTAAGTCTCTGTTTTTAATTGTCAATCGTCGATTGCAGTGTTGCGGTAAGAGATTTTTGAATTTCTTTCGTGCTTATATTGTCTATAAGTAACGAAGGAACAAATTTGTGAATTGTACTAGAATGTTTTTGCCGGAATGTCACCACAGAGAACGTCTTCACATCATTACCTCTGCTAAATAATCTCCAGAGCAATGGATTGTCATTGCTGAGGAAGTTTCGAAAAATGAACCGTATATCCCAATGGCGATGTAGCCATCGAAAAACCGCGAACTTTATTCAACTTTGCTTGGTTTTAGAGCCGAAGCAATAATATATTCGTATGTCCCGAAGAAGAAGAAAGCTATAATTTTGATATCCAGCATGCATTCCGATGGGGCAATCGATACGACAACTGCATCTATAAAACCACAAATCATATTCGAATATAACTCGACTAACGGTGGAATAGATATAATGGAGTTATATGACTAAACGTAGAACTAATTGGTGGCCTTTGGCGTTATTCTACAACATAATTGATGTTGCTTGTTGAGAGCATGATCCAGAAAATGTCCGAAAACATCTTTGCAAACTCTTCCTGAAATAACTGGCTCGAGACATATGCTTGCCATCGATTTAAGTTCGGAGCTTAGATCCGCTGACAACGCTATTCTATTTATCAAAACAGCCATGGGAATCGTACTCGGCTCGCAAATCGGAAGTATGCACTTCCATTTCGCTTCCACAACCAATCGAAAATTTGAAGATGCAAAGTATTTGCAAGAAAAGCTATAATCATATCCGAATCAAGAAAAGTGTCGGAAACGTTGCCAAAATTGGGGTAATACTGTTTACGACCTGCATATTACACCTCCTCTGGTTATTTGCTTGGATTGTACTGACAATAACTCAAATAAAATTATATGTATGTATTACCAAAAAAAAATGTTTCTATACAAAATGTACTAGGTGGTACCCGGGTACCACCCACGGTCACTTCCGCCATTGGTTTGAAAAATGGTAAAAAACCACACATTCTTTTCACCTTTTTTCAACAACTTAAAGTTTTTATTGCGTAAAAATGATTTTCTAGAGATGTCATGGAATCTCAAAAAAATCGGAACAGTGGAAAAAAAAAATTTAGATTTGAATGTCCAAAAAGTACCCGGGTACCACCTGTGGGTCGGTGAGGGTTAAGTTGGTACATCTGTTGTTGGTATTCCCTATAACTGGCCGAACATAATGGTGAAGCTACAGTGGAAGTAGAAAGTTGAAGTTGGCTGAACTTTGCGCTTCACCATACAATTCATACTACAGCAGCAGCTTCGCATTGTGTTCGCGCTATAGGGTTTACGTGTATTTTAACTTTGACAGCGCTGCATACTTCCACTACAGCTTCGCCATTGTGTTCGGCCAGTAATCTTAGCGTCATAGCTTGACATTTGCAAAAGTTACGTAGCCAAGAGTACATCTATCTACGTGTGTGTTGGCGATTTTTTACAATTTTAGAAATGGATTTAAATTTGCAACAACGAACTTGTATTAAATTTTGCGTAAAAAACGGACTTAATGGTGCGCGAACGTCGCAAATGTTGGAAAAGTCGTTTACCAGTGGCACGAGCCGAGACCAAAAAAACCACGTCGTTTTCAGTCAAAAAAGAAGGCAATGCTCACGGTTTTCATGGATTACAATGGTGTAGTGCATCATGCATTTTTGTCAGAAGGCCAGACAGTAAATAAAGAGTATTATTTGGGCGTATTTGAGACGTTTGCGTGAAGTAATTCGCCGAAAGAGACCAGAATTGTGGGAAGAAAACTCGTGGATTTTGCACCATGATAACGCACCGTCGAACAGTGCCATCATTATTCGTATTTTTTTTGACGAAAAATGCAACAAATACCATCCAACAGCCACCGAATTCACCTGATTTGGCTCCCTGTGACTTCTTTCTGTTCAATCGAGTTAAAAAACCATTACGGGGAACGCATTTCAGCAGCCGAGAGGAAGTAATGGAAAAATCGCAGGAAGCACTGATGGACATACCGAAAACCGAATAAAAAAAATGTTTCGAGGATTGGATCAAGCGCTGACATAAGTGTGTTGCAGTCGATGGAGATTACTTTTAAGGGCACAATATAGATTTAGATGAATAAACTTGTATTTTTAATTTTCTGAATAGATTCCGGGACATTTTTGATCAAGGTGGTATGCTCGGGCTGTTCCCAAATACTTAATGCTATAGAATAAACTTAAAAAACATCACACTAATAGTCATTAAATGTGGTTAAAGCGTATAGAAGATAAGTTTCAATGACACTGTGAGCGATATAAAATTAATTTCTAGGAGGCATGGGAGATCTTCACATCGTTAAGCTTCTTTTCTTTTTCTTACGCAGCATATGACAAATATGAAGTACTTTTAAAGTTTGAAGTGTGAAATACATAAAACGTCATATTAAAAGCAATGACACCAAGAGTCTGTCTGAATAGCAGCCACTCCAGACACTGAGAGTCACATTTATTAACTCTCCCCAACAACTTGGCCAATGACGTTCTTATTATTTTGTAAACATGAATGATGGTAGAAGTAAGAGCAGCGTGTCTGGCAATGAAAAAAATGTAAGCCCATTGAAGATTTTTGTGTTAGTAAAATACATAACAATGGGAAAATAAAAAGTACATACCATTTAACAGTTGGTAAGTAAGATGCCCAGTACTAGACGAAGCAAGACAGCAAGGTAGTAACAACTTAATACATTTACACTGAATTGCTCGAGGAAAAAATGGCTTAGGCCTACTTTCTCCCCATTGGGTAATAATAATAACAACAAATGGTAAGTACGGGCGTCATGAATTTTAAGATTTTTGTTTTAAATCACACAACACAGCTCTGCATCGAATTTTCTACCTTCAGATTCGTAAGACATCTTCCGCGGATGATCGAGTTTTCCAACGGATGTCATTGAGGAATCGTTTTTAAATAGTTATACGAATAAGAGCAGAGTTTGTGCAGTTAAGTGCAACTGAAATTAGTGTGTATGCAGTGCGTCGAAGACTTAATTTTTTTAGAAGGGGATATTTTTAATTTATTTTTTTATTTTAAATTAATATTTATTTCTTTTATTTTTATTTGAGTACGAGGTACTTAGAAATTTTAGCCTAATGGCTCGTCGCCCCGCAAAAAAAAAAACGATGTTGACATCTAAAAATATGAAATCCTGGCTAATTTGGGCAAAAAAATCGTGGCCAGAAATTGATTGAAAAATGAGAGCAAATTCAGCATCAACGGATCAGATGAAATTCAGTACATGCGGCGAAGGGCTAGAGAGCGCTTAAGGAAAAATTACCTTCAGCAAACAGTGAAAAAGTGAGCACCGTGGTGAAGTGGTAGGTGCGCTGGACTACTACGCAATTCTGCCCGGATCCAACATCTAAAAGTTTTTTCACGGTGCCACCGCTTTCGAACGTCTCACAAGCAATCAAAGAGCATCATTTGTCAAGGAGCTTCTCAACTCGTCGTTCGGAGTCCGCAAAAAACTGTAGGTCCCTTCCATTCGTGCAAAAATAGGTCATACAAAATACAAATACGCTACAAAGTACTAATATGTCACTAAATTTTATAAATGTAAATGTTCTTGCCTGTGAATTCCAAAATGTACAAGTTTTATGGCTGTAAACAATAAATAAATACTTATAAAGCTTGCTACCTGCTGCAAGCAAATATATGGTTTTTTTCAACACTTTCTTGGAAATTCTAATTTGCTCAGATTCTGTAACTGTAGCGAATAGTTCTATGTTATTTTATTGCCCACAACTTGGTAAACAATTTATAGAAAACACTTATGAAACGAAGAGATGTACATGAAAATTGCGATTGCAATTGAATTGGTGAGTAAAGGAACAATACATGCACATACATACATATATGTACTAAATATCAGTTTTGATAAAAACAGAAACAATTATTGCCAGGTTTTTGTTTTGTACTGTTTTTCACGAACGTTTTCATGAACGAGCAGCGATGTCTATTTTTTAAACACGCAGTTGTCTAATTGTGCTGTCATTTTGCTGATACGTACATGCGTAAAATATTTTGAATATTTAAACCCAACATTTTTTGGCACTTGTGCTGTTCTTACACTCACCGATTCAATTGCAAATGCAATGCTTAGTTGCTTAGTAGACGGCGAAGTTTTGCTCTGATGAATTAAGTCTGTACCGTTATAGGTATTCCAATAAATAAAATAACACAAATATACATTATGTACTTATTGAGAACATAATTATTCTACTTTCATATTTTAGTGGTTTCGAGTACCTTTTTGCGATACTGAAATAGGTTTTGTTTCTTCCAGCGGTAACACTAACATTTGGACGTAGTCTGGTTTGACCGCAATACTGTTGGTTCAAAAAAACTAATATTTGGTCTTTACAGTGATGGTGGAAGTACCTGAATAGGGACCCTGCTCTGATTTGAGATAATAAAGTTTCGGGGCTCCCTGAAATTACGCCAAAAAGTGTTTTGGAAAAAGAGCCAAAAAAATAATAATTGTGGCGTACAGTTTTTGGCAAAAACGCCAAAAGAAAAAATTCGGCAGAATGCAAGGAAATTACGCCACGCCGAGCCGGGTGCGGCCAAGTGCCGTCGCGCCGACAATTTGTAGAATTTGTCCTTTTTCAATTTGGAAAAAAGGTCAAAAAATTTTCTGGCGTTTTTCCAAAGAATTTCCCTTTGCGTTTTTTCATATTTGAAAATGTCTAAACAAGTTATGGAAAAAATGCCAAAATTCCCAACATTTACGCCAAACTATTTGGGTGATTTTTCCTAGGAAAAAACGCCACAACTTTGTATGGAGATTTTCGGGCTGTATGCCATTTTCTTTCTTTGGCGTAATTTCAGGGAGCCTAAAGTTTCTTATCGCGATTTAAACACCTTTTCAGCCAAAGCACTGCCTAGACCATTTTCAAACATACCGCTGAATACGATGTAACAGCCTCTCAGATTTGTGAGTTGAACTCAACATTTTAAAGACTAAAGGCTCGCACACACCGACGCGATAGCGATAGTATATTTTGTTGTTCAGTTTGTTTTGTTTTGTATTATTATTATACAATCGCTATCGCTATCGCGCCGGTGTGTGCGAGCCTTAAAGCGTCAAAGATTGTATCCAAGAAGAGGGTTGGGTACTTTTACCTGTCAAGGTAAAGCACCAAAAAGACCGCAGAGGAATAATGTATTTTATAATATAATACTGAGTAAGTAAACAAGTGGGTAGGTTTTGTCGGTTAGTCTTTTGTTTTGCGAGCTTTCGTTTCCCCATGACGGCGGCTGTGAAGTCTTCTTCATCTTTTGATGAATCGAACATCTTTTCAATTAACGGTTATCGCTTAATTTACAATAAAATAACTACTCAACATAAACCCCTTTCATAGATATACACTGGTCACTCGCTTTGCGCGACTTCTCTTTGCCCGGTTTCACTTTGCGTGAATTGCATTTGCCTACCCAAATTCGATTTGCGCGAATTATTACATGTTATGTTCTGCTACCTTGAATTATTTCATATTTTATTTGTCTAGAGTAGACAATTTGTTTTGTACGTTTTTTAGTAGAGGCAGATCTTTTTCAACGTCCACCTAATAAGTCAATAATACATAAGACATTTTTTAGATCCTTTATTTTTCCTAAATGGATTTTATAATTGTTTTGTTAGAATTACTGATGATATAGTGGGGTGCTCAATTACAACATTTTTTTTTTAATTTTTTTTTCTTTGCCTGTTTTTGAAGAGTAAACACCTCAGAACATCGCCACGGATTCCCTCGATAGTACGTAAGACAGCTAACATGCTGAACTTCAAAGAACTCCTCCACGTGGTTCTACAAGTGACAAACAAGTTTCCATTTCGGATCGACCAAGATAGGCACGAGATTACGCTCATCTTTGAAGAACTTAGACATGTCCAATTGCACATGAAATTCACTCATTTTGTGTCGACGTTCGGTTTTACTGTTTTAAGTTTGTTGTTTTTTTTTTCAATCGTTTTTTTTTTTAAGTAAAGTGTTTTGGAAAAACTTATTACTAGCTACGGTGTCTTAAGAGCCCCCGCACACTACAGACTTTTTGGCGGCCAATAGTTTGGTCGGGCTTTTAATCAGTATGAAAATATATGAGAGTGCGCACACTACAACGATCCGATATCGGCCGATAAATATGTTTGATAGGCTACACGACTGCTACACCATCGGCCGACTACTTAATCAGTACGGCGCTCTTCCACGTGCGCAAAAAACCGACTATAAAGTCGGCCGATTTTTTCGATAGCTCAGTTTGCTCTTAGTTTCAAATTATTCAACTATGGACATTTTTTGGGGTAAAGTAATGATTACATCCCTGAAACATTTTTTATTACCTGCCATTAGGCGACTATTCTCTGCAAAATGTGTGTAACGACTAGCAATAGCAAATCGTTCGAGAACAGTCGGCCGGTCTAGCTAGTGTACCCACTCAATACTAACCCGACTATTTAATCGGCCCAGTGTTTTTCTAATTCTTTCTTGTGATGAACACCTACTTTGTTTTTGTGACAGCAAAAACATTTAAAAATGATATTGTGCGGTTGGTACCATCTCTTCAAATGTAATGTGGTTTCTACTAACTCTGATTTGAACCTAGTTTCCAATTTGTAGGAACATGAACATATTGTACATACATAATGTATATACAAACATATGTACATATGTAGATTTTGTACAAACATTCATACTTATGTACATATGTATAACCACAATTAGACGAAACAGACGTGTAGGTGCAGTCATTAAAGCATTTTCAACATTTAATTTCATGCGCAAATTATGGGTGCAACATCACGAATTCTCATGCAGCTACATTTTGTCTTTTCAACAAAAGGTAGATATAGAGAAAGGTTTAACATTAAATGGCAAAGCACACGTTCGAATGGTCTAAGGCAGGTTTTTCACGACACTGAAAATACACTGCCATTACCCAAGACATCGAATGCATCTCAGTCAAACTCACTAAGGATCAATAAAATAAGTACATTAGTTTGTTATCTCACATTTCGTGAGCTGCAGTTGTGCTTAAATTACTTAGCGCATTTATGATTTGAGACAAAAACTCTTAATTAAGAATCAAGTTCACTACCAAAACAAAAAGTGGATAGTTTGAATGATTAATCGTTTAAAACATATCAGAAAACACCGAACGTGCTTATAGTGCTCAGTTCAGACTATAACATTGAATTGGCTATCGCAGCAGAAAACAAAGTTCCTAGATATGTTTGAAACAAAGGGACGCTTTATCCATAAAGTACATTTCTATGTATGTGCATAAACATTTTTAATACATGTGTACACTCTTCGTCTTCAGCATCATGCAAATGCAATCACTACAAAAGAATCTCTAAAAGTGTGCCGTCAGATGACTGAAGAGGACAATATAAAGTACATTTGTGTACATGTACTATATACAATATAGGTATATATTTTAGAGTGATGGAGATATTCCAAGGTGAAGGAGGTGGTGATACAGCTACCGCATGCATATTGGAGAAAATGTCTTTTATTTTCGCTATGTCAAAACTGCGTTTCTCTATTAATTGATGCGACTAGAGTCTATCTACATACACGAACCTGTGAATGAATATTAATAACGTTATGCAAACGAAGCAATCATTCTACAAATACATGACTAACTTCTTCCGTTGATCCAAAAAAAAAAAAAGAAGAAAAAGAATCGAATGAGATCACATAAAAATAGAAATCACCATGAATATGAATAATTGAGGAAAACAACAATTTCCCTATTCTGATTCTAACATATCCAGAGCAGTTGGTCTATTTTTATATAAGTAAAGAAGTTACGTGGAGTCTTCTTCGTCTGTAGACATTTTAATCTGCTTTTGCGACTCTGTGAGGCAGACGTCATTTTAATTTTCTTCCATGATGATGACTCACTCACTTGTCAGTCAGTGGGGAATAAAAACAACTTTTTTTTCGCGCATGCAATTATTAACCAATAAGATTTGATGAAACTGGACAAAAAATTGTACTCACGGCAATGGAAATGCAGTTCTCCTCTGTGCTATTCGGAAATTTCACAATGAACTTGGATCCAGCCTTTTCTTCGCTATCGTTGAGCGGTCGGAAACGACACACAACCCTGATGCTATCCTCTGCTGGTATCTCCCGTTCGGCAGACATGTCGACGGACTATGTGTGGGGCGGTGTGGCGTTTTTAGAATTTTTAAAGTTTTTTTTCCGCCGAATTTCGTATCGAATATCTGGAAAAAGGATAATTGATTTTTTCACGTTTAATTGTTCTTCCTTTGTATTTCGAAATGAGAGGCAGCGGCAAAAAGAAAGAACAAAACCTTCCTTGTCCACAAAGCACACACAACACACGAATACACACCTATAACAGAAACTGAAAAAATATAAAACAGCGAATAAATTTTATTCTTGGGTTTATTCTCTCCTTTCTCGCTCTCTTTTCGAAGCACACGAACACGATAGAACTTTCACAAAATCTGGAACTAATCGATAAGTATTTTTTTTCCTGATTTTTCCTGTCTTCTTAGGGGATTTCACGACAATTAGTGCATTCAAATAAATAAGCGATTAATTAGTTAGCTAAACTTATGTTATTTAACATTTATTTAATATAATAAAGCACTTGAATTTGTTGTTTTATTTGAAGACAGAGGTGAATTTTTTCTTTCGCTCTGACCTTTCACGGAGCACTTCACATTCACAATCAGACTATTGTTGGATGACATTAACAGCGTTGCCATGACAAATCTATTTAAAAGTGTACCTTCTTCTTTTTCTTCAGTGCTGACACTTTGCAGCGGGTTGCAATAGAATTTTTTTATAATAATCACGAAGATGCAGATGCAATAGAGAAAGACAAGTCCCGATTTTAGCTTTTTACTTTAAATGTTTATTTAACCAAATCTCTTTACTTTTAGTTGGCTTACATGGCGCGTGTGTGTCGCTTGAATATATTTTTAAGCGGACTAAAAGTCGCTTAAAATTAAAGTACAATTCTCGTCATTAATTTAATACCTACTTTGAAACTTGTCATTTCTTTTTAAAAATAAAATATAAGTTCTTTGTGCAACTACATTTTAAAAAAAGAATGTCCGCTCTCGACTCGTTGGCGTCTGGCTGAGTAACGGTACAGTTTTATTTTTCGAAGTAAATGCTAAAAATGTTTTCGAACTAAGTGGCAGCAGCCAGACAGAGAAATGAGTTCTGTTGATATTGCTGCTTTCAACTGATAATATGTGTTTATGGGTATTAGTTTGGATTATTTACGTGAATGCGTACTCTCTCGAAGTACGATCTCAATCTTCATAGGACCCCGTTTTGGGGTAACTACTTAAATGTATTAAAAAAAGTACTCACTCAAGATTCACCTCTGACCGTGCTCATTTATTTGAATCCAGCGCCATTCCAGCTTGTCTATTTTCTAACTGTCAAAACATTTGTAGTGATTTTCATCTTATTTGACAACAAAATCAGCTGATTGTCATCATACTTTTGTTATCGTTACATTTTCATTGCATTTTTCAATTTAGTTTCGTGTTGTTTTGTTTATTTGTGGGAATAACAATAAAATGTCTAATCGTGATATATTTGCAAAGGCGTTGCCAAATGTAAAATTAGCTACTCGTTTCGATGCCGATGGTAATGAGGTGCAGGTAAAAACTAACAACTAAAACGGTGTTCGTTTTGATAAGAAACCATACTTTATTTAAACAAATATATACAAATAAATATACAAATAGGTGGAGCGTCGTGAGGATCAGGAGCAAAATGCAAAGCAGCAGGAAATCTTCGAGATTTTGGTAAATGCCGGATACTTCCGTGCTCGTATTAAGGGTCTCTCAGCGTTTGATAAGATTGTCGGTGGAATGACCTGGTGCATTGAGTGCTGTGACTATGATGTTGACGTTGATTTGTTGTTCCATGAGAATCTCACTATTGGGCAGAAAATGTATTACATATAAGATACTGTTTTTTTTTTAAAAAAGCTTCGTAATTATATTTCTTTAGTGCGCTAACGGAGAAAATCGTATCGGTTTTGCCTAAAATGAAGTGCCCCTACTTGATTGAGCCGCATCAGATACAGGGACTGGAGTTTATTAGCATTTTCCCAGTCATACAGTGGCTAGTGAAAAGATCGGTTCGTTTATAATATAATTTTATAATTTCAAGTGGGATACCCGTTCATTGAAAATCATTGAATTAGGTGGAGAATCGTGCTGAACGGGCGGTTAAGTTGAAGGCGTTTGCTGTTAGTCAGTTTCACAATAACTTCCAATACAAGTCAGATAAGGAGAACCTTCAAAAAATGCGCAATGCTTCGGCTAATATCAAGCGGATACAAGTTTGTTCAAGCTCTTAGTTTTGTAAGTCATATACGTCCCATTGCCGACGTGTATGACTATCAAAACGACCATAACGTTCAGCTGTTGTCATTCATTAACAATTCTTATTTAAGGAAATGTATAGTCCCCATCGTCAGTACAAACGAAAGGACACCGGCAATGAGGATGAAAAAACTCGCGTTCGTATAACTCTCCTTGAATACGGAAATAAATGCGCCTATCCAAGTTCAGCTAACAGCAAAAATCCATCACAGAAATCCGATGATTCCCAATCAGCAGCAGCAGCAGAGCTTGATGAAAGTGTAGTTGAGCGAGAGGTGATTTAGTTAAGCCGCAATGTTTGGTCTCAAGCTTTGAATTTGCTTTTATTTTTTTGGATTTATAGTCATCCCAAAAGAACGGCTCACTTTACATCACACATTTAAGTAGTTCCGTGAGCTCTTTCTGTGTGGTTTGTTGTGGCTTTTTATATTTACCGTGCATGTGATTTTTTTATTATCCATTTTATCTCTTAGTTAAGATTTTATTTTCTAGAGCTTAAGACTCGTAACACAAACTGCTTTTCACACTAAAATCTATTATAATATATTTCCGCTACTCTGTGGGAATATATTTAATTCGTGCGAATAACAGCGACACGCAGAAAACAAACAAACAAACAATTTACTTGCAGATCGATGTTGACCAGCTGCTTAAAAATCTTTACATTGCTAACGAGGTAAACTGTCAATATTTATGTATGCACCTATCTATGTACATTTTATAAAAAGAAAAGAAATTATGTTGTTACTTTGTACATGTCCATTATCCGTGTCGATTGTGATTGTGATATGTGGTTCTGTCTGCGCTAGAGAATGGAGAACAGTTTGCTTTTTGTGTTGTTACCACTTTTCTAATCTGTAAGTGTGGAGTGTGTCTAATTTTGTTTTACTTTTATAAATTCTTTTTTGTCGTTTGCTGTTTTTATTTTTTCCTGTAAATAAATATTTAGACTCTAGCTTAAAATAGATAATCTAGAAGTAGAATAATATAAATATTTCGATTGATTAAATATTTAAGGAGTGTACACATCAATTTTTATTTCGCGGAGGTGGTTACGAAAAAAATCTAATATTCGTAGCTACTATTTCTTTGTATAGGCTGTAAAAACAAACCGGAAATGCCACATGATCTAAGGACGTTAAATCTTCTTTCATCTCTCAGAGCGAAATATACATATAATCCCCGTACATGAGTACTTCTCAAAATAAATGCTTGAAAGCTTGCGATCTCTAGACACGTTTACCAGCTACCTATTAACGCTTCAGTCCGGAGGGCTACTGAAAAATATCTGCTAAAATCTTAGCGATCTGCCTCCAGTTTCTGTCTATAAGCTTAGGCTAGCAATCCTTTTCACTTGTGTGCGTTATTGAAGGTAAAATATTAACCACAGTAACTTTTTGCAGATGTATTATGCATTCGCACTTTTTCAGCCACCACATATATTTTAACTAAATTACCATAGGAAAAGGCCCCGGGTACACCGGTGTCAGTATCCCAATACGGGGGTGTGAGAGCTGCCGTAGACCCATGAAGGGCTCATCTGCCACCATCTCTGTCAGGGTCTTGACTAGTACATGAAAATCGTTATCGATCTGGGCTCCGTCATGTTAGGGAAGTTCAGATAAAGTGTTCTTTCCTTTACTTTACTGACAATAGGTGGCGCTACAGCTCAGAGTGGTCCTGCTTCTCGCAACCATTTGTGTGTGCGTGTTATATTTTTTGCATGAATGGAAGGGACCTACAGTTTTTTGCCGACTCTGAACGGCGAGTTGAGAAGCTCATTGACAAATGATACTCTTTGATTGCTTGTCAGACATTCGAAAGAGATGGCACCGTGAAAAAAATTTCATGTGTTAGACTCGGGTTGGGATTGAACCCGGGCAGCATTGCATAGTAGTCCAACGCACTAACCACTACACCACGGTGCTCACAAAGTGTTGTTTCCATTCTGAAAATTTGACGCCATCGTTGATTCTATCGAGGTAATTCGTCAGCTGGCGTGTTTATAGTGCTGCTCTTTTTTCTTGACCAGCACTAGCGCTTTCATGTTCAGCAAGCTGAGCCCAGGTGGGCAGCGACCAGTATCCGCTGGCTACCACTTGGAGGTAAAATAAGCACAATTGATGTGTAGTAACAGTTATACCTTTATCCTTTACGTGAGCGCCTCCAATGTGCACTTTATATTGTTTCCCCTCTTCGATCTTTCTTAAACTAACTGTTCAGGTTCTCGTGGCTTCTTGAGACCAGACCAAAAAGAAGATAGAAAAGGAATATCACAGTGTGTGTCCTGATACTGAACAGTCCAGCTCTAATGCTTACAAATATGTTTACCATGTCAAATAAGACATTCACCGTATACAGAAACTGCACCACTTTCTCACATAGATGTTTCGGACAGACACTCCACAACTTCTTCACTTAGTGATCATTTCACAATATTCTTAGAATCTCTTATTTGAGACTGCTTATTAATCTACTTTCACCGTTAATGACAGGATGATGTGCCTACAAAATCAGCACTTGACGAAAAGGACAAAACAGCTATACTTCAACATTACGCCGATCTCAGAGAAGAAATGGAAATCGACACAAAGCTTTTGTCAGAACAGAGTCAGGTGAAAGCCCTCCAAAACACAAAGACCGCTTTGGAGAAGAAGTTGCAGCGGGTAAAGACAGACAATCAGGATCTTGAACAAGAACTGGACAAGCAGAAGGTTAAACTACAAGAGCAGGAAACATTAGAACAGGAATTACTTGCTGAAATCAATGAATTCGAAAAGATTGAAGCTAAGGCTGACAAGGGGTTTGCATATCAATATTTATATTTTTGAATCCTTGTGACTATTGCTGTTGCTTTTTTCGTAGTGTACTCGAGAAAATAAAAGGATTGGTAGAATTAAATGAGCAGCTGAAAAGGGAGGAGGCTGAGTATAAGGAACAATGCCGAGAGGAGCTCGAACGACTGCAGAAGGAAATACAGTGAGTATTTCAGTTGATATTTCTCGATCTTTATGTTTCTTTTAACTTTATAGAGAAATGGAACAACGAAATGCGGAAAGTAATCCCGCGGAAGAAAAAGAACTAATTAACAAGCAAGAGGAACGCCTACAGCAACTTCGATTGCAACTGGCAAAGAAGAATCGCGGAATAGTTGCCATTCAGCGTCAACTTGACAATGTCCCAGATCGCACTGAATTGGCACAGTATCAGCGAAGATTTTTGGAACTCTACAATCAAGGTATTTTAAGATTTTCTTTTAAGGACATTCACAACTAATCTCATTTATTTGTTTATTAACAGTAAGCGCCAAGCATCGAGAAACAAAACAATTCTACACACTCTACAATACCTTGGACGATACCAAGTTGTACTTGGAGAAGGAACTTTCGTTGCTGAATTCTATTTACGAGAATTACCATGAAGGCATGACGACACCTCAGTCGAGAGAAGAATTCCTCAAGCAATTCGAAGCAATAGTCGATGGAGTCAAGCAAACGCATATGAAGGTGCGCCAAAAGTGTGACGATGAAAAGGCTAAACGAGATGCTTTGAACGGACAATTGATGCATTTGGTGGAACAACAGAGAAAATATGCTACTGCTGTTAAGCAGCTCACACGAGAATGCCAACGATGTGACGCACTAATGATACATTTGAAATCAATTCAGTAGAAGAAGTAGAACTACATATTCCAATAACTATTCGCTTTGCCAATTAAAATATTATAATAGAAATGTTTATGTTAAAAATATATTAAGTTGTATATGCTATAGAAGAATATATCGAATATATTAAATAAATTGTTTGTTCAGTCACGTCTTGCGATGTTTTGTATTATTTCTGTGTATCGATTACCCAGCAGTACATGTTAGCTCAGTCTGCTACTGCTCCTATCGGATATGTGGTTCAATTTGTGATTTGGATGCTGTGGATAGAGGGTAGGCACTGACTGTATTTAACCTGGCAAAGCCCAGTGTTGTAACTATTACTATACATCAAACCTTCAGGCTATGTATTCGACATTTCGCTGAAATCGTTTACGCGTGCTACCTACCCATTATTCTTACTTGGAAGAAAATACATATACATAAATATGTACACACCATAAAAAGGGCATTAGCCAGAATGGAATTCTACTTTAGCAATAGAAGGTTGAGATATGAAACCGAAGAAGGAGAAAGGTACTATAGTCTCCGCGGGAGTCCCTAAAGGATCAGCACTGGGCCTGGACAAGGCATGGAAACTGTAACTATCACCTTACGCAGTTTCTATCGTGTCACAGTGGGTATCGAAAAAACCTATGTTTGTACACCGTTTTGGGTACGATAGCTCACCTATTTGCCCAAATTTAACAAATCAGGAAGAAGACACAGAGCATGCAGTATGCCATTGCATACGCTTTATGAGATACAGTGCAGTGCAGTATTGACCCATTTTTTTAAGAATGTGTTGCGTACTTGCTATAATTTATTAATTTAGAGCATATGCGTCGGGGTCGAAGGTATAAGCTTTCGCGTTCGAGTTTGGCCACCCATGCTATACATCAATTGCGCTTATTTTAACTCCAAGTGGTAGCCATCGGGCTTATAAGCGCTAGTGCTGAGTAGGAGAAAATAGCAGCACTGTAAACACGACAGCGGACGAATTACATCGATGGAACCAACGCAACAGTGGCGTTAAATTTCCAGAACGGAAACAACACCTTATCTGAGCTGAGGATTTCCAGGCACTAGTCAGGATCTTGGAAAAGGATCTTGGTAGCTGGTTACTACCCGGCCCCTTGATTTAGGGTAATACAAGGATCTGGTTGTGCATAAGGTTTACTACCTAACCACGTAAAAAAAAATTATACCAGTTCCGAAACAACCAATTGCATCAGAAAATTACGGATCTACTGTTGACAACCACGCGAAGTAAACAAAATTAGGACAACAAAGTTCGTATCTATACGTGGAATGTTTGTGCACTGAACAGACCGCTTGCAGCCGAACAACTAGCAGATGCCCTATACTGCTATAAAGCAGATATAACACCCATCCAGGAAGTGCGATGGGATATCTACTCGTATTACGGTAATTGCCATAAGGTAAATAAGCAGCGCTTATTTGAATGCGGATTTGTCACACATACAAATAAATTTTTTTATTTTTATTTAGAACACTTAAGACAGACGGATGCCCTTTATAATTTTTTTAATTTTTTTTTACAGGCTTTATATTAACTTCACTTTTGTGATGGCGAAATCTGGGAATCGATTTTACACCCACTTCCAGATATCCGATTATGCTGAAGTTTTGCATGCCCGGTGACAACTCAATATAGTATATTTGATGATCTTGTAAATCTAATATGGTGGATTACCATTATCTTCACGACCTCCTTAATAGGGGTATCATATGAAAGGATTTGACAAGTAGAATACGACTAGCTAAGTGACGTGTTTCTAAATTCAATATGGTGGATGCCATAAGATGGCGGACTACTTTTTTCTTCACAAGCCCCATAACATGGGTATCAAATAGAAGGGTTTGACGAGTAGAATCTCAAACATTATGAGTAAACACTCTCATATTGAACCCACACAAGATAATATAATATGGTGCATACATACCTACGTAAATATGTAAAAAAAAAATTAGAAACTAAAAAGTAGAAAATAAATACATATATAGATAAAAAATAATTTTTAAAAACAAGCTAATGAACTAAAAAGAAAAAAAATAATTTTTTTCCGAGTCACCAATATGTGACTATTAATTAAAGCTTGGGGCGCTCATGCACAAGACAACATATGAACGGTGTGCAACGAGGACTAAAGAATCAGCAGAACATATTAACTGTTTAATTAGAACACGTCATCGTGGTCAAATTCAAATTCTACCTTAAGACAGCAAAGACATTTCTGGTTTATCTGGTATCAAGACGGAGCTGCATACATACATATCTATACCTAAATGGAGGAAATTATACTAGGCCAACAATCCACAAAAATGTAAAAAAAAACCTGAGCGCCCCAAGCCTTAATTAATAGTCTCATATTGGTGACTCAGAAAAATTTTTTTTTTCTTTCTAGTTCATTAAAGCTTGTTTTTAAATTATTTTTTATCCACATATATATTTTTAGAAAAATTCATTTGAAAGTTATCTCATTGTAACTCGATTTAATCCTATTAAGAGACTCGCAAATTTACAACAAACTACAATAACTATGTGATCAAGCGGATTTAATAACAATAAAAATAAAAAACAACAGTATAACACTGTGTGACATTTTTCAGGTTTCGTCTCGGGCCTAAGATTAGAGCATTGACTTACCAAAACTAGAAACTCTGTATCTTTCGTTTTGCCAGATTGGCTGCCTAACGTATTTTATAAGCCTCATGAATATTTTGGCTCAAACCTTATATTGAGCACTTTTTGGTTTTTTTCTCATGGCTATATCCTGGTTAACCATAGGGATTTTTTTTCTGTCCTCAGCAAAGTTACAGGTATTGATTAGGAGAAAAAAAGTGCAAACAAACTGACCCAAAAAAACTGCATCCAGGGCCTCAAAATCGTAAAAATGCCCAGAGAAAGAAAAAGCTTCAGAGAAAGAGCTAACAATGAAAAAAAGAAAATAAAATTACGTATACGCCACATTGTCCACAATTTGTCCACATTTTAACAATTATGTTACAATTCATTTTACATAGAAAATATGTTTTTTTTTGTTTGTCAACTAAATGTAAGAAAAGGCTTGGGCTGATTTTATTTAAATATATGGTGTTCGTGCAAATACGTACGAGTTATAGGCCAAAAATGGTCAAAAAATGTGAAAGAATGGTAAAAAATGGGCCCTGGATGCAGTTTTTTTTTTGATCAGTTTGTTTTGCACTTTTTTGACCTAATCAATACCCATAACTTTGCTGAAAAAATCGCTACGGTTAACCAAGATATAGCCATGAGAAGAAAATCAAAAAGCGTAAAAATAAGATTTGATCCAAAATATTCATGAGGCTAGGATCAATGCTCAAATCTTAGGCCCGAGATTAGTGGTTGCACTGTTTAATTAAAGTAAGGAATCTACTTCATTATCCACTTCGGAAAATACTAAACAAAATTTTATGGAATCTTACTGATTGGGACAATCATTTGGACCTTGTTTCTTTATATGCCCCTGAGACTCCTCATCGTGGTCGCCGTGGCCGTGGTGGTTAGTGCGTTGGACTACCACGCAATGCTGCCCGAGTTCAACTCCTGGCCGGGTCTAACACCTAAAAGAGTTTTTTCATGGTACCACCTCTTTCGAATGCCTGACAAGCATCAAAGAGTATCATTTGTCACGATTGAGCCTCTCAACTTGCCGTTCGGAGTCGGCAAAAAACTGTAGGTCCCTTCCATTCGTGCAAAAATATAACACGCACACACAAATGGTTGCGAGAAGCAGGTTCACCTCGAGCTGTAGCGCCAACTAAGGAAGGAAGGAGGGAGACTCCCCATCGACTTAATTTTTATCCTCTGATACCTCGGGAAGATTGAAAAAATTAAAGAACGAATCGTTCGGAACTTGTTTTAGTAATAGCTCGAACAGCACCATGCTTCTTATGCCTCTGCTCTTTGCGTATTGTTTTGATTGTGAGATTCATTCTCTCTTCCCAGTTGATGTCGCAGCGCTCGCACAGATTTCAGGACATTTTAATGAAAATAGGAAGTCCTTCTCTATAGCAACCCTTATGAAATATTGTTTTGTAAGGACTGGGTTGGAGAAGAATTCATTTTTATCGAAACTCAACTCTAGTCTCTAGTCTCTAGTGTATATGAATGTTTATCGGCCTCGGCCTCAATGTATTTGATTTTAATGTCACGCAGTTTTTTAAGTAGCGGTTCATAGTGTTCATTTGAAGGGAAATATCCTTAACCTTATCAGAGATTTTCAGTATTTCTTCCGGCCCTTTCTATTTGGGTGTTTGCTCGAAATGATTTCATTCCGCTTAGCGAACAAAGGCTGATATTTCTCGTGGTACTTCCTCTCAAGATTGTAAACTTCTTCGTAGAATTTCGCCTCGAGTTCCAAATGCTCTAATTGTATGTTTTTCAGTGCGACTACTGGATTTTGGACTTCTGTCGGCAGCGCCTTAACCATTTCTTGCGAAACTTGGCGACGCATCACAGCCGTCATGAGATGTGGTAGTTTGCAGCCTGCCATTAAATTCATCAGGATCGTTTCCAGATTCAACCGTGGCCGGTGCCATTGCCGTAGCAGAATCTTTTTTACTCATTTTTATAAATATCTATTGTAGTTCTCTGTAATTGCAGAAAAATAAGTATAATTAAAAAAATGATGTTTAAAAACGTACTGTCTACTAGAGAAGGAACCCGATACGCGGTAGACTTAGGCAAGAAGTCTTGAGCTTTCAACACTTGAGTGAGCATCTTATGACAATCCGTGTCAAGGCAAAATTCGCCAACATCAGCCTAATATGCGCTCACGCCCCCACAGAAGAAAACCTAATGTAGTTTTTACGCCCTCAGACAAGGTGACGCACTGTCCTGTCCTGCGACTTCTTCAACATCATACGTGAAAGAATTGTTTGAAACTCAGAAGCCAACACACAAGGAACGATCTTTCAAAAGTCCGTTCAACTACTTGCATACGCCGACGATATTGACATCATTGGTAGAACTCAGCGAGCTGTCACCGGTGCGCTTGCAAGTACAGAGATGGAAGCGGCTAGAATGGGTTTAGCGGTAAACGAGGGCAAAACAAAGTATATATGCTGTCAACGAAAAGGGACACCCAACATCGACGAATTGGACAGAGCGTCACAATAGATAGTTACAACTTTAAGGTAGTAAAGGACTTTGTCTACCTTGGCATTGGTATAACATCATCTCATCGGAAATCAATTTATCTTGCCAATCGCTGTTTCTTTGGGCTAAGAAGGCAATTGAGTAGTAAAGCCCTTTCTCCATTGACTAAGGAGACTCTAAACAAGACCCTTATCATTCCAGTCTTGTTATATGGAACTGAAGCATGGACTTTGTCGAAAGCGGATGAAGATATCATTGGTCGCTTCGAGAGAAAAATCCTTCGTAAGATATTCGGTCCCGTTTGCGTTGACGGGTTTTAGAGGAGAATATTCAACCATGAACTATACGAGCTGTAGAGTGATATCGACCTGGTCAAAAAATTGCGCATTGACTGTTTAAGATGACTAGGACACGCAGAGCGAATGTATATCAACGCTCCGGCTCGCAGAGTATTCGACTTCAACCCGGATGGTCAGCGCAGAAGAGGACAACTTCGTCTAAGGTGGCGCACACAGGTTGAAAAGGACCTCAACCATCTTGGACTGTGCAACTGGAGGCAGTTAGCTGAGGACCGGGCTAACTGGAAGAAGTTGTTGGCTGAGGTCTTTGTCCACCACGGACTGTAGCGCCACCTAAGTGCTATTTATTTTGTTGCCACTGTATATATGTATATATGTTACCAATGCGCATATATGTATACATCTACTTGTAATATCAGCGATCAGAAAGTATTGCTAGAATATTCCGAGCAAAGCATAAAAAAGACAGTCTTTAAGGCTGATCGATATTCTTTTCTTTAAAGTTAAAATGTTGACCCTCGTACGTCATTGCTTTAGCATGTTTTATCGCTGCATCACGTACCACTTAATCCTGTTATCGTTGAATCCAACATGTACATTTGTACATATAAATGTTTAAAGTTCAGTTTAGTTGTCAAATCTGCAAGAAATATGTACCTAAACCTATGTATGTCCAAATATTTTATGGGCTTTGGTTTACTTCACCATGAATTGGCATTAAGATCTTAACCAAGAAAACAAAAAAAAAAAAAAATAAAAAATCATAAAATGGACGCCAACTTATAAAGTGCTGCCAAATTTGCTGAATCCAAATCATTTTCAAGTAGATTATGTATCCCAACTGCTACCTCAAAGATGAATGGATACACTAGTGATTCTGGCTTCTGCCCAAATAATTCGGGATGATAGCAAAACCCTTACATGTGTACGTGTACGAGCACATACATACATAGATATTATATAAAACTATACGAGTTCTTTCATCACAGCACAAGCGATATTGGCCGTTCTACGGGTTAATTAATTCCAGTTTTTTCTGATGGATCCCCCGTTCAATTACTTTGGCCAATTAACCCGGGTTGGGGACAAGTGTGTTTCATAGAATGCGTGACCAAAGTGTCTCATTGAGAAAATTTCATAATTGAGTCATCCATTGGGTATCACTAGACATTTAAGTGATTAGCTAACGAAATTGAACCATAGCGTGGTTTTTGGCCACCAAAATTGGCATTAAGTTTAATTAAATTTGGTTCAATTTATTAAGCAACGTTTTCTATATTTATGGGATGATAGAGAAAGCCTACAATTCCTTTATGGACCATCTAAAGAGACGGCAAAGAACTGCAATTCTCTCTTTCATCCCATTCATGGATGTGAATGGCAAAGTTTTCAAAGCACGAATCCGTTCAACAGGTTTCACATAAAAAAGCTATTAAGACCAATTCGCTCTTCTTCTCGGTAAGAGCTTTGGTACGCGCTCTTATCACCGTAAATGTCGGGTGTTTGTTGTTATCAATGGCGGCGGCGTACTAATAACTCAATGAAATGCACAACTGCCACCCCTGTTATTTTTACCCTTCTGCAAGGGTGTTATCGGCGGCAAGAACAGAAGTTGGCACCATCCTCATGAAGGTACACTTCTGCTCTCTGTGTTGGTGCTCTCTGATGGTTGGTGGCTGATGGGGCTTTTGTGCTGTGCGCCAGAGAATACATCTTCTTTGTAGGGAAGCATCCCGGTTTATAAAATTCTTTAGTCTTTGCGTGAACGTTGCGGCGTCTAACACCGTTCGAGTGTGTGTCGTGTTTCCAAAAAGGAAGTGTTTTTTTTTCTATCAACCATTCTGTGAAGGTGGAACAAAGAACTACATAGATTTACAACCACATATGTATGTATGTAAAAAAAAGTTCCTTTGGCTTCGCCAGACCACAAGTGTTAACGTTTTTCCCAACACACTACTTGTCACTACGGGAGATCCATTAGAAGTGACTTTAGCTTGATTTCCACATTCATATGCTAAATGTTGGTGAATCCTGTTTTTTCCTATTCCCACCTCTCCTTGCTTCATTTTGCTCAAGTGAAACAGATTGAATAGAAAATCGCATGCAAATGCCAACCGTAGTCAAATGGAAATGAGAATTTTTTTTTGTGTTCTTTTATTTTTGAAAAAAATGTCGCAGTGATACGTGCTCGTGGAATTTGTGATCAATGAAAGCTGTGCTAAATTTTGTAAAAAAAAAATGAATCTAAATTTACATAAATAAAGTATAAAGGAAAAAAGGGAAAGAGTGCGGGTTTCCTTTCAATAAGATTGAGTGAATTCCTATAAATACCAAGTGCGGTTTAAAACGCTTTTCAAAAAAAAAAAAAAAAAAACTTCACTATATTTTAATATGCAGCCCCATAAAGGATACGAAAGGGTTTTTAAAGATCAAAGTCTATTTACGACGAACTAGGGTGAGTGTATTGATAATATGTTTTTATTTCAATCGAAAATGAAGTTTGATGGGGACTTGGAGCTCAAAGATAAAGATTTTTGAATTTTCTGTTCATTAAGTGGACTGTTACACAATAGCAATTTTGGTTTTTATTTTTCAACCGAGACACGAAAAGGAATAAATTGATTTAAGGTCTTATTCCAGCAAATTTAACTGAATAAGATAAATCAGATAAATCAGTTCGAAAAAGACAGATCTTTAGCTCAGTTTTGGAATTGGGAATTTTAAATCATTCACAATCATCCCATATGAACGTTGTTGAAGTTCAGGGAACAAGTCGACCACAACGCCAGATAGGGGATTTGAACAATTTTGATTTTATATTTTTTGGGAGGATACCGGTGCTGCCATGTATTAGTAAAATGTTCAGTGTTTGGATCAGCGGTAGTCAACCTTTTCAGCAGTCGGGCCGAATTTCTAAAATAATATTTCTTGCCGGGCCACGCACCTATTTTTTTTTAAATTATAGAAAATAAGCAAGTCTGCTACAGGTTTGTGCACATCGTCGCTAGCCAGTAGGCCTGGCTTAACCCATTAGAAGTCACTGTGCTCAAGTGAGTACACCCACTTGGAACCTTTCACTTTGATTTTTAGTTAAAGTACTTGTCATTATTTGTAATTGTAATGATTCAAAGTGAAAATTTAAAATTTATTTAGTTCTTTCGTCATTTATATGCAATTTTTTTTTACTGTACTCGTCTTTAAAAAAAAAAATTTTCTTTTCTGAAATGCGTTACAGTTTACACATGAACTGGAAAATACTTTTTTTTAAATGAAAATCACTGTATTTTAGCTTTGGCCTCTAATGGGTTAATGTAAAAAAATGTGCCAAATTTCAAGTTTCTAGGTTAAACGGTTCTTGATATTTGTCATTCATTTATCAGATTTTAAACCATTTGTACAAACAACAACCAAATCCGGACTAAAATAGTTGCGGATGTCAAATGTATGGGGAGATTCAATGCGCTCGTTTTTAATAATCAAGTGAATCTCATTCACATTCGGTAGACAAGTGGACTATTCCCTTCGAACGGATTTAATAATACGAATTTCCGAATTTTGGTGAAGCGTTCCCCCCGCCGGATTTAATAATAGGGGTAAATATTTTTGAAGACAAACAAATCAATATAATGTATATGAAAATATTTAAAAGTCAGACACCTGACTTTTTTTTTTGCAGAACTAAGTGCATAAAAATTGATCTCGACTGATGTGACATAAATAATAATGAGAAACATCTGAGAAAAACTTCTGTGAATCATAAGCAGGGACAAAACTTTCAAAAATACACAACTCTCCAGCTATCCTGGACACCACCCATAGTGTTAGTTGAAACCTAACGTCTGCGTTTTTTATCACTACACCGATTTGTCTGTCTCTCCTTTTACTCCTTCATGTGCTCGTGCTGTGTTTAAACATTATAAGGGTACTCATATTCCCTTTCACATGTTTAAGTTATATAAAAAAACATCAGTAATTCGTGTTCTCACTCCGTCGAAGTTTAAGCATCCGTTGGGCCATCTGCCATAAGAATGTGTGTATTCTATCGAGCACTCACTTGCAAATGAAGGAGCAACGGATCGACGGATTTTTTGGGTCGGGGCCTTTAGCTTCGCCCCGCATGCGATCCCCGGGCCTAGTGTTGACAACCCATGGTTTGAATGGATATAGCTTTTGAACCGTTTATTTGTAAGTGCTGAAGATTGAATCGGCTTTCAGAATATGGAGTTATGGAAAGTTTGTTTGTTTTGGAGTTTGTAGAAAATATCCAATTTAACCAATCTTAAGTGTATATACTATTTTGTTAAGTCAAAAAACTGCAACAGTATCGTACTTTCTGTACATTCTGCACTAAAATTTATAGATTCTCAAATTTCAAGGAGTTGGGGTCGAAATCTGTCAAAGAGACGGGAAACTGTGCAAAAGTACAGGAACGTATTTACAACAAAAAACGAAAAATGTATGACGTTTCACAGATTTGACAGTTTAATAAAGCTGCCCAAAGAAATTTCTTGGGCTGAATTCGGCAGCATGGGGAAATTTCTTAATCTCTTCTTAGCGCTCTCTTCTGTCGAAAACTACGAAAAATCTTCGTACGGGAACAGGATTTGACTGATTTCGGCTGTTTTCGGCTGTTTTGGACAGTAAGGGAACAGACCTTATGTTTATTCACGTGATTCAAAAATTGGCAAACTCGTTCCTCTCGTTCCAGTATCCAAAATAAGTGCGAATTCATGTGGAACAATTCCTTATTATTGCCATAATGTGAATGAAGCTCAAGCCAATTTCGCATATAAGCAAATTTACTGAATATGTATGGACATAGACATGTACGAGTATGTAATGTGGTTATTCGCTCATATTAAATGAATCATTTCTGAGTGTGATTTCATCACAATGCCGATGATTCACCAAAAAAAGAACAATAGCCATGTTTTTTTTTTGGAATATGTTTCTATTTGTAAAACAACGATTGTGGCTCAGATTTGTGTGTAGGTAGGTACTGTCAAAATTTGTAACAAAACCAATAACAAAAATTGGCCAGGAGCCTATCTCTTTACCGTGAGAAATGGCAGTATTTTTTGTGAACCACGAAATGTTACCAACCAAATACTCGGCAGTGAATGCCAGCGACAGCTCATATGTATGTACAATGTATGTATGCAATATGCATCCACTTTTTATACATATAATATGTGTGTACGTATGTACATACAAATGTACTTGTTTCTCACATACATATGTAGCTAGTGAATAGAAGCAATGGTCAATTATATACAGAAAATTGGCTTGTCCTTAGCACATTTGCAAATATTTCAAGTTTTCCTGTTTTCTAGGGTTCTGTAGCATATATGTACATACATATAAATAAGGAACACTTATAAGTTAGCTCTTACCCTAAAATGTCTGTCACGATAACAACCTCAAGAACCGTTCTACCTAGAAACTTGAAATTTACCACAATTATACCAATATGTACTACTTATCGTAATTACTCAAAAATATTGTGAAACAACTATAATACAGGGTGTCGAAGTGTATGCAAACTCCAAAAAAAAAAAATAAATTGGAAAAGGAAAAGCGACAGGGCTATAAGCAAAGATTTCAAAACTATTTCGTTCAATTTCTTATTATTATGTAAAAAAAAGTATTATAAAAAAATGACGTCACCGTTTTCCTTAAGATATAAAAAAATTATTTTTAAACTTAAAAATACTTCAGAGTATAGCTGTGATCGCATGCCGCTTTGTCCAATGAATGCGTAACTATATAAATACGCGTTATTGTAACGGCATGCGACCACGGCTATACTCTGAAAATCATTGTTTCGTATCATCTTGTTTCGTACTTTTTAGTTGATTTTTACCGTAGTCGGGTTTTAGTTGTTTAAATTTAATTTTTTATTTACAACTTTTTAGTTTCAAAAAATATGTAGTGTATGTATAGGTAAGCAATGTCGTGTTCTACTTGTCAAACCCTTTCATTTGATACCCATGTTAGGGGTGTAGTAAATATAACGGAAATACACCATCTTGGGGGGCGTCCGCCATACTGAATTAAGAATGACGTCATATCGTATTGTATTCTACTCGCCAATCCCTTTCATTTGATACCCATATTAACGAGGTAGTAAAGATAACAGAAATCCGCCATCTTGGGGGCGTCCACCATATTGAATTTAGAATTACGTCATATCGTATAGTATTCTACTTGCCAAGCCCTTTCATTTGATACCACTATCAATACGGTTGTAAAGACTAGTCGGGTAAAAAAGAAAAAAAAGAGGTAGTCCGCCATTTTGCTTGGTGCGCCCGCCATATTGAATTTGTCTGTAACGCCACATAGCCTAAGACGCTCTCCGGATAAAGATGAATCCAACGACACCTCATTTGCTTAAATCGGTTCCATAGTTTAGGCTGTACGAGGTGACATCCTTACATACATACATTCAAACAAAGAAACCCAGCCTGTTAAAATCATAACCCTTCCTCTACGTAGTCGGGTAAAAAACAGAAAAAAATTATTTTCCTCGTTTAACTGCATTCTTTAGGTCCTCTCCGTAATCGTCGAACGACTCAATTATAGTTATGCAGCCCTAACTCAATAATGGCTTATCGGATTGAAAAACAAAAATTAGGTGAAATTAGTCAATTTGTCCCTGATTCATTTGAGATATAAAACATCCTCCTGCGTTGTCCTGAAGCTGAGCAACGTTCAAAACAAATATTCAAAACATTGCTCATAATTTTCCTTCTGTGGGAACCACTGCCAGCAGTCGGGTAGCAGTGGGTATCGTTGCAACAGTGTGTGTGTGAGTATATGTGCGCGCTTTATGTTTTGCACTTCAATGTGCTACAATCATTATCACCATTTACGGCTCTCACACTGAACGAGTCTGAAAAAGTCAAGTCTCTGGGGTGTTACTCAAATGCACTTGACCGTCAATATGCGGGCGTGAACAGGTGCCAATCCAGACGCACAACATTTGTTACTTAAAATTGGTGAAGGAACGCTTCCGGAAGAAAATGGAAAAGTTAATTTATCACATTATTTGTTCCCAACAGTGTCTCAGTGAAGAACTTACTTATCTCACCCGTTTACGGTGATATAGATATATCGAAACTAACAAACCGTGAGAATTCTTAGCATTCTGAGCGAGTTATTTTGTTGCCACGGATCGGAATGATCAAGCTTCAGCAATTAATAGTGAGATATTGGCACGTGTTGATGGTCAAAGTGCAGAATGTATTTCAATCAGCAGGGTTGTGGATCAAGAAGTAACAACCAGCTATCTGGTCGAATTTTTAAACTCTCTATCTGCTCCATCCAGGGCTTCCATCACATAAATTAAAACTAATAGTGGGTGTACCTATTATTGTTCTAAGAAACGTGAGCCCGCCTAAGTAATGTAACGGCACTCGACCTAGAGTTACAACTTTGCAACGAAATCTGGTAGAAGCAGAAGTGTTGACGGACTGCGGTGCAGTGCGGTTTTTGAGAACTATGAAATTTGCACTTGTAAACAATAGTTTAAAAGTATGCAAGTCGTTTCCGGTAATTGTAGCCGCGTGTGCTCGAAACTCTGTGTAGCGCCCGACTAAAGAGATTCTGCGTCGAACTAACATTCAACCAGCTCTCCTACACCAACAGAGCTGCGTAAAGCGGTACTTTTCCAGAAAGGACGAGTAGGGAATAAGAGATGGGATTTTGCTCTTTTATTGCCATTCCCTTCTCATGGAGATCGAGATTGCTTAAACACTTATGGGCTGAAAGTTACACATACCAAAATACCAAAAAAATACAAATACAAATACAAATACCACTGTTGTTACATATTTGTATGCAAGAGAAAGCCTTTAGCGGACGAAGCAAGTCGAGCACGGGTTCAGCTAGTCTGTAAATATTATTTTGCTCCACTCTCGATTTAAACTCTGCGTTGCCCAACTTATATAATTTGGCTACAAACATGTGTTAATAATTAAAGTAAAAGAAGTCATTTAAACCACAAAGACACTGTATGTACATACATCGCATTAAAAATAAACATGTTGTCCTCACCAAGTCACGTGAAGGTTTTGTTGTTTTTTTGAATGTTTGTTTGACGTGGAAAATAACAAAATATATTACAGCAGACATGACCTAACCCCAAACGGTTAAAAGGTGGTAAAATGTTTATTCATGAATTTCATAGAAATAAGGTTATATTTTTTGGGCACGCTTTCATTGATAAAGGTTTTCCATGAAAATGTCTGAAATCAATTTTGGGTTTCATCCTAATCAGACCCTAATTGTTGTGTTTTGAAAGTCAAATTTAAACCGCGCGCCGGCCGGCCGCCGGGATAAGATTGAAACGAAAAACCGTCAGATTCGTAAAATTCTTAGTTCTATGGGATTTCTAAATTTAGTATTGTGAATGTCAGTCAATTGGAGTTCGACATTGGACGCTTTAACAGTTGTTTATTGTTAATTGTTTTTTCCTGTTTGACCAGCTGTGTACAACGAAGAAAAATGATTTAATTTATATATCCACATGTTTACTATAAAAAAGAAGACTACAATAATTTTGTATGTACACTGGGTCGTGAAAAGACTTTTACAAAGTTTTGACATGGTTGTGCACATTTCACCCCAAAAAGGAGGTGTTCAATTTGGCAAGACGTTGCACGCCTTTTCTTTTAGAGAACCTCAGCTGCTGTGTTTCTTTTTTTCCATCTTCTTTTGAGAAACTAAGTGGTCATATCTTGTACGTCATCTATAAAGAAAACAAGCACGTAGACCTGTTAGCTCATTGTACTTTGGTTCGAAACCATCCCATTGCCGAGTTAGCGATTTGTTGTACATAAGGCAGCCTATCTAATCCGAGCAAAGGCCGGATATTCAATTTATGTAGTGTCTGGCTGTCCCGTCATCTTCCAGGCACATTTCACAAAGGACGAGCTTTTAATACCAATTTTGTTGTCTTACATCTTATATTATGAAGATGTAGATTCATGAAAAACGTCCTGTATGTCGTGTGAACTCCACAGTTTGGAGACATCGATGGATCTAAGCGATGTCAGCCTAGGTAGGATATGTTTTTTTTTCTTGTTGCCCCAGGGAGGTGGGAATCTTTTCAAGATACCAGAAGTCCGCTCTGCTGGCATGCATGAATCGCATACCTGGTCCTGACCTACTAAACCTCACCTCCATACACAGACCTTGACCATTCCCCCCATGGGACTGCCGTTAGGTACTACTTCGCAGGGCTGGTTAGCGTCATGCCTCATGCTATACGTCATGTGTCAGCTTCTGCTGCTTTTCTAAGATTTTCTATTTTTCGCAGCTCCTGTTGGAGCACCGTTATATAGCAGATGGTCATCCAATTCTCTGGTCGAGGAGCGACGGTAGATTGGGCAGAGTGGTTCTCCATGCTACGAAGCGTGTACAGTAAAATACCGCGTGCTCCGTGTCTTCTTCCTCGTTTCGATATTCCGAAGAGAAGGGTAAGTTATCGTGTCCAAATCTGTGCAGGTATTTCCGGTAACCGCCGTGGCCAGACAGGAACTGAGTAAGATGGTAGTTGCAGTCCCCGTATTTCTGACCTATCCAATCCTTGATTCTCGGGATCAGCTTGTAGGTCCATCTTCCCTTTTGTCTTTTGTTCCACCGGGTTTGTTACATAGCTGCTGACGCTGCCTTTTCTTCTAATTTTATCATCATGATTTCATTTGCGTCATGTTGGCCCAAGGCTCTTCTGTTATATAGTCTCCTCGTTTCGTCTGCTAGGATGTCGATGTGGACCATCCCAGCAATAACAAAGGCGGCTTCGTCTGAGATGGTTTGAAAACCGCTGATCGTTCGTAGGGCGCAGAGTCTGTATTCTGATGACATCTTCCTTTTTGTCTCCTTCGTCTTTAATGCATGCGCCCATACTGGAGCGGCATATAGTAAGACTGATGTTGTTACTTTGGAGAGTAAGATCCTTCTGCTGTATCCAGACCCAGGCTCCTTGCAGTAGTAATGCCTTTCTGCTGATGTAATCAACATGCGCTTTGAACTACAGTTTATTATCAATTATTACTCCAAGGTATTTGATTGCTTCCTTTGACCTGGCTGCTTGGTTGCCTACCAAGAAACTAGCAAAATCTACTGTTTTTCGCCTGGTAATTAATATCGCTTCTGTTTTTCGGTCGGCCAGTTCTAAGCCGCTGGATAAAAGTCAGTCTTTAACTCTCGCGATTGCTTGGTTTGTATCTGATTCAACTTCACGGATCTGTTTGGCAACGGTCACCACTGCAATGTCGTCAGCGAATCCAATTATTGATACGCCATTTGGCAGCGTTAGTACATTATATTATATTCCTTATTGGGGGCCAAGAACCGCTCCCTGTGGAACTCCCGCAGAAATGTCGTAGTTCGGCTTCATTTGTGTTGTACCTCAGCTTTCTGTTGCTGAAGTAGTTCATAATAATCCGCAATAGGTAGTATGGTGTTTCCATCTTGGCGAGTGATCTTCGATTACCAGTTTGTGAAGTTAAATGCGTTTTTAACGTCCAGCGTGACAACATCGCCGTACTCCTTTGTGCCGTGTAGCCATCTTTCTCCTTCAGTGGCAGTTTCGGCAATATCGACTACCGCTCTTATGGCATCGACGGTAGATCGCGCTTTCCTGAATCCAAGTTGACTGTCTGATAGAGCTCCTTCTCTGTAGGATATGTCTTCCTAGGTATGTGTGCCTTATTGTACATAAAGCAGGGCAGTCGTAGAGGAAGTGTTTGATGCTTTCGTCCTCTTCTTCACAACCGGGACAGGTGTTTTCTTGTACTATTCACAGTCTGTTTGCATGGCTATTCAAGTTAATGTGGCCCGTATATAGGCCAATCATCAGTTTTATTTGTGCTCTACCCAGATTAAGTACTTTCCTTGCCCGTTGTGGGTTCGGATTTGACTCTACATAGGTTGAGAGGGGTTAAGAGAGAGGCTGAGCCATTAGGCACCAGAGTGAGCCCATCGCGATCTCCACATAAGCGAGTGGCGTTTTGCAAAAAACAGGCTGTAGGTGGTTTTCACTGCTTCTATCGCCAGTCCTATAGCGGTAACCGTGAAGTTATCCACGTCTTCTGCCCCTGCTCTTGCCAGTTTATCTGCTCTCTCGTTTCCCGACATGTCGTTCTGTCCAGCTTCCCAGGTCAGGTTCACCGTGCAGGGTCTCGCAAGGGTATTGAGTTTTCCTCTACATTCCTTCAATAGCTTAGAGCTAGTTTTGGGGTTTGCACGTGCTTTAAGCGTGGCTTGACTATCGGAGCAGATATGTACGCAAGTGTCTCTAGTGTTGGCATTAATAAGTTCATCTACGCTCTTGTGTGTTTCAAATACTTCTACTTGGACAGACACCGAGGGTTGTAAATGAATGGATATATTTATCGGAGGATCTGGACAGTGTAAACCCGGGAGCTTCGTTCTCCGTTAATATGTAATCCATCCGTGTATATTACTATCCCAACTATTTCGGGGTATCGCTGTACCTTGTTGCTGTTTTTCACGGCTGTGGTATTTGACTGTATAGTCGGTCTTGAAAAAGTACTCTTTCCCTATGAGATCACTTGCTGGTAAGTCCAGAGGATTCCGAAACATCTTTCCAGGTGGCTCTGTGTCTCGTAAGCATGACGTCTTTAAAGTGACCCAGGGTCCGCAATCTAATTGCAGAAAGCCCCGCTGTCTTCTTGTCCTCGAGTTTCATAGAAAGAATGTTAAGGATAGTCTCCATGGCTGCCGTGGCTTGGGCTGCAGTTATCCTTGGACAAGCCATTCGTTGGGGAGTTGCTCTTATAGCATAGCTGCTGTTTATAGCTGGCCACCATACTACATAACACTCCGTAGATCAGGATTTAAATATACACACGAGTAAATGCATTATTTTCGTCTCACACCCCATGTCTAGCCAAATGCCAAATGCTAAAGCTTTAAAACTCAAATGGAAATAACCGAGATTATATTATTTGTTGCCTTGTTGCCTCATGATGTAACTTTTATGAACTTTTGGGGAAAAGAATGAAAATTAATTAACTCACGTGAAAGACCTAAATCCGTTCTGGTGTGAATAAATATTTGTCGTTTCATCGTTTCCCAGTTTAAATATAGACACTCGAATATGTAGGTTAACACCTTACATATGACGGTAACTTTATCTTATTTTATTGCCTACGGCTATGATCATTAAACCGTTCTGAGCCGTATATGCTGGGTAAAACATTCTCGCAATTTATGTCGTAAATAATAAATAAAAGCAAAAATAAAATAAAACAAAAGCTATATAGCCTATTAAATTTTTTGCGCTTATGCCCGCATCTATTACTCTTGTTTTAATATCCTTCCGAGATAATGCCAAGTTCATTGCCAGCCTTCTCACATACAACAACAATAATTATAACGAAAACGACGTCATTTACTCGTATGTACATTTGTTTCAAACGAAGGAAGGCGGCAGAAATGCAGACTCCACTCATTGTTCTTGCTTCCTTCTTTTTATTTTTATTGAAATTGAATTTGCGTCACTCTAAATCACTGTCAGTGGATAATTTACTGCATCCTTTGCTGTCCTTCTCGTCGTATAAGTACAATGGTGCTGATGGTGGTGGTGGTTTTGGTGGTGGTGTCTGGATTGATTTCAGTGTTGATGATTTGGGTGGGTATAATGCGATGGCGTTTTTTTTTCAAAACGTGTCTGGCAACAATTCAACTTTTTTCTCAACACAAAAAAGTAATAATAGATCTTTTTGTGTAACTGTCGAATACGGAAACTGACAATGACCAAGATTACAGCATTCCTTTTTCCGTACGTTTCGTCATTCGTCTTTTTGACGGGTACATACGATACTGATTACATGGTCCATGGATGGAAGTTGGAAATAATTCGCTTCCCATCTTTCGGCTAGGATACGAATACCATGTCGGAAGAATACCTCATCTTTAGATGCAATCCCATTTTTTGCAATCTTCATAAGAGTCATCGATGGGAACAAGTGATAATCAGAAGGAGCAATTTCTGGAGAGTACGGAGGGATAACTTCCCATTTGAGCGTTTCCACACGGACGAGCATTGTCGTGCTGCAAGATCACTTTGTCATGTCTTTCAAAATATTCCGGCCATTTGCCCTTCAATTCAAAGCTCAAGGGCATTGATTGTAATCGGTGATGGTTTTTTTTCGATTTGAGCAGCTCATAGTAGACCACACCCTTGTGATCCCACCAAATACAGAGCATGAGCTGGTATCTTTGGATACTTGGCTTTGCCGTTGATGTCGATGTTTGGCTGGGTTTAACCCATGACATTCTGCGCTTGAGATTGTCGTAATATGGCCAGTGACAATTCGATGCAAAAATTCCTATTCCTATTCTGCTGTTGAAGCAGCTGTTCACAGCAAAAAGAGCCTTTCGACGTCCCTTGGTTTTAATTCGTATGTGATCCAATTTCCTTGCTTTTGGATCATTCCCATGCATTTAAGGCGTTTTTCTACCATTGACAAGTCAAATCCCAACCATTCAGACAATATTTGAATTGTTTGACAAGGGGGTTTGTCGAGCACTTCCTACAATTCTTCATCTTCGAACTTTTTCGGCTGTCCAGGTCGTTCCTTGTCTTCAAAGTCGAAATTACCACTTTTAAAATGTGCAAACCACTTCCGATGAATAGTGTCATATGACTCTGAAACCTGAACTGATTGTCTGGCATGATTTTGTTATCATCAACAAATGAGGGCTAGCTCGACCACCGTTCCCAAAATATTTGTCATTGAATACAACAAAAATTTTGGAAAAGTGGCGATTTATTTCTCAACATAGTCTTTTTTTAGCTCGATATACTGCATTCAGCGATGCTCCAACTTCTTTAACCCATCCAAAAAATAGGTTTTCTCGAGGTCTGCAAAGTAGGCCTCCGTGGCGGCGATGACCTCCTCATTCGACTCAAATTTCTGCCTGGCGAGTGATTTTTTCAAGTTTGGAAACAAAAAAAAGTCGCACGGGCCAAATCTGGAGAATACGGGGGATGGGGCAGCAGTTCGTAGTGCAATTCGACCAATTTGGCCGTGGCGACGGCGGAAGTGTGAGCCGGCGCGTTGTCATGGTGGAAGAGCACTCTTTTCTTCGCCAAATGGGCCGTCTTTTCTTCAATTCGGCGTCGAATCGACCCATTAATTCGGCATAGTAGAGCCCTGTGATCGTTTTGCCCTTCTCAAGGTAGTCGATGTAGATCACACCTTGTGAATCCCAGAAAACAGTGGCCATCAACTTTCCGGCTGGTTGGATAGTCTTCGCCTTCTTGGGAGCACGTTCGCCGGGTAAAGTCCACAGATTCGCGCCGACAGCTTTCTCATGCCCAAAATTTCATGGAGGATATGACCCACGCGGTCTTTTGAGATGCCTACTGTTTCAGCTATCTCGCGCACCTTTAATCGGCGGTCTACCGATACGAGATCGTGGATTTTTGACACGGTATCCTCCGTGGTAGCCATTTTCGGGGCACCTGGGCGGAGCTCATCAAAAACCGATGTGCGACCACGTTGAAACTCGTTATACCAATTGTTGACGGTCGCCATCGAAGGAGAAGAGTCACCGTACACAGCATCCAAGCGCTCTTTGATTTCGCTGCGCGATTTCCCTTCCAAAAACAAGAATCGAATCACCGACCGATATTGCTCTTTTTCCATATTTCTAAATTTCGTGGACAAGCTGGCTTCCACACGTGGTCAAAACAAAACTACGAGTCCGATTCGGCTGAAATTTTGACAGTAGCCGTCTAAGAGGTACTAGACGATAGTAAATCTCTCTTGCGATACTGGCACCATCGGGCGGTGAGGCTAAGTACTTATCGGACCGCCCTCGTAGTCCGAATTAGATTTCCCAAATGCAAACTTCAAGTTTTTCTGTTATTTTACTTTATAAACTTTTAGTGATGTCACTATGTCAGTGATGAAAAAAAACAGCCAGAGCGTTTGTAATTTTCATATGCATGTCTGTATGTACATTGATGTGTATCGCACGACAAGTTCTTTAAAGATATTTTCAGCGGAGCTATTCAACCGATATTTTATTCCAACATTATGGCACAGAATGTTCTGGAAATATTTAACGAGGTAGCTCGTGTACAATTGGATTTATTTATCTTTGCCCTAAGGAGCTTCCTCCCCTTTGTTTGAAAAAACCTTATGCATACTCGCATTGACTGACATCCCGAAAGATTTCTCCTCATGATATTCATTCATTTTTAATGAGGACACATTAGTACAAAGATAGTACGTTTTCAGAGACCGAAGACACCGATGGGAGATTTTATTTGAAACGTTGAATTCAATACAGTTTTTCACACCTTTTTTCAGTTCAACAATGCGTCAGTTTACAAATTGAATTTGACTGATATTAAATGTAGCTACAGAATCCCTCATCATATACATGTTGAATAATAAAAGTAACAAAACTTGCAAGGAGTACAAAAAAATAAATAAATAAAACAAAATGGCGCAAATTTATAGTCGGCTAAAGTACACTTTAAAATTATTTTAGCACGGAACTAAGTGTTTTCATAATTATAGTCGTCATAAAGCCCACTTTATTGTTAGCGCCTCGTATTAAAGTTAAAATCATCCGAACCTCGTATTAAATATTTAATATGGAGCTAGACTACTAAGTTTTTTTATTTATCAAAACTGTCACTTTTATGTGTGTTCGAATAAAATTTCTCATAGGAACGCTGCGAGGTAGAAATTATTTAGCAGCATACTTAAAAGTGTCTATTATTGAACAAAAATTAAAGTATGCTTTAAAGTTTAAAGTTGCGTTTAACTAGTACGAAGTTAAACTGATAAAGTGGAGTTGACTATAAATTTGCGCCGATGATTTTTTGCTAAAAATGATGTTCGTCTATACTGCCCTGTAAAATTCGATAACTCTAGTTTCGCAAATTTAGCTGCTCCATAATAAATTGTTATCGACCACTCTCTACTACGTTAAACGCCAACTGACGCATGTTATGGAAATCGAAATGGCGGCCAAACAAAATCCCCTGTATTTTTGTTTGTTTTCAACTACGGTAGGTATGTTCGATTTGACAAAATGCAACGTAAGTTGGCCTAATCTCACAATTTCAGCTGCAATTTTGCGTTGCAATTAAATTCCATATTTCGGTTTGTTGGAAATGTTGAAATAAATTCGTAATATGTGTCTCTAAGTTTCAAAATCTTTTGAACATCGTCGAAAAGTTTGAACTTGACTGGATTGACCTTTATTGTCCAACGAAGTCGATTGACATAACGTCAGTGAAAAGTTTGAACATAAAAATACCCATCCAGTGAAGTTAAAGAGATCTGTTTCCACATTAACCTTTTATGACTGACATATAAAATAACAGTATGTCTGCGATTAATGACAATGTGGGGAGACGTGGTGTAAGTGAATAAAAATATGTGTTTGTACAAAATATAAAAATTAATGTCAGGGAATTAAAAAAGAAGAAGCATTCAAGAATTCCCTTAACTATACTGCTTTTTCGTTAGATATTTTTTTCTCGAAGTTAAGATCGTAATACAAGAATAAAAGAAGAAATTTAATAGAATCATTTCAGACATTTTGAGAAAAAGAGGTTTTCGTTAAATGTCACAAATTCTGCAGACCGTAGCACGCAGTTTACTCGATGTTCGTTCACATGTCATAGCAGAACATGTGGCTACTCGTATTTGCTTAATTTTTTGTATGACGCGTTTTAATTACGCATTAGCTTGGTGCGGGCGTATTCACCTTAAAATATTGTCAATAAATACTTTAAATAAATTAAAAACGTGTAGTCGTCACTAGTTTTTGCAATACTATGTAAACTTTTATAGAATCATGACAGTGCTCTCAATTTTTTTACTCTCATTTGGCTCTCTCCTTGCGATGAATTTTCTGCAACCCCTTTTCCTCGGGGTGGTCAAACCTGTCTATTTTTTTTTTTGTTTTCCATTAATAATGAAGATTATAACATTTCACAAACTGTCAGAAGGATGGTTTGACAGAGTTGAACAGCCACCTGACAGTCATAATCTTCATTGTTAGTAGACAACAAAAACAAATTGACAGGTTTGACCAAGTGTTGTTTCAAAAGCGTTTGTTGTCTTTTGTTCAAGTTTTCTCTCTTTGAGAGGATATCTCTGTTTGAGAGGATTTTACTATTTGACAGGTTTCAATCACTTGCGCACAAAAACCACACCAACCAAACAGACCTAATTACAGCTTATTGGCCTCCAATGCATATAACTTCGCACTTGTTAGGTTTTAAACACAAATACCTATGTGCTTAGTGCACCTATTCATATACAATGGTGTGAAAAATTATAGACTTGGCAGAGTTGTTCCACGTTTTGAATTTCCTGATCGTAAACTGCTGTTTGCCAGGATCCCCCACAGGTTCTCAATGGGGTTTATGTCTGGACTTTAAAGCTGGTCACTGTAAAGGTTTAATTCTATGCTCTTGAAAACCCGTTGTTGTTTGTTGCGCTATATGGATAAGCGCGTTGTCTTATTGAAATATAACATATTCGTCCTCCGTAAGGGAAGCAGATGCTCTTTCAGCACTTTTTGGTACTTTTTGGCGTAAATTCTTTCAGAAATAAAAACCATTCCTTTTTTCAGATTGAAAGAAAGCTGCCCACACCATAACTCTTGGTCTTCATCCTGCCAGATATGATTTTCCTTTCCTTCCTGAAATCATGCCAATAGTACTTGAAGCCGTTAGCGCGCGCCGTCTAGGTTAATTGCTTTCTCATCACTGAAGATCATATGAGACCACCACATTTTATTGCATGCTTCCTTATGTCGCTGTTTGAGTGGTGGTTTGCACAAGCAATTTCGATACTTCAAGTTGTTCGAGGCTGTTGCCCATTTTCTAATAATGCTAGAATTGCAGTCCAAATTAAAACATTGAACCATTTAGGACGAATAAGCTCCTGTTTCGGTAATTTCACATAGAATGGCTTGTTTCACCGTCGGCGAACATTTTGTTGGTCTTCTAGATCGCTTATTTTGTTCCGTTATTTTTAATACCGGCCTGCAAAAAATTCTTCACTAGACCTTGAGAGCGATTTGTCTCATTGGCAATTTGTCTTTGGGGGATTCTACGGTTTTGTAGATCTCGGTGAAATAAACACAAAATATAAGTTAAAAAATATTGATTAATCGCTTAGTTTGGGAGATATCGATGTTTAAAAATTTGAGCAGACAGTTATAAACTTAGTTTTTGAGCATCAGACTTTGAAAAAATGAAACTAAAAAAATCGAACGAAGTGTTTTCTTTAGTTTTACGCATCGAAATGTTTATAAAAGTAAAAAAAAAACGCATAGATGTATGCAACACATTTTTTTGTACCGAAGCGAAAATAATTAATTTCAATGGAATTTCCATAGGAAAAAATTAATTTTTAAACCTCGATATCTCCTAAACTAAGCGATTAATTAATATTTTAATTTACTTATCTACAAAATGGCGTTTTCAAACTTTGGCGGTACGGAAACCGTAAAATCCCCTGTCCACTATTTTGTTAATAATTGTTTCCCACCAGTCATTAATGTTTATTACTCATTCCAAGAAAGCTGAAAACTTACATTTGAGTCTATAATTTTTCACACCACTATATATGGCGCTTACACATTTACTTATCCTAACGAAAATTTAAATAAGATTTTCAACTTATCGTACAATTCTTTTCTGTTTTTAAATAATTTTTTTTTTTTCTTTTTTTTTTGCGAGGGTAGGTGAAAATCTTCCATAGACACTATGAGAATAGCAAGCGCGTGCTCATAGTAGTGTCAGATTCTTACTGACCAAAAACACCACCCTTCGATATAAATTTGTTAGATACTGCAACTAAGTTATACTAAATACTTATCAAGCAATTTTTCTATCGCGAAATATAAACGTTTGGCAGGTTACTTTCCAATGAAAGATCCTGCATGTTCCGCAATTTAGACGCGGTTAATCCTTATCTCGCCAAGTCGAAAGGTTTTGTTCTTTGTAGTCGGCGCAATAAATTGCTCTCATCCAAAATAAAAAGGACTGTATTATATTAACATGTCCGATTAGTCGGTTTCTATGTTTTCGCGCGAAGCTTCTAGTTTCAGCTTCGATTGTCGGAATTCCGAGATCCCTGTGGATATCGTCGTTTCTAGCATACCACGGTGCTTGGACAATTTCTCTAAGCACTTTATTTTGAAAGGTCTGTAAAATATTGGCATTTGTTTTCTTGGTACAACCCCAAAGTTGTATACCGTAGGTCCACACCGGCTTTAGCACTTGGTGGGAATGTTTCCCGATCAACCAGTACATTTCTCTATATTTGATTTCTAATTCTTTACGTTTCATTTTCACGTGCGTGTTCCACTTCAGCTTTGCGTCGAGTGTCATTCCCAGGTATTTGGCTTCATTTGCAAAGGGTATTCGGGCCAAATTTATAAAAATTGGCAAGTCATTAATTTTTCTATAAGTGAAATTCACGTGAACAGATTTAGTTCCGTTAAGGGCGATCCGCCAGTCCCTCGTCCATTCATTTACTATATTTAATGCGTTTTGCAGTTTGGCAGTCGTTTCCTCGATTGTTTTACCTACCGTTAGGATAGAGGTGTCGTCGGCAAGCGTAGCAAGGATAGTGCCATCTTCTTTCGATATATCACGAGTATATAACAGATAAAGAAGCGGCCCCAGAACGCTTCCTTGCGGTACGCCGGCCGAAATTTCTTTAAGTTCTGAGTATTCGTTTCCATTTCTTACACGGAAGAGTCTATTCCCGAGATATGAATCCGGAATTTCGTATAGGTACACGGGGAGTACTTGTCATAATTTGCATTTCAAGCCATCGTGCTACACCTTATCAAAGGCTTGCGAGACGTCAAGAAATACGGTTGAGCATATCTTTTTTTCTTCTAGTGCTTTCTCGATTACGTTAGTAATTCTATGCACCTGGTCAATAGTGGAATGCTTACTTCTGAGCCCAAACTGGTGGTCAGGGATGAGATTATTTTCTTCTATAACCGGTTGAAGACGTTTTAGTAATATCCTCTCAAAGATTTTGGATATGACTGGAAGAAGCGAGATTTTTAAAATTGAAGTAGGTAGTACCCACTAAGGTTCCAGTATGTTCTTTTGCTAAATCTGAAATGAATTAAATTTACCGTTAATATCATGACAAAGAAATTCCCACCCAGTGAAATTATTTATTACAACTTGACACTTTGATTACGGAATAAAAGACAGCTAAGATTACACATGTCGTCTTTAGTACGAGTGTATATAAGCACAGCAAGGACGTTTCCATTTTCACTGTTTATTTTCGTAAATACTCGTGGGTAGAAATAAAAATATTATGCCGCTAAAAATGGATTCACAGATGTACGTTTACATACATTACATAAATATGCACATGCGAGTGTGTATACATGGTTAATCGCTTGGGGTTGTTGAAAATTGTAAAAAGTGAGAAAAGAGTAAATTAAACGAATATTCTTGCCGACTTTATGTTTGCCTGGTTGATAAGCCTGCAAACTTATATGTAAATTAACTTTTTAAAAGAGAATACAAAATGGTAGGGGAGTTTAACATGTCAACTTCTGTTCCTGTATGCGCAAAAAAGAGAGAAAATGAGAGGAAAAAAGACGGAAAGAACCGTTTTTAATCTGCGAATATTTCGAAAACAGAGTTGAGTGACAACTGTGGAATTTCGAAAATGAGGCACCGTTAATTGTAAATCTGTGCGTAAACGGTAATGTTAATTAAGCCACATTGAGTGGGGTTTCCATATACATATGAAGTTAAGGATACAACGTCAATTAAATTGTTTATAGGAAGGCGTATGCATAAAGTTCATGAATTATTTGCGTATGTTTATTTACTTAGGGGAATGGTTTTTGTAATGGTAGCAGACATGTAACGGAATATGATGGTTTAATTAACATATTTCAGTATGCATCGGTTTGTGTTATTTGACCTCTCTTTGTCGGTGGGGAAACGTGAGTTATATGGGAATACCTACCAGAAATTTGAGAAAAGTGAATAATTCTTCTCTTCGGTAAAGCCGTACGTTTAGCGTGTAAGGACTACCAGACTGAGAGCAATGTTATCACATAGAAATTAGGTATGCAAGAACTTCTAATATTAGGTCTGTTTGGTGGCTCACTAGTTTTCGCAATACTATGTAAACTTCCATAGAATCATGACAGTTTCATGGCTCTCAATTTTTTTTACTCTCATTTGGCTCTTTCCTTGCGATGAATTTTCTGCAACATCTTTTTCCTCGGGGTGGTCTGTTCAACTCTGCCAAACCAGCCATTGAGCCATCTGACAGTTTGTGAAATGTCATAATCTTCATTGTTAGTGAAAAACAAAAACAAATTGACAGGTTTGACCAAGTGTTGTTTCAAAAGCGTTTGGTGTCTTTTGTTCAAGTTTTCTCTCTTTGAGAGGATTTTAATATTTGACAGGTCTCAATCACCATGTACAAAAAGCACACCAAACAGGCCCATTGTAAACCATATTACTATAGCTAGTAAAACCCGGATAACGGAATTGTCCAATGTCGTGAGGTATTTATCCGGGATATGTAGTAACGAAAACCCGCTTAGCTGCTCCACGAACAAGACAAGTCCGCGAAAAGGCAAAATACCTTCACAAACAACAATCGAAAAGTGACAGCCAAGAGAAAACGTCAAAGTCTTACTAGAGTACTAGAGCTTACCACTTTATGTACTAAATTAAGTTTATTATCTTTTGTTTTATTTCGGTTCTATGGTATTTGAAAGGGGAATATTGCGTGTAAATTATTACGAAAGAAAGGGAAACAATGAGCACTTAACCGGGGAATGTAATTAGGCGATGTGTACTAAAAAGGGGAGTTTAACGGGAATATTACTTTATAAACGTAGGGTTTCAAACAACCGAGGATACTAGTAGGGAAAACCATTCTAGTACCCTGCACGAAGAGAAGAATTATTGACCTCTGTAGGTCCAATCATCCTGAAAGGCACTTAACTTTCCTAATTTTCACCTTCACTCTATAATAAACTGCGCAACTAGTGCCTTATGGGCAAGTCGCCAACTGTATGGTAGAGCTTGGGGTCTCAAGTCTGGCGGCCTAAAGTTCTCAAAAAGACTACAGTCAAGAGGCTGGATAAGTTTCAATGGATGGTATAACTGCTGCCATGCGCACCTGCCCTTTAGCAGCTCTAGAAGCTATAATTGGCATATCGCCATTACATATCTTCATTAGGAAGTCAGCCAATAGAAGCGCTACTAAGCTTCAACTTATTCGTAAGTACAAACCTCGTAACCTTACGGGTCACCTAAATATCATCAACAACATTCCTGATCAGGACATGCTCTGTACCGTCGCTGACGTTATGATAAGTGAATACTGCTTTGGCAGAAAATTCGAAGTTCATATTGGGGAACGTACCACGTGGTCAAACAGCGGACCCACCCTAGACCCAAAAAGTCTAATATGGTACACTGATGGATCGAAAATAGCCTCTGGTGTTGGCGCTGTGGTCTTCGGGCTCAACACTAGAATCTCCGTCCCTCTTGGATCTTTCCCCAGCGTTATCCAAGCTGAAGTCCACGCCATTAAGATTTGCGCCTTGATTAACCTACAGAGAGGCATCAAGGGAGCTAACATAAATCCCCTTTCAGACAGCCAAGCCGCACTCAAAACTTTAAGTTGCTATTCTGTGGACTCAAGACTAGTAAAGTGCTGCTTCAATGCTCTCCAATCCCTAGCTACTCACAATAAGGTCAAAATTTGGTGGGTGCCTGGTCACAGAGGCATGAGCTGGCTCTTTCAGGATGAGCTGGCTCTTTCAGGCTCTACTTCCAAATTCTCAGGCGAAGAACCCTTTTGTGGCATAATCTGGGCAACACTCTCAGCTTTAATTAACCAATGGGAACATAATCACCAACTCTCTCATTGGAGATATATCCCAGGGCTTTGATAAGACAGACCGGCACCTTTCGGGAAAAGACGGCGTACACTACATAAAGAAGTTCTCATACCTTACAATTTAAAAAATGCATCAACCAAGGACATACTAGCCTTTACAAGAAAGGTTGGACTAATTAGAATCCTTTGATATAATAGATGTTTTGGGTCACAGTATTTGCCTTGAAGCAGGATCCAGTAAATAAAAAAAAAAAACCTAGGAAATCTTGCACACAAGGCTCAAAGAAGGTAGAAGATTATTGGTTTCATACAAGGTCTTTAGGGGCTTGAAATTATTGCCACAAATCCGCTGATATCTTTACGTGCTCTTCCTGGAATATGTCGCATTTTGTCATCTGAATCCACCTGAAGACTGGTTGACTTTCAAAATTATGAGATTATAAGAATTGGCCTTTAGAACTCTTGTTGGAGTTAGGACCTTAAATATAAATATGTACCATGCAGAGCAGAGTGATATAAGATCTTGAACTCCGCAACTTCTCGCTAAAGACGGCCAAATAAAAATATCCTTTGCTTTTGGTATTTTCCTTCTAGGGAAAATTTTCATTTCCTAATTTAAAGTAATTTCATTTTCATTTTTAATGCATTTTTATTAAAGAATTCTAGTTTTATTTACATGCTAGACAAAAGTGCTTAAAGCTAGCTTAACTAACTTAACTAACTTAACTATCTTACTCTAACTTACTGGCCCCACACGGGCACTCTAAGCTAAACTTAATACTTATACTATGTCTTTCGACGTAACCTAGCTTAAACTATTGAATTTTAATTAAAGTTACAATTTTAAAACTAAGAAAAATGTTTTTGATAAAAACTTAGAACTACTAAACCTAACTTACTCTAGCTACATAATTTTGTTTTGTTTTTTGTACTGTGTTATTTTATAATTTTTTTGTGGTTTTATATTTGGTTTTATATTTTTTTGTGTGCAAGTGCTGTGCTGTTTTTTATTTTTTATTTTTGTTATATTTCTTTTTTATTTCATATAAAACTTAATAATACCTATACTACCTAAACCTATGTAAGGCGGCCACGGTATAAATATATACATATGTATATAAATATACAAGCGGCCAACCATGCATTGGGGTGTCTACCCCGGATCGAACGGAATCAACAATCATCTCCTTCTAACAGCCACCAGAATTTCTGATGCTGCTGTTCAGTATCGTATCCATTGCGCCCCGAAACCGACCTACTAAACCGGAGGTGCTCCGTATGGCTCTGTGCGACGTCTCTGTCATAGTTGAGCCGCCTATCCGCAGTCATGCGAGCAACATAGAAGATTAGCGGCACCGCTGATCTATCCTGGATCAGACCCTGTTGGTCAAAATAAAGGCACGCTTCTGGTGGAACAAAGCCGTTAAGGCGCACTCTTTCATGATAGGTGAAATTGGGGTAGTAAGCCCCGAAGATCAGGTTATTCACCGAGTTCATTGCTCTTGCAATATGCCTTCGAGTCATCTTGATCAGGAAATTATCCACTCTTATTAAGTTAGCCCTGTTGTATAGGACCTCATTGGGATAGAATTTTTTGTACTCGGACTCTGGTGTTCTGTACAAATGAAGGCAAGCCCGAAGACAAGCCCTCTCAAATACCCGAATCTTTTCCATCGAACTTGGTCCCACGTTGAACCACACGAGGCAACCATATGCTATCATTGACCGTATAACCCTCGTATCGAGTTGGCTGCTATAAAACAGTCTCTTTGTAAGGGGAAAAGCATCTCTCTAGCCAGGGCAGCAACTATATGTTTGTTAAAATACAGATACTGGTCTAGCCAGAGCCCGAGGACCGAGTTATCTGACTACATTTCGACATGCAAGTGGCCGCCCATGCCGTCCAATGATTGCGAACTTTCGCCAATTCTTTCTTGTGCCCCAAAATCAAGAGGCAGACAATGGCGTCCGAAACAAGATGGATTCTGACTTCTGGAAGTTTTCTTCAACTTCCAGCTGTCTTATTTAAAGTAACAAATATAAAGAATTTATTGATGATTGTTAAGATTAAAAATGATTTTGAAAATTTTACATGTAATACTGTTACTCAAGCTGGGCGAGATTAACAACCCCAATGTCAGATGGTACAGTAGTACGTCCAGTACAGAGACGATAAGGCAATTTGATGACCGGAGCACAGTTCAAAAATGGATAATTATGGGACTGCCGGTGCCTGGGTTTCAGATGATATATCACTGGAATGGACATTCCTATTGTCTGAGTATATTCGTACTTGTCTAAAGGCCTTCTAAACTCCACCAATCTGACTTATCTAATATTCCCCTGTAAGACGACATTCAACATGTTTAACCGTATTTTAGGTAAAATAAATCAGCAAGCCTAATCCGTAAAGAGAATTCGCACACAGAACTTTCCACTATTCCCCCCACTTGTTGGTTTCATCTCATCCAAAACTTATACAATGGATACAAACACTGTCCGTCCACAACGCTGTTGCTCAGCTTATATACAATATAATCCTTGCCAGACATTAACACACACACATATTCATACATAATCTATAGTTCTGCGTTTGTTTTCCTTAACAACTGCGTTACAATGACAAAGAGAAATGTTTTTCCAATGAGTAAGTACCTTTCAAGGTTCACAACTTTTGCACTACCAACTCTTTCTCCCCACAGGATACACAGGCTGAGTATCCAAGTGCCTGGTCACTGGGATTCATTTCGTTGTGGCGACACAAAAAAAGAAAACCGTCAATAGAATGAAGGCAATTTTGACAGATAGGGTAACAGTGAAATCTGAAACATAATAATTTTGGTTTTATTGTAAAGGCGTCTCCAAGTACTCATAGCCAATGTACATACGTCATTTCATCTCCACCATCAGCTATCGAATAGAATTTCTGTCAAAACTGAAACGGTTTGGAAACGAAACGGGTTTGACACATGCCGAGTTATTTTTGAAAGCCCTTTTCATTCCATCTCATTCTCACATGACATTTATTGCTTTAAACGTGTGGCCTGTCCAGGCACTTATGAGTAGGTAGATATACCACGAGTACATAAGCGCTTCGTGGGTAGGGTTACCATCAAAAAAATTCGAAAAGCCGGACAGTTTAGAGAGAAAAGCCTGATTTTGGAGCACAAAGCCTGACAAAAACAAATTAGATTTTTTATCTCAAAACATTTTATTTAAATTATTAACAATAAATTAAATAAATTAACAAAATTTTAAACTCTATTAAAAAAAATATCAAAAAAAATTTAAGATTAAAAGAAAATCAATTCATTGCCATTCATTGTCATCTTCTCAGAAAGTGTTTTTTTTTAAGTAGCTATATCTATATAATTAAATAAAGATTTGATTTAGAGCGTCTGGTTTTTTAAAATGTAGTTAAAAAAATCTTCGCAAGATATATTTTTAAAATATTCTTTTACTAAAATTATTGCTTTCACTGAATTTAAATCGAGTTTATTCCTTTCTTTCGTCCATTGTGCGTTTATAAAAGAGACAATTGTTTCTGTTATAGCATTGTGAGAAGAGATTGCAAAAATCCACTCACACTTTTTTTTTAACTCAGTAGGATTGGTTTTGCTATACTCAAAATACGAAACTTATTGCATATCCAATGTTTTTTTAAAAAAAAAAAATTTGTTAGCTGCCAAATTTTTTCAAATTGTTCAAAAAAAAAATAGGAATCATTAATAATTGTTATATTCCATTGTTTTAAAAACTTGATACTTTCAGATACAGAATCAACAGGCCCCTTATCAATTGACAATTGCATCCACAAAAAAACCATTTTGTCTTGATGTGTGTTAGTAAATTTGTATAATCTACGTCAACAACCTCACAAAAATCTTAAAATTTTTTCGTTCGCACCGTGTATAGGTACTGAAAAATGATTGTAAACTTTCATTACATTTGATTCTATATCAATCTGTAATGATTCTGCAACGAATCTTACAGTGTTATGTAAAATATGAGCCGGACAACCGATTCCAATTTGTATTTATATCAGCTTTTAAAAATGTGAACACATTATTACCAGGTCGTCGATTTACACCGCCGAAATTAGCATTTGTATTGTCACCAGTATATAAAAGATAACTTTTTCTTTAATTTAATTTTTTTCTAATACGGACTGTAAAATATTTGCAATGTTTTCCGATTTCTCATTCAGCCTTATTGTGAGTTTCATCCGAACAGCATTCCGCCCGAAAATCATTTTCGCCCTATTGTGAGTTTCGCCCGAAATTTCATTCGGGCGAAATAAAACTATTCTGCTGAAAAGGTGAACTATCTTAAGTCTATTTTCATAGTTTTTTAGGAGAGCAAAAAAAAAAAACAAAAAACAAAACGCAAATTTAATATGCATTTTATCGGCTTCATATGATTTTATTTTTCTATTTGTTTTTTTATAATCTACACACGCTAAAGGGGATATGAATACCCTTTTAATGTTTACACACAGCGCGAGCACATGAAGGACGAGAACGAGAGACAGACAGATCGACGTAGTGGTAGGAAACTCAGATGATAGGTTTCAATTTCAACTAACTCTACGGGTGGTGTCCAGGATAACTGGAGAGTTGTGAATTATTTTTGTACTTGCTTATGATTCACAGGAGTTTTTTCCAGATGTTTCTTATTATAGTTTGGGCGATCAATTTCTTCAGCCATATGCAACATCCTACTGCCAGTGTTATACCTTCGCAGTAGGTTTCGATATTAACTTCTGAAACTGATCTATAACTCGGAATATAAGTTAGATATAAGGACGAGGATTAGATACAACTACGCGTATTGAATTGATGAACCTAATGCACTAAACTGTTAAAAATTCACTTAAGTCGACTTAAGATAGTTTACCTTTTCAGCAGATAATCAATAATTGACAGCAGCTGAATTTTTCCCTTGTTTTTAGTAGGCGAAAAAGAGAACAACAAGGCGGAAAATGAAATTTGTTTGTTTATTTTAATGCAAGAAGAGAAGAAATTCTAGTAGAAATTGATATTTTTTGAATCTGAACAAAACGAAGTAACATTTAATAGCATTTAACATTCCGGGCGAAAAACAATATTTCGGGCGAAATATTTTCGGGGTGAAACTCACAATAAGGCTGATTGTCAAGACTACAAATATCTAAAACTTAGTTACAAATTACAATACCATCTTTATCATCGAAATACTGAACGACAACTGGGAACATATCAATCGAGCCGTGATTACCAGCGTCTGTAGCAATTCCAATTTAATTTAATTTCTAGTTAAAAATTAATTGAAGTAAATAAGTCAAAAAAATTAAAAAGCCTGACAAAGAATGAAGCCTGGCCTAAGCCTGACAGAGATCTTAAAAGCCTGACGCGTCAGGCTAAATCCTGACGTATGGTAACCCAATTCGTGGGGGTGACATAAACACAACACAACACTCTATACTATGTAAGCTGTCAGAAAAAGTGGCTATCTTCGATCGTGCTTAAAAAAACAAATACATTCAAAAAATTATCTTTTCTTTGACATCAGTGTAAGGATAATGGAGTTCTCAATGTTCTGCAGTCAAGATGCTGTCGCACTGCCAGCCAACTTCCATTAAAAACAAAGAAAAGTAGTACCATTCCAAGAACATATTTTCAAAGTTCGTTGTATCCTGGTACTTCCGCAATTCGACGCCAGTCTGTCGGTCGGCGTTCAATTTAATGAAAATTTTTTCAAACGAATTCTACGCGTACAAACAAAAAATGCGCCATGACATTTCCCAGAAATAATAAATTCTTGTTGCGTCGTAGAAGAGCTATTGCGCCAAGTGTTTCTTTTGCATGTAAACTGAGTGATTGGCTGTTGAACATGCACAGTTATGCGTATTTGAATCACCAGATTCCTGGTTTCTGGATGGGTTTCAAGTGAGTTATCATTGTCTAGCATTAGATCTTAAAGTGAGGAGAGTTCTGGAGTCCGATATCAAATTTGTGTCACGTAAGGATGAAACAAACATGGTATGCCATGTCAAGAATCAATTCGAACGATTTCAGGAATGCACTTAAAGTTGAAAAGCACTCTATGTATAAGCTCATAGAAAGATTTTTGGAAGGCAATTCGTTCTTTAAATCTATCGAAAGACACAGGTGTTCAATACTTAAAGTATAATTTAAATAAAACATTACAGTGCAGCACTATTGTATTGTTATCGATGGTGTATCGATGTTTGACAGATGTAATGCTTCCAAATTTAATTACGTAATTGTATACCCGTGAGAACTTTCTCTCCCCTTTATGAAGCCAACCAGTATTGCGATTAGACTGAAGAAAATCTAAACTCTAAAGCGTCATGCCGTTTTCCTGTTCATCCCATATACAACAGGTGATATCGATATATTCGCAAGATACCAGTTTTAGGCAGGTCATTGGTACCGCGCGCCGTGTCGGTCCACACTTTCTGCATCATAAAGTAGGACTGAGATAATGAGCGGATTCTTAGATCTTTTTAACTTCTTTGGATTTTTTGTTTGATCTTTGCGCTGATGTCGTGGATAGGTTCAATAATATGCCAATGGTATAGGTACTTCATTTGTCTTATGTATATATGTAGCTTGGGGAGCTCGTGTCCCAATTGCGTTAAAAATTTGGCCACTGGCTAATTTTGGATACTAGTTTGGTGAATAAAGTCCAAGCAAACATATAGGGTGCTCTTAAATATGCCCTCGGGCGTTATTTCGTGGATATCGTAAACGACTGGACAACGACCGCGTAGAGCTACTTTCTACTAGGGTGTGCGTTGTGACAGCTCACAGCAGTATTTGTATTGACATTAGGCGTGCTTTTTTTTCAAATCTATATACAGTGTATCAATCCCATATTCGTACACCAGCTATTAAGAATAACATTGAATTCCTGATCAAAAATGACTTGAGATATTAAGTTAAATATAGTATAGTATTTTTACTGGATATTGAACAATTGCATTCCATTTAGTTTTGACATTAGTTAACATTCGTTTTGGTTTTGAAATAGAAAAAAGTAAAAAAATAGACAGAAAGGAGCTCAATTTCGTATTCGTACACCGATCGATTATTCACAAAAAAATAAAAATTACTAATCTGTTGCTTGTCAAAGTTGGTTTTTGCATTGAATTATTATTTTTCAAAGTGAGATAATGAAAAAAAAGTTACTTTCTAAGGTTATTCGATATTTCTTGGAAAACTGGGTAGAACGTAAGGTGAGATATCAAATTAACTGCGGGAACAGATAATCAGATATAACGGAGAAGGTAAATCTTATAGTGTGATATCAAGTTTACTAGGTCGGCCAAGATCAACCATCCAAACAACCATTAATCGGTTGTAACATGAAAACCACATCGAAAATGAACCAAAAAATACATCTAGAAATGTATTAAGTGCATATGACATGAGAATAATTATACGGTAAATTCAAAAAAAAACCTACATATAGTGCATCAAAACGGGCAGAAAACTTTGTCGAACTTGTAATAAAGGTTTCTGAACAGAAATGCCAAGAAATTGCATCCGAAAACATGGGTACAATTGAAGTGTTATGCGTAAGAAACCTGGCAATAGTTTAATGAACAGAAGCAAGAGATTAGAATTCACTAAACAACACCAATTTAAAGATTTCGACTTTTGAAACACAGTAGTATTTACAGACGAGTCTAAATTTAATGATCATGGGTCGGATGGCGGACAAATGGTTTGTCGGAAAACATTTACCGGATATCTTCCACATAACAAGGCGGACAGTCAAACATGATGGTGATTCGGTAATGGTGTGGGAGTGTTTTTCCGCAGCTAGAGTGGGATGACTGCATATAATTTAAGGAATAAATGGACTTTAAGCAATATATTGAGATATCGAAGCCAAATCTGGAGAAAGTGCTGTTCAAAAGGGGCTCTGGAACAATTTTACCCTTTACCAGGATAATGACCACAAACATAAAGCTTATGTATTTCGAATGTTGCTTCTTTATCACTCTCGAAAAGTATTGGAAACACCTCCACGGTCACCGGATATTAATTCCATAAAGAATTTGTGGGACGAGTTGGGCCGCAGAGTAAGAAAATTTGGTATAAGGATCAAAAATGATCTGAAGGAAAGGTTTATTGAAGAGTGAGTAAAAATTACCCTTTAAATTACAGAAAAATTAGCCAAACCATGCCCAGCCATCTTAAATAGGTCTTAGCTAACAAAGATTTTGATTCAAAGTATTAGTTTTTAGATAAAATGTAAACAAATTGACTTAGTATCAAAGTGTACGAATACGAAATTGACCATATTTTTCTTAATTTTATGTTTTTTATGAAAAAATTTCAATACTTTATTTGAAATATTTGAATTAATTGTAATTGTATTCTCACTAAATTCAATAAAAATTTGCAGTATCTGTTCAATTTGTTTGGATTTTTCCTTAAATAAATATTGCCACATTAGGTGTACGAATATGAGATTGATACACTGTAGGCTTGACTTAAAAGTGAGAAAAAAAAAAAAACGCTCGTCAGTGACTTGGCAGGACTATGATAATTGACGTTTGACAGTTTCACATCGGCATTGTTTTCATTGAAAGTAAGGCCGGTAGTTATCAAGCGCTCATAAATCGCTCTTAAGTTTACATTTTTGGCGCTCTTTCGAGGATGTCAGTGACGTATGGCAATGTATTGGAAATGATGCAACAAAGGTGTAGATGGTGAAATTGATATTGGTGGATAGAATTTTTTTTCGTCAAATTCAATTCAATTAAATAGTAAAATAAGGAACATGTTCAATTGATTCATTATAATTTTCTTTTCCTTGTCGGAGAAATTCGTATTTCTTTCTTTTTTTAGCTCATTTTTCTATTCAGGTTTAGGACCTAAGACTGGATAGTTATCCAGTTTTTGTAAGCCTACTTATATAGGCTTAGTTGTTAGTGTAATTAACATGGAAAACATTCGGTGGCCTGTTCGATTAAAGCTACAGCACTACATTCAATTTTTTAACATTTTATATGTGTAACCGATTTAAATTTCTAAATGATTGTTTTTAACACAAATTAATTGCGTGGGATCTTTTTTTTAATTTATATATTCGTGCAATCTTTTTTGCAGAGTTATTTCTTACATTTTGTGTTTCTTATCAAAAAATAGAAATAAAAAGGAATACATTTCAAATCTTCTTTCTATCATAAACTCGTGAATGGGAAATTTGAGGAAACAGCGTATATTATTTGCCATACTCCTAAGCCTAACCTATGAACGCCTGAAGCTTGAAGCAGTATTTAGTTTTGCGAATTTCGAGCTCGTGCGTTGAACAGAAATTATCGTAAAGCCGAGGTAAAGCCCATTAACGCGAGACCGCGCGAACGCGATATTGTGATTTGGGCTTATAGACTTCAAAAAATTAGCCGGCTCTGGAGTTGCATAAAAATTATCCCGTGGCTAATTTTTGACAGTTGTATATACCCAATAAGGCATGAGAGAGATGACGAGAGCTTTTGTATTTGTTTCGGTTTTCCCAATCGATTGTCGGTGGACAAATGTAGTACACTAGTGTTCACATAAAAGGTGATCAAATTTGAACGCAATTGGCACACGGCCTAAGTCCTCCACTTCAATGTCATTAGCGACCGCTGTTACTTTTGGCTTAGAAAATACTGTCTAGGAGAGCTTTAGGCCCTCTTAGTTGTTCCAGTAACTTTTTAGTTTGTTTGTTGTCCATCCTGCGATGACTTTGTTAGTGTATTTTCTTCCGAAGCCATAGTGAGGGCCTGTTGGCTCCTTTTTTGGCCAAGATATCAGCCATTTCGTTACCCTCAAGTCCTTCATACCCTGGCACTCATATGAGTTTAACTATGTTTTTCTTTGCCAGGTTTGAGTGGCATTCGAATTTGTATTTTGATTTGTAGTTATGACTTCTTAGTGCCTTAAGTACAGCTTGGCTGTCAGACATTGGCGCAAATTCATAGTCAGATAAAGCCGACAATAAAAGAATTTACTCACCTACATAACCTAAAATATACCTTTTGCTATTTGTATTTATTTATTAGAAATTATGTTTACACTTAGATATAATTTAATCTTATGCTCCCTCTGTGTCCTTAAATGCGCATGGGGTTATATCTTTTGATTCAAATGCCTTTTCCATATCTTCTGTGATTTTGTGTATTGCAGTCACAGTTGATTTTTCTTTTTGGTATGCAAATTGTAGTGAGTGCAATGGTGCACTCTTTATAGTGTTTGTTTTCCATTAGTGCTCAATCAACTTTTCTATCGTTTCTAATAAAAAAGGATGATAGACTGATTGGTGCATATGACTTTGCTTGATCAGGTTGTCTGCTACCACCTTATGGTATGAGAATTGCCGCTACTTTCGTCCAGAGTTTCACAGTTTTAGACTGGCTTGTCTGGGACTGGGATGTCTTAAGCTGTTTCGTCTGTTTGCTTGAAAGGATCGGCATCATTTCGTCCGGTCCTGGCGCCAATATATACTAGATTGTCAAAAGCAAGTAACGTCGAATGACTGGAAAGCTCGGTCCTCTGTATTTTTTTTTATTAAACATTATTTTACAAGGCAATCAGTTTCTCGCATTTCGGTTAAGTTTTCCATTCAATTTGCTGTCAAGTTCAAGTCTCAGCTCTGTCTGAGAGGCTTTGGGACAAATCCGTTATGGGTTTCGCACATACATATTTCTCGATATCTAATCACGTACGTATACATATACGCGAAAGATAAAAGCAATTTACCTGACGTACCACCATCATTTCATTTGCTTAAGGTGTAGCTTCAGTACCACTTTGCCTAAGTTTAATGAGTATTTTGGTCAGAACAGAGGAAAAATAATCCCGCATAAACTTTTAATTGAGTTTCTTTACTCCTCACTCTATGATATCGAGACTCTTTTTAAGCATGCATACAGTGACAATCCAGTTGATGAGGGTGTGATTGATGTTGAAGTTTACTTAAGTCGTTTGTTTTGGTATTGTTCAAGGCTATCGCAATGTCTCGTAATATTCAGCCCAACATTAAATCGTTTACTTAATTATTTTCATGGGCGCGCATCGATATTCAGAAACGCGTTTAGATTGACATATGAAAAATAAAATAGCTGCTTTCTGGCATGACAGCCACACAAATAGTTTGACAGATAGGGACAGATAGGGACATAGGGAATCTAAATTATAGCATAGGTACCTACTTCATGTCTTGATTGTAAATTCGTGTCAGTGAGTACATCGTCTATCGCCGGTAGACGACAGATTATCCCCTTGTCTCACTTCCTGTTGCACTTTAAAATAGTCCGAGAAATGCCTACCTTCGGCAAAAAATAAATATAAACTAAAAAATAAGATTTTTTAGAAACGTTTCCCCCCTGTCAGTCTTCGTTGCTATTGTAAAACAATGAAAAATTAAAACACATGGCCAAACAGTTATTTTCATAGACAGTTTCAAAACTTTTCAAACATAAAAACTTAGATGCGAACTTTTTGCCATTCAAAGTAAACAGAAGTACTTTGAAACTCATTAAAATCTGTTGAACGTCATTTTAAATAGTGGATTCGAAACATTTGTTGATCTTTTGTTTCTAGAATCCATTATTTTACCAGTAGGTACCACCTTGTTCAAAACACTCCCGGAACGTATGGCGCGCTCTCGTTCAACCAAATTAAATTTATTTTTTTATGTTGGTACAACTGTCCTTGACATTCGCACCAAATTTTTGCGTCATAACATGACATTTGTGAAAGTTACAGCCTCGTGGCTTTTGTGGTGGGAATTTCAAGAGCAGTTGTAGCAACATAGCAAAGATAAAAACGAATTCAAAACGGTCGAACGGAGCGCCACAAGTTGGACAAGGGATATATTCATTGGTGGAGTGTTAAAATTTTATCAACTTGCTAATTTTTGACGTTTATACAGAGGATTTTTCGCTTTTTGCTGTGTCAATTGGATTCAAGGGGATTTTTTGAAATCTTTTTTTCATTAATGTGGAGCTTAGACTCACCCTGTATTCTAGGTTCTAAACTCTTAATTCAGCATATTTAGTGTGCCCATTAACTAAATCGACAAGACGACAAAGAGGAGAAGAATTTGAGAGCAGTCGAAGACGAGCGGCGAATCTATCACGATGAACGACGAAGATGTGCGCGGCGACCATTTTTTTATTTTCACAATTATTAACTTTCGTCGTCGTGGCCATGGTGGTTAGTGCATTGGACTACTACGCAATGCTGCCCGGGTTCAATTCCAGACCGGATCCAACACCTAAAGAGTTTTTTAACGGTACCACCTCTTTCGAAAGTCTGACAAGCATCAAAGAGTATCATTTGTCACGATTGAGCTTCTCAACTCGCCGTTCGGAGTCGGCAAAAAACTGTAGGTCCCTTCCATCCGTTCAAAAATATAACACGCACACACAAATGGTTGCGAGAAGAAGGCCCAGGTTCACCTCGAGCTGTAGCGCCAACTAAGTAAGTAAGAGTTCATTCGGGCTCTAGTACTTCACAGAGCATGTGAAAGCGAAAGCACAGGCGTGAAGTCCAGTGACTTTCCACAAGAACATTGTTCTACGGAGGTAGCGGACTGGAAAAAAATAAGAAAAAGGTGGGAGCGGAGAGGGATCGGAATGGAGATTTTGGTGCGATCATTGAACGCAACTAAAATTACCAAAATTACGCTGCTATTTGTTTTTCAAATTATGTTTTAATAGGGAAAAACAAACATCATAAACGTTCATCAATCATTATTTTTAAAATCAATTTACTTGTTTTTACATGATTTTGCTAATATGAATTATGTACACTTTTTGATAAAAAAAAATTTGAACTGGTTTTCTAAAACAGTTTTCACGATGGGTAGTTCTCCCATCGTATGCTCCATTTTGTCACGGACAAACAATTGGGAAAGCCCAAACAAACACAAATCTCTTGTCCTCTCTCTCACTCCTTTAGGAGTATATACAAAAGTCACAAATTAGCAACTGAATAAAATTCTAGAGCACGCTAAGTTTTTGAAGTCGATATTCACCAAACTAGTGTCAAAAATTAGCCAGTGGATACAAATTTAACGGGGCTTACCACGATATCTCGAAAAAAAAAATCTCGAAAAAAAAATATCGAAAAAAAAAATCTCGAAGTAAAAAAATCTCAAAAGCAAAATCTCGAAAAAAAATTTCGAACAGCAAAAATCTAGAAAAAAAATCTCGACTTGCAAAAATTTCGAAACGGAAATTAATATCCGTTTTAATTACTTTTGCAGTAAAATTAAGAGATTTTAAAAATTTTGTTCGAAATTTTTTTCAGAGATAAAGTCTTTCCAGAAATTTGTATTTTCTAAGTTTAGTCCATTCGAGATTTTTGTTTCCGAGATTTATCATAACGTGGTGATCCCAATTTAACGCAATCGGAAAACAATCTTACGATTAGACAAACACAAAAACTAATGCACACAATGAAGTAAAACTTCGTATTCCAGTTAATTAATATCCTGTTCCTAGTACAGGTCGATTTTTAAATTAATTTATTCGGAATATTATTTAAATTAATGCAAAAATAAAAACACTCTAACAAATACCACTTTTTTGCGAAATGTCATTTATTCAAACTACAAGTACTTAGAATTCACACTTAGAATTCACTTGATAGACTGCAAACCTTGGGGTGCGTTCGCACTGTCTTTGATTCTTTAAACAAAATGACAATGTATGTATTGTAAGTAACACTATAGTTTTTAGACACGGGCGAAGCCGGGCGGAACAGCTAGTAGACAAATAAAAACGTTCTCTTAAAAAAAATGTGTTTTACGTTTGTTCGACTGAAATGAAGTCGCAAAAGGTAAGTAAAGCGGAAACTTACAAACGGTTGGTAATGCAGTGTATATGCAAAACATAATAGCCGTGTTTTATTATCCCCGTGATCTGATCCAGATCAGATCAGAATAATAAAACAAACTAGATCAAAGTTCTGTGTTGTGGTGATTGTACAAGCTAAATTCATGTTGACATTTAGTGCGAAGTTACCATGCGAATCAATATTTTCTTTTAAATGAAAATTCAATGCGCTTGTTTTATTTTTTTAGGAGAAAATTTTTAATGTTGATTAACAGATACCGAATGAGAATAATACTTTGTAGCTATAATTTCAGTTTTACATCGCTTAAATATCATTGTGAGCAGACAAATTAATTTATTCGAACAAAATAACATTAATGATATTTGGATTGCCAATAATATTTTTATATTCTAATCTGGCAACATTTATCCTTGACAATTGTCGATAATACAGCATCATTCACAAACGAAAGTGTATCATAGTGAGAAATAGTCGAACTAATTTTTGGATTACGAAAATTGATCTTGATAAAAAGCAAGATCTCGTATTGTTGTTGTAATGCACACAAACTTATGAGTTGATCTGATCCGGATCAGATCACGGGGATAATAAAACACGACTAATACCATTTTGGAAACAGGCTTTTAACAAGAATTACTGCTAAAAACAAAATAACACATGAATTAACGGCAATTTACATACATAATGCTCCCATCTCCTTTTATTCAAAATAGAGGATAAAATGAACAAACTTCACCATTTTAAGGGATTAATTTTGTTCAAAACAGGAGTTTTACAGGATTTTTCGGTTTAACAAAAAAAAAAAAACAGGGAAAAAGAGCAAAATTTTGGGATTTTACCGTTTTTTTTAAACAGATTTTCGATATTTTGCGCATATTTTTGATTTATTAAAAAAACAAAAAAAAAAAAAATAAATAATGGATGGATGAATGTCAAGTTATATATTTTTTGACGTTTGCGTTCAGAAGTTTCGAAATTAGTAAATATCGTTATGACACTTGGCAATCAAATTACGTTTTCGAATTCAAACTCTAAAGTCTTAAGAGTTAAGACAGTTTAACTTTTAGATGAAGTGGAAGAGCTCTTCTCCTCTGTGATTGCAGTGAAGTTGCTTCGGTTAACCTACACATCTTGCAGACCTTTGTGAAATCCTCAAAGACAACTTCGATTTGAGAAGAAGCTACATTTAAGAATCTGACAGACAGTTGGGATTTGGCACATCTTTGGAATCTAATCTTTGATCGTGTTTTAAGTGGTATGTTAAGTAACCCAGATTTGCGGGTAATGCGAGTAAAGCAGGTGCTTCACTGCTTAGTGTCTCTTTCTTGGCGGATTTGCCAAATTTTATGGCCGAAAGCTTTAATTGGTCAGAAAGGCTTTAATTTCAATGCTTCAATGAGCAGTTATAGTACGAGTAGCTCTGTCGATACATAGAAAAACTCAAAAGCTTTATTATTTTTATAAAAGAAGGAAAATACCAGCTCTGGTTCGTAAAGACTTCGCAAAGGCTAATAGATTTGGACAAAACTAAAGTCCGCAGTGTATTTATCAAGTTCAACTAAAATGGCGCCCAACAAAGTCTCATTAACTAATGTTTGAAATTTCTGAAAATGTATTTTTATACAGGTAACTTAGGTCAATTCTGCCTTGATATTTCCTGTTTGTTGTAGACTCTCCGTCACAGTGCCATATCCAAGCAACAATTCTCGAAATAGACCAGGACACCCGACAGCATTAAATTAAATCAATTTACCCTATAGCCTCTAATTACACGAGCAGCGTACTGCACCTGTGGTTTAATGAACTTCGGAGAGGTATCAAACGAGGGGAGGAAACAACAAAAAGATCACATCATATAGCATCTCCTGAAGCGAAAACATATTCCCTCCCTTCGCATTCGCTAAGCTGGTTCAGGACAATTAAATTTCACCAAGATCCGACGTGTGCCTGTGGGTATGGTGGGACATACTTTTCCGTTTCCGTTCAGCAATACACCACTCCCTCTCATTCAGCGCCAATTAGCTACGATTCATGGAGCAAATACCTATATACTCGTACGTTTGCGTTGTGGTGTTGAAATGGCATAAACAGAATGAAGGCGCCGGTAAATGGGGGAGGCTTTGTATGTGAAAATATTAATTCTTCCCTAAGGAATTGCCAAAGGATGACACGGGAAATTTCGACGCTCGCACGCTCTGAATATGAATGAATTGTGCGACATCGATGACAGGTGATAAATGAAAGGTAGCAGCGCAGCGGGGAGTAGGTTCAGCGATGTTGAATGGAACGGCTTCCGACAGAAGTGACGTCGACAAATCATTACCAACGAAAAAAAGGACGAAGAAAAGGAAGATAATTTACTGTTTCCCGTAGCACGTGCGGCAGTCTCGAAATAAAATTGAGGCAAACCCATACGGCCAATCAAGAAGGCATTTTTTCCCCACCATAGCCAGGAGATGAATCCTTTTTGCTCATGATGTGTGTTAGTGGCGATGTGATGATGGCTGGTGGCTTTCAACGGAATGATGAAAAGCGCACATGTGTATCTTAGTGGAACTAAAGGATATTTGATGGTGGAGTGGAAATGAATACACGCCTTAATTAGAAAAACGTGTGAGGTGTGAATGTATTCAGCGTACCACAGCAAAACCTTGCATTAGTATGCGGAGCTGTCAAAAGCAGGTTATGAGTGCAATATAATATATGTAGCTGTCTGTGGCAAATGAAAGGATTCGGTCATATTCTAAAATTAACCAAAACTCAACCATCTGCTTGTCCTGTGGATGATGAGACCATTTAGACCACCACAATACCACAGAATTGTTAGTCGGCTTTATGTGATTAGGAAGCGCCTTATTATGTTTTCGTAAACGATTTCGGTCTGTGGTTAGAGGGGGAGAGATCTTTGTGTGTAACGGACATCCACATTGTCTTAGGCTTGCTAATCAGTTATATCTGTTTGACGCATACATATCCTGTGACTGATAGTTTTAGAAAGATATTTATATTTTACTTGTGGTCAGGTGATTTGAGATATCAGGATCAGGGTATTTGAGCTTTCCGAAGAAAGGCGCTATCAACTATGGACTGCTGTAATTGTTTATCCATTGTTTAATTACTGCGAGGTTTAACCAGCTAGGGGTGCTATCGTCAGCAATGAAATGTATTGGATTAGATGCGGCAGACAAGAAATCGTTTATGAAAATAAGAAAGAGAATTGGAGACAAAACAGAGCCCTGAGGGACACTAGCATTTATAGGGTGAATTGCAGACTTGAAACCATCCAAGACAACTTGAACTGAAAGGTAATTTCTCATCCATTGAATAAGATCGACTATTTTCCACAAAATAGCTTGATGCCAAACTCAGCCATAACATCAAATAATGACATCTCGTCGGAAATCAAACGAAGGATTACTCTTGCCAACCGCTGTTTCTTTGGGCTAGAAGGCAATTGGGTAGTAAAGTCCTTTCCCGATCGACGAAGGAGACTCTATATAAGACCCTTATCATCCCAGTCTTGTTATATGGAGCTGAAGATATCCTTGGTCGCTTCGAGAGAAATATCCTTCGTAAGATATTCGGTCCCGTTCGCGTTGACGGGTTTTGGAGGAGAGGATTCAACCTGGTCAAAAAAAAACTGCACATTGGGCGTTTATGATGGCTAGGACATATAGAGCGTATGTACATCAACGCTCCGGCTCGGAGAATATTCGACTCTTACCCGGAGGGTCAGCGCAGCAGAGAACGACCTCGCCTAAGGTGGTGCGCACAAGTAAAACAAGACCTCAACCAACTTGAAGTGCACAACTGGAGGCGGTTAGCTAAGGATCGGGCTAAGAGGTTTTTGGTTGAGTCCTTGGTCCGCTCCGGACTGTAGCGCCGCCTAAGTAAGTAAGTCCAATGCACTATCGAAGAATCATAGCAACCGATTGGAAGTGGGGAACGACAGTATTAATTCTTTTAAATAGATTTGCATAACTTTATCGCAACCCGTGGTTGCTCGGGAGTAAATGTTTCTCCAATTTCACATTTCAAAAGTAACCACAATCGGCTGTCAAGGCTGATTTTCGACAATTTTCTTGGTTTTCAAATTCAAATTCTTTACTTTCTGTCATCGTGCACATCTTGGAGCACTCAATCTGGCCGACGATGAAGACAAAAATTGAGACGCAATATCCTTACTGGGTCAATGTCAAAGTGATTTTCTACAAAATACGAAAAACGTGCTTGCCAAGTGCACAGGCACTCACTACATACACAGACACACTGATAGATGTTGTAAGGTCAAATGTACCATAAAAGGCTAAGTACTCTGCTTAAGTATCTTTCATCGATTCCATTATAAACATCTCCGGTGGATATTCATTCAAGCGTTGTTGCCCTGAATTCCAATCGGATGCGAACCAAACCGAATATCCTTTCAACAAACTGACAGCCCTTCGTTTTATCAACAAAAAAAGAAAAGTAACAAATGGAATGCAAATAAAGATAGAATGGAAATAAATGGCCTAATTAAGTGGCCTGTAGACCATCGCATCGTATTTCTTATTTAATCGAAAATATTTGTTTCCACGTTAGCAATTCGGTTCATTGAGCGGTGAAAGAACCAAATTTGGCCAGGACGCACGATGCTTTCAGGACTTAAGACTCAATACAGCCAGTTTGCTACGTTATTATTATTTCTGCTCTTTTGTTCTTGTTGCTTCGAGCACTTAATCATGCAGTGATGCGTTAAGAGCAAATAACAATCCATCGCAACGTCATCACCTCATCACCACTCCAGCTTCTAAAGGGAACCTCTTCCGACTTAAAAAGCTGAAAGTGCTTAGAGTGCTCTAAAGTACCACCCACCTGTATAACCTGTTAATTTATCGCCACGTTATGGTAATGTCTGCAGCGGTTCTTCGATTAAATTATTTGCTCTACAAGTGTATCCGTTGAAGAGACAGACTGTTATTTTCATTGTCCAACGATTTTGTTTGTTTGTCAGTAGGGGGAGAAACAATACAACAACGCCGACGTCAACCTGGCAATGGGGATGAATACTTTTGCAGTGGGAAAGGAATGTACTGCGGGTGGTTGCATTGATTCGTCAGGCAAGAGGGTTTAATTTGCAAAATGCTTTTTCCCGGGACGCGGGCAGTATTGGAAATTAATTTAAAATTAAAAAGTTGAGAGTACGGATACTTAACCACCTGCGGGTTGGACGCCATTTATACGCATTTCCATTTATTTATTACTTTTATCGAACTGACTGATTGTGATGGCGGCTTTGTTTTCTTGGAATTGCAAAGGCTTTACTGAATTGAAACATTTTTATGGGGTCTTTTAATAAATTATCCATTCCATTTCATGCGAAAGCTATCGTGAAGACTCAATGGGATTTTATATTTTATTGAGCTGAATTCATATGTTTTCGATGGAACTGAGCATGACTTACAATTCTAGTATGTAGATTCGGCGAAATTCTTCAATAAAACAAGGCTATCGGTGACTTCCCCTTTAAAATAATGGATTGGCTTTCTTCACTTCTGATGCGCCACAAGAATGCCATTTAAGGCCGTTGCTATTTGTGCTCTTTGTGAATGACATCACTCAGCTTTTCAAAAAGTGTGAATTTCAATTATTTACAGATTATTTCTCGGCTTGCTTAATGTTCCAACACGACTACTTTTATTTATTTATTACTAGCTGGCCCGTGCTCGCTTTGTTTCGCCTGTCTACCACATTTATGGGATGTAGTTGATGTAGTTGTAATTTACTTTGTTGTCATAATAGACCAACAACCCGCAGTAATTTTTGGTTGCGAAAGGTAACCAAAAGACATACATATTAATATGCAGCCTCGATGAAAGAGATCTCAAATCAAACCGTCTGACAGCTCAATATGGTGGCTGCTAAAGAGAGTAACAATACCTCAACTCTTATCTCGATTCCTCCGATGAATCCAAAGATAAAGAGGAATATAGGGTGTCCCAGTTTAGAGTTAGATCGAATCCGTTAACTGTAGATTTCTGAAGTTCTAGCGAACAAAAAATCATATGACAGGGGGGGTTTTTTTCACCACCCTCCCAACAATAGCCCATCTAAGTAAGGGACCTACGATTTGGTGGTAAGACCACATTAAATGATATTACTTCTGAACTAAAGGGTGATTTTTTAAGAGGTTGAGAACTTTTTTAAAAAAAAAAAACACAAAAAATTCGAAAAAATGAATGAAATATTTATTTGAATCGATAGTTTGAACCTTGCAATTTAATGTTTAAAGATAATTTCATGCAAATGTTGACCGCGGCTGCGTCTCAGGTAGCCCATCCGCTGAGTCCAATTTTGGCATACTCTTTCACACATATCGGCCGGTATCTCACGAATGAATGCATGGATGTTGGCTTCCAGTGCGTCAATCGAAGCGGGCTTGTCCCTATAGACATTAGCCTTGACATACCCCCACAAAAAATAATCTAATGGTGTCAAATCGCACGATCTAGGCGGCCAATTGACCGGCCCGAAACGTGAAATTAACTGTTCACCAAACTCGCCTCGCAATTGCACCATTGTTTCGCGTGCTGTGTGGCATGTGGCACCGTCTTGTTGAAACCACATATCATGCAAGTCAAGAACTTCCATTTCGGGCAAAAAAAAGTTTGTTATCATCGCTCGGTAGCGATCACCATTGACAGTAACGCTGCGATTCTGTCTTCTGTCACACTAGCTGATACGGCCGCAATATTTTCTTCACTACGCACAGTACGTAAACGTGTTGGTGGTTTAATGTCAAACAAAGTAAATTTGGTGCGAAATTTGGTCACAATCTTCCGAATAGACTGCTCAGAAGGTCGAGAATGCCGATCATAAAATGGAAGCAGCGCGCGATGAACATTTCGAACCGAGCACGAATTTTGATAGTAAAATTCAATAATTTGCAAGCGTTGTTCATTTGTAAGACGATCCATGGTTAAATTGCAAACCAAACTGAAGCTGTTTGACAGTGACACAAGGTACTAAACACACGTCAGCTGTCAAAACCAGTGTTGCCAAAACCAAACCAGCTAAAAAATCACCTTTTACTTCAGATACTACTGCGCATACAAAATTTTGAAAACTTTTTGTACATACATGTATGCAGCCAAAAAAAAAAGTTTGGCTTCTTATACTGAAAATTATGAACATTTCTTGTTCCAATACTTTAAATGTATTTTTCTCAAAACTTTTGCTTAAAAAGTTTCTTTTTACTTAACTGTTATTTTTGCCGCAATAAAAGTCATTTTTAACATATAAAAATGATAAAAAAAACCATGGAAAACAATACATATTTCATATTAAAAGCCGAATTTTCGTTCGGCTCCATGGCAGCGCAATGTTCTCATGTGGAGCATTTTGCTGACCACTTGCTGTATCAGTTTGATGTTATCGGTGCAATCTCGATAATTATGCATATCAACTTATTCACAAAAAATTGACTATATTTCACTCTGAAATACAATTGCCAACTAAACGATAAAAGATAGAACAGAACAGATAAAGAATGCTGCAAAAAAAAAACTAACTCAATTCCAATCTAACTCAATAATATTAAAGTTCCACTCAAGTATAACACATGAAACACGAACACGAATACAACACACGCCTCTACAAAACTTTACCATGCTGTAATGCATGCAACTCAAGCTCAACTAACACACATGAACGTAATGTACACAAAACAAAAAGAAAAAAATACGCACTGACAAAACCTTTACGCTTGAGCGCTAAGCCGCTGACCGCTGAGCAGAGCAGACACATACACAAACACAATCCACACATCCATTCCATTTAGGAGAAATGAGAAAGAAAAATTAGGTACGAAGAGAGTGCGAAAGAAATCTAAAAGAAGTAAACACCACTGGGATTGGTTTCAGAACATTGATCAATTCACAAATTAATAAAAAATGACATTTTGCAAAGATATTATTAATATTGCTCACCTTTTAGAGCACGTAGAAATATAATTTTGGACTTAAAAGATGCGTATTTTGAAGCTCTTAAAACTGATCTGAATTCCAATAACAGGCGCGTTTTTTTTCAAATCTATATAGATTTCGAAAAAGCTCTCTATACAAAAATAAGACTGGATAATTATCCAGGCTAAGGTTTTGTTGTATTTTACATTGAAAACATGTTGCGGATACATGTTTAGCCTATATAGGTTTGAAAAAAAACACGCCTAACATAAATAGAAGAAGGAAAAGTTTACTTTTTTAGGTTCAAGGTCTAATTATTGAATTTCTTGGTTTCCACACTTAAAATCAGATATTTTTTTATGCACGAATCTGCCCTTATCAAAACAGTTAACACACAAAAAAACCATCAAAATCCGTTCAGCCGTTTGGTGTGTAGGTCCATGCAAAGGAATTTTCACTTTGTTTTATATTATTAGGGATTTATTTCATCAAATGGGAACATTTACTGTTCTCGCTAGATTACCTAATACAAAATATATATATGCATACATACTTAAGAACTACCACCAAAACCTAAGGACAAAATAAGTTTACTCCTAAACGACTCCCTACTTAAATGGAAAACTAGCCCTAAAATCATAATCTACGCCCAGTGATGCCATATCATTTTGAGCTAAAATCGTATTTTTCAGCTAAAAAAATCGTAAAAATACGATTTTTCAAATAAAAAAAAAAAAACCTGATAAATACGCACATACATACATATGTATGTACACCAATACCCCGGTTTGCTCTGTTAATTGGGATTTGGGACCAGGAAAACACGACGCAAAGCGAAACGACGCAAATCGAGGCGATTCCCATGTATTTAACATTTGGTTTAATTGGTACCAGAATAAAATATATCATTAAAAAACCAAATTTTTGTTTTACTTTTTTTTTTAGGTATATTTAATATAAAAAATCAAATTATTAAAAACTCAATAAATTACACAGAAAATGTAACTTCAATATTGTGTTATTATGTGACATTTAATTCAAAATTTTAACAGACGTTTCTGCCGACTGATTTGGCTGTCGAGTTGATTTTACTAAAAATTGGTCAATAGTTTGTTGAATTTTCACTGTTTTTCGCCAAGTAAATTTCTTTATAACAACTGATAGCGCCTGTCACAGATTTTGTTACTTTTAAACTACGGTTTTCGTTAGCATCATTATCTTTTTACAAACAAAAAAAAAAAATAAAATAAATAAAAGTAATAACAAAAACGCAAACAGAAAACACATCGACGCAACTTCGAAACTACACAATTTTGTGAACGACGCAAACTGAAATAAAAACGACGCAGCTTCGAGATCACGATCATTTTTAAACTACGCAAATCGAAACGACGCAAACCGGGGTATTGGTGTACTCAAATTTATTGAAACAACAACAAAAGGTAAAAGAAAATCACACTTCAGTTTTATTCAAATTAATATTTTAAGTATTGCAAGCTTATGTACATTAATCAATAATAAATCTCGCACTATCTTATGTTTGAATTTAATTTGCTTAAAATCTTACTGCCAAGATTAAGTTCATAGCATTGTGCGTCCTGAAAACGAAGTAAGACTTTTGTATGAAGTACATATTCCTTTTAAAGTTTATGTGGTTAGTCGATTCCTTATTTTTGTTTTATTTAGGTTAAAAGCCTGAATTTAGAGGAACCATAGTCGACGGTTTAGATGGCAACTTTCTTTATGAAATAAAATAGCGATAAATAATTTTTAATGTAATGAAATGAAAGAAAAATCGTAAAAAGTGGCTAATTTTGGGCTAAAAATCGTATACAATTTTCGGACGTCAAAAATCGTAAAATTACGATAAATCGTACAATATGGCATCGCAGTCTACGCCTAAGAGGCGTGCATGCAGTCGGAAATTGTTTATCTCTTGCTATCGGTTGAAGTTAGCGCCTCATGCTCTTTAACCAACTCAGTGATGAACTAGAGCTTGTCAATAGTGGATGTGTCGCTAGGGTAAGTACCGCCATTTTTGACATATTTATGTGCTGTACGCCTGTGAGACGTATGTTTAGGCTTTGTGTAAGTTTGAGTGAACATATTTTTCAACAAAGATTATTGATAATTTTACATAATCTGTAATCTATGGCAATAACATGATCGATAACAATAAGAAACCACTGAATAGAAGTGAATTTATGTAGAAACTTGTAGCACAGATTTGGTCAAGCCTTGGATGGAAGTGAGGCTTAGTGCCAAGACTTTGAAGAGGTCTTAACGGGAAAATATCAACCGAATTCTCGAATGCCTACCGAATTAGGTAATGAGCTTTAGTTAGTAGAACCAGAACCCAAAAAACGAAAATACTGTGCGATTTGCTCCTACAAAAAAAAGAGAATCTCCAAATTAGTGTGTAATAACTGCAAAAAATCAGCACGTTGCGAGCACAAAGTTTATGTCTGTGCAGACTGCTTTTAAATTATTACTAGTCATTGAATGTCTGATTACTTTTAATGTTTGCCTTAACAATAAATAATTTATTTTAAAAAATTAAGACTATTTGAAGAAATATTCATGTTTTTGTTGTTTTTTATGAAGTTTATTTTAGAGTTTAAATGTGAACATTCCTTTTTGTTTTTTTTTTTTAAAAATAAATTTCATTGAACTTTTCTTAAATAAAACTTGGTTTTATTATTAGTTGACATATTCAATATTAAAATTCCTTCCAAAAATAGGATATACGTAGTGGATATATTTTTGCTTACAGGCTGTCATTTATTCATGTACGACGTATGATAAGGCTTTATGTACCTCTAAAATAGATTAGGCTTCTAGGGCTAGTAAACTACTATGATTATTAGACTCTCTAAGGCATCTAGTAATAGGTTCATTGCAACCACAATGAACTCTATGATATTGAGCATAAAATAGAAGACGGTTTCTAAGCACTCTAGATGGATCATAGAATTAATGATAATAATGAAGTGCAATCGATATTGTTGTTTATGAAGTCACGAACAAACATAATTGAAAATAATTGTCTACGCTTGAACAGTGGTAGGATACCAAAAAATTTACATCGAATCTCATACGAAGGTATTGCAATATTCCAGCGTAATCTACGCACGGCAACCCTAGTAAAGCATTTTTGGATCTTCTCAATTCTATTGGAATGGACTTCATAAAATGGATTCCATATTTTACTACAGTACTCGAGATTAGATCTAACAAATGCTAAGAAAATACATTAAAGCCAACATTGAATTACCTTTAGCGATCAAAAACTCGATATGCCTGCAGAAACTAAATTTTTTGTCAAATATGATTCCCAGGTCTTTTTTGGAGGAGATAATAGACAATGGGATTGTTCGTGATTTCATCAGCAACACTGGTTGAACGAAACATAGTTTGTCACTTTTGAAATTAAACCGCTTCGCGGTCTCACTCACACTTGTGAGCTGAAATATAATTGTTCATTTTCTTTCCTTTTTTTCTTACATTTTTGAATTTATGTTCAGTTGGTTTTCTGGCAGTGTACGAATTGGTTGGCTTAGCTACAAAATTGTTCTAAGGTGTATAGGAATAATTAAAAATTAACAACTTTTATTTAAACCCCTGTTTTATTCATATACAGGGATATTATCGATCACCTACGTAAATAACACCGAGGAGAGGTTACGATAAAAAGTAAGACTTTGAAATTTAGAGACATTGAGGTGAAGGCCATTAATATGACACCCCATAGAAAGTCTTTCAAGATCTTCTTGTAGAAGAAGACAATCATGCTCAGAATGAATAGGTTGGAACAATTTTAAATCATCGGCAAACATAAGACATTGGGAATTTAAAAACAAGTCGGGAATGTCATTAATAAATAACAGAAAAAGTGAAGGGCCCAGATGACTATCCTGAGGAACTTCAGAGGTAACGTAAACTGGTGATGAATATATATCTGTAATGCGAACATACTGAATTCGATCCGTAAGATAGGAGCGAATCCACTGTAGAAGGCTCGAATGAAACCCACACCTGCTCAGTTTGGAAATCAACATTTCGTGATTAACACGGTCAAACGCCTTAGTGAAGTCAGTGTAAATTACATCACTCTGTAGGCCTTTCTCCAAGTCATTTAAGACTGAATAACAAAATATTGAGAGATTTGAAGAAGTACATCTACCAGTTACAAAGCCATGTTGAAAAACAGTTTGGGTATGGTTGAGATTTTGCAAATAGGACGATAATTAATAATACCATGTCCAGAACCTGATTTATAAATTGGTGTTAAAAACGAATTCTTCCAAAACTTCAAAAAATTTCCAGTCTGCAGGGACGAGGCACAGATAACCCATAGGAACACGTCTGAAGTATAATTGGAGGAAAGCCATCCATACCCGGATTTTTATCTAACTTGAATAGAGGGAGGTCAAGCTGAACTTCATGGATAGAACACTCTAAATCACCAACATTTAAAGGACTAAACAACACTGAAGTAGCATTTGAAACTCTAGATGGGATAGAACCACTTGAATATACAGATTGGAAGTGACTAGCGAACATATTACAAATAGTTAAAAGATCAAATGAGGATTCATCACTAAGACGCATACAGTTAGGAATACCATTAGATTGATTTTGCTATTGATGAAGCTCCAAAAACGTTTACTATTAGTCTTTAAATTGTATTTTACTGTCTACTAGCTGATGTACCCGCTTCGCTGCGCTTACAAAAATATTCTCTTAGTATGTAGATATGTGTATTTGTAATAAATTGTCTACTGGAAGGAGACTTCCAGCTAAATGCTTCACTTATCCTTGCGGCTTAAAGGTTGGCATCACAATTTGCTTAGCACCAAATGACTGAATGAATTGCTTGGATAAAGGATTTTCCATTGACTATTAAAGAAAAAAGTGACGCAGGTGGGTTAGCAATTTCTTCCAATCTAACTTTTCCGCTTTCTTAAATAAACTTTTCCGCTTTCTTAAATATAACAGCACGTTCTTACCAAAAAAACATAATACATACATACACATCTGTATCTGTTCCAAGCCCTGCGTCTACTTATCATAAAAAAATTGCAACCAAATTTATCCAGCTATTGGATTAGAGTTGATCGAACAATAACAATACATATATGTAAGCACGAAGCAATCCCAATCCCAATCACTTATAAAGGGTGATTTTTTAAGAGGTTGAGAACTTTTTTTAAAAAAAAAACACAAAAAATTCGAAAAAATGAATGAAATATTTATTTGAATCGATAGTTTGAACCTTGCAATTTAATGTTTAAAGATAATTTCATGCAAATGTTGACCGCGGCTGCGTCTCAGGTAGCCCATCCGCTGAGTCCAATTTTGGCATACTCTTTCACACATATCGGCCGGTATCTCACGAATGAATGCATGGATGTTGGCTTCCAGTGCGTCAATCGAAGCGGGCTTGTCCCTATAGACATTAGCCTTGACATACCCCCACAAAAAATAATCTAATGGTGTCAAATCGCACGATCTAGGCGGCCAATTGACCGGCCCGAAACGTGAAATTAACTGTTCACCAAACTCGCCTCGCAATTGCGCCATTGTTTCGCGTGCTGTGTGGCATGTGGCACCGTCTTGTTGAAACCACATATCATGCAAGTCAAGAACTTCCATTTCGGGCAAAAAAAAGTTTGTTATCATCGCTCGGTAGCGTTCACCATTGACAGTGACAGTATTTCGCGGTCTTCTGTCACACTAGCTGATACGGCCGCAATATTTTCTTCACTACGCACAGTACGTAAACGTGTTGGTGGTTTAATGTCCAACAAAGTAAATTTGGTGCGAAATTTGGTCACAATCTTCCGAATAGACTGCTCAGAAGGTCGAGAATGCCGATCATAAAATGGAAGCAGCGCGCGATGAACATTTCGAACCGAGCACGAATTTTGATAGTAAAATTCAATAATTTGCAAGCGTTGTTCATTTGTAAGACGATCCATGGTTAAATTGCAAACCAAACTGAAGCTGTTTGACAGTGACACAAGGTACTAAACACACGTCAGCTGTCAAAACCAGTGTTACCAAAACCAAACCAGCTAAAAAATCACCCTTTACTACACGCATGTAGCGCGTACACGCATACCCGCTGCCGCTGGTCCATTGACGGTGGCAATGGTCTTCACTGATCGTTGTCGCGAAAGCATATACACAATATTTCTTTATGTTATTACTTTTTTCACAGAAAATGTACAAAGAATATATATACATATATCAAAATCTTTGTTGTGAAATAATCTTAACAAATATGTAAATTTTATTTTAATACGTTATTTAAGATCTAAGATAGAGCGAGATAAATGCCCAAAAGTAAAATATAAACTTTTCTTGTTCTCATTTAGAAGTTTTTTATTGAAATATATTAATTTTTTTTGATCCATTTTATAGATTTAATCCAACCAGAATCGTTTGCAAAAAAACGCATTCAAATCCGTTTAGTAGTTTCTTAGTTTTTGCGGCACATATATACATACTTTTTTTAGACTTCATTTTATAAAAGTAGTGATGATAAAGGAACTTATTTAAAACATGAAATTTCTTTTGCAGTACATTATAAACTTTCAAAAGTTCCGGAACATTATTATTTTTTCGAAACTGCTTATAGGTCTAATTTTGATTTTTTCTGCCACCGAGAATGATTATTCAAAGTTTCGGTGTGCTTTTGGTGAAATCAACCCTTCTCGTTTTAACTCACATAAAATCTACCTGTCTCACTGGATAAAATCGGTATGGAAATAATCGTGTAGGAAGCCAGTATGTCAATGTTTCATCAAAATCCGTCCAGTACATGGTTCCGCGTGATGCGCGTACAAACACTTTTTACTCTGTCTTTGTAGAAACTTTTGTAGAGGGGCAAGATACTGGTTAAAAAGACGCCTTAAGTTAGCCTTTTTTAAAATCCAATTTACAAGTCTTCAAATTTGATTGCTGCAGAAAACCGAAATACTACCAATTTTTTTTTCATTACATTGTAGTCAAACATGTAGTTTTGTATGGCAATATTCCACTCAGCCGATGAGACAGATGTTCTTTTATTTCGTTATTATTTGAATATCGACGAAATAACGGCGGGGAAAACAATATAGGTCGGCCGATTGGTTGAATTATATTATATAATTATTCCTCGTGCTGCACAACCTACATGTCCTGCTTAACTTCAGAGAGAAGACACCCAACTCACGTTGTTTCTTTTCCTTGCCAAATGATCGTGTCCAAGCGCAGGAAATTACCACATTCTAAAAGAGATCAAATTGTGTTTTTTTAATTTAAAAAGCAGTTTAAAATTTCCTACTTACTTAAATTTAATTATAGCTAAAAAAACCAACTAACCGAAATTAAAGTCAGTTAACCGTACAGAAAAAGTAACGTTGGCAGCACTAAAATTGAAACATTTTCCCAGCACGAGTTAACTCATAAATTTTATTAAACTCCACTCCTTGTACTCAAAACATGTTTAGTAAATTATCTCATTTAATATGCCCACTTATACAACACACACGATAGGAAAACCAATTTTCCATCTTTCAATTGTGTTAACACATCCCCCCTCTTTCAGTGTAAACAATTCAAACGTGTCTAAATTCACTTTAAGTGATAACACCTATTGTTCCCCTCTGCCGCGCCGCCTCCGCTAAATAGGTTGAATTTATTTAATTTTGAAATTAGTTTTATGTCATAAACAAAAGATAAAACATAAACAACAACACAATATCCCCATAGGGGCTATATCCTACATATATGCTGTGCAAACGAATAACAAATTCCCAGCAACTATTCATAATGGCTAAATGATAACCATAATGGGATTATTGTAGTAGGGAAGCAGCAACATGTCAATAAAAATATAAGTAAACAAAAAAACTGTAGCTAGCGACCAAAGGTTCATTTTGTATGCAAGATGGCCTCCTCCTCTCCTGTCACTTAGGGCTGTTGATTACTATTATGGATTCAGGGCCCACTGCTTCGGAATTCTTATTTTCGTCACATTTGTGACAATACGATCCGACTGTGATATGGCAACAAGTTGAGGTATTAAAAAAAAGTTTTGTTTTGGTCCCCACACAGGCAGGCAGAAAGAAAACGGGTAATTAGTAATTAAATTTGTTTTTTTTTGTTTTTATCTACACACATATATGTACATATGTACATAAATCATAAACGAACAAATGGTTGTCGTCTGAGGGTATTAAAAAGTAATGTACTCGTAATACGTCATTGTGTTGGTAAGGGAGGCAGAATTGTTAGGGACTGACAGATAATAAACGTTTAAGTTGAAAAGTTTTGAGAGTTTTTGGCACTTTTTGACGTTACGAGTGTATTTTTGAGAACTGTGATACCGTTAATAGGTTTCATCTGAAATGTTTGTTTCAGCTTACACATTTTGAGAAAATACAATAAAAATATCATTTTTGAAATATGACAGGATGTTCTCTATTTATGCTCAAACATTGTAAATGTCTGCTTTAATTTTTACACTCATAGACAACTGGTTGAGACACCCTCCTGATTTCGGCGTTTCTCGATAATTTTATTCCGTATGTACTGCAAATATTGCTGTTAGGTAATCACTGCAAATTCCTAAGAATATCACTATAGCGGCCCCTAGACGCTCAATATTATTGTGCAATAATAAATACTAGTGTGCCCGTGCGAGAACTCTCGCAAGAGACTATCCAACCCCAAAAATCCAAACTTCCCATATGATTTCCCTGTCAACTCATGGAAATTCCATGGAAACCATATAGGAAGTGTTCATTCCTTTAGGTTTTCATTTTGGGTAGAATATTTGTTTCGATCAGGTTTTCAATTTGTTAAAAGTTATAAAAAGAAATTGCAATTCGTCAGTGCTCCAGGAAATGCTCTTTCTTTTGACACCTCGTTTGTTAAGATTGGTTTAGTGTGAGAACCACAAATGGTACCTATACAACAGAAATAATATATAAGATTGCGCAGTATTATTGGCCGTGTGTAGATAATATTGCGAGCTTGTACAATATATTGCGCAAAATCAAAATCGGTTTGATATTTATTGTGCATTATAGAAAAATTGTATCGTTTGTAGGAAATATTGAACAATATTTTTTCATTAATTATTCGAAGTGTGCGAAACTCTGCCGGTTTTGTGGCAAATAAGGAGCAAGGAATACAGCAACAGGGATAAAAAAAAAAGAATAGTATGAAAAAATGCTCTCTAAAATACAGAGAAAAATATCCGGAAGCTGATAAAGTGCAGTTAGTTCAAAAACTGAACTCTCTGCGCACTAATTTCAGAAAGAAATTAAAAAGAATTTCTGACGGATTTCTGAAAAGAGTGGAAACGAGATAGTAGAACCAACATTGTGGCACTTTGATGCGATGCAGTTTCTCTAAAACCAAAAGGAACCGTGCACGGCACAATAGTATCCAAACAATAGACGAAGGAGGATACCACTCTTTCATCGCTTTTTGCAGCAATGATTGCGGTCGCCGTGGCCATGGTGGTTAGTGCATTGGACTACTATGCAATGCTGCCCGGGTTCAACTCCTGGCCGGGTCTAACACATAAAAGAGTTTTTTTCACGGTTGCCTAACGTATTTTATGAATATTTTGGCTCAAACCTTATATTGAGCACTTTTTTGGTTTTTCCTCATGGCTATATCTTGGTTAACCGTACCAAGATATAGCCATGAGGTACGTTTTTTTTATTGTCTTCGGCAAAGTTATAGGTATTGATTAGGAGAAAAAAAGTGCAAAACAAACCAACCCAAAAAAAACTGCATCTAGGGCCTCAAAATCCTACCGAGATCATGTGTTTAGACTCCTCTGGCTATGCTAAAAAGTTCATTGAAATCATTTTACCATTTTGTTTTATTTGAATTGAAAATCTTTAAATGTATGTACATACAAATGAGTGTTCTAAAAGAGGTTAGTCTCTGGAATGCATAAAAATCCTTTGTTTATAGATTCCAATTATGAGATGAAGTGGAAATCCACCATAAGGATATATGAACGTCGTTATTGGATGGATTTTAAAAGTACCTATACACATACATAAGTGTGTATATGTTTAACTGTGTAAATAAAAAAACAGTGGAATAAAATTCAAATCGATACAAGAAGAAGGTCCAAGTTCAATATACATATAAGCCCCGATGGATGTTTGTTTAAAACTAAGCATCAGGAACTGGTGTAAACATACATACATATATAATCTCCAATTGATGTTGGCACATGTCCTACTTTTGATTGGACACACATGATAGATCCTACGTCCTGTATTGATTTTCAAAATTTATTGAGAGAGAATCTATGTTATGTTTCATCTTTCTTTTGTTTGTATTTTTTTATAGAGGGTTTTTGGTCAGTTTTATTATTCTATTTATTTCGGCAATAAGCAAAGAACTATCTCCAGCATCTCTGCGGCTGAATAAAAAAATATTCTTTGGCATAAATGGATTTGAATTTTTTTCAGAATTCCATATTTAAACCGACTATATTTTTACCTCTTCTCAATGATTTACCAGAGCTAACAGGATTATAAGTTCTGTTGAGGACAGCAGTTCCAACTGAATTCCAAGAATGGTGCATGGACTTTAATTCGGAAAACCACAGCTTTTCACTCGTTTACTGTACTTAAAACTTGGTAACAAGAAAGACTGGAGTAACGAATCTAGAATCTACACGCTGAGTTCTCATTCTGTTAAATGGCACACTGATGATTTCAGAACTGAGAAAGCAACGGGTGCGGAAGTATTTATTTGAGCCCTAAGTCTAACTATTCGAACCGATATGGTTTATTATTGACAGATGTGCCCAACTCAATCTTCAGGGAGAGGTGATATAGCAATAATATCGGATAGCCGAAGAGCTATCAATGCAATCGTAGCTTAAGGTTTCAAATCTAGAATGGCCTCGGAATGCACGATTGCACGAACGAAACCATCTACTGGGTACCAGGGCACATGGGGATAAAAGGCAATGAAAAGGCGGACAAACCTGCCAGGAAATGGGCTGCTACGCCGTTTGTGGGTATTAAACCCTTCTACGACATAAGGGAAAACACACTGCGAATAGCTGCGAATAGGATCAAGTCCTGGACAAAAGCACAGAGTCTAATACAGGTGAAGAAACTTTTGGGTAACTATAACCTGAAGAGATTCAAAGCTTGCATTATCCTTGGCAACAAATAAACTCCATATCCTGACTGTGTTCCTCATAGAGCAGGGAGCCAGGTTTCTCAGATGAAGAATTATGCGGGTCTTGCCATGAATCCAGTGAAACTCTAGAGCACATATTGGTGGAATGTGGGGTATTAACCCAGAAAAGGTTCAAGTTTTTGGGTAATCACCAACTTCTAGCAGAAAACCTGCCACTCATTCCACCCAATTTTTGTACTGCGATTTCTCAGCGAAATTGGCCTGGATTAGGTTAGGTTAGGTTAAGAAGCGTGTGTGATTGAACGAGCAATCATTTCCACTCGGAGACTCGAACGTCCATTGTGGATCCCCTCATAGTTTGGGAGTAAATCCTCTTTTTACCAACTCGTAAACCAATTTGTACTCTTGATCGTAGAAGATCCGATATCTTTAAATTTCCGAGTTCTGCTATGTCCTCCGAGAATCTATGACCTAAAGTACGGAGGCGTCATTCTTGGAGGGCGGGGCAGTGGATCGATTCGCTTTCTTCCTCGTATCCGCAGCTTCTACAGACATCATTGGACTCAGGTAGCCATTTGCTTGTCATGTGACCTATGACACAGTGTCCTGTGATTATTCCGGTGATCAAGCGTATGGAGGATTGATCCAGATGTAACAGTTTATCTTTGTTCTATTAAAATCAAGTTTCGGTCATAAAGAGCGAGATGTGACACACCCGGTTCATGTGAGCCACAGAGCGTTGGTCTCTTTATCGATTATATGACCTGGATTAAGTGCTATGACTCCTGCTTAATGCGATCTTAGCTCTCTCTGACCTCTAATAACGAGAGGCATGTTTCTTCGTCTATTACTTGTGGCAAAATAGACCTTAAGGTCGCGGTTCCAATGTGGTATCAAGTGGCGCTCTACGTGATAATAGCAAAACCCACACTTATATCAAATTTTCAACCATTAGGGCATTGGGTAGCAGTCTTAGGTTTATTCTATGGGTACTTCCATTTTTGATACTCCGAAAAGCTACTAGACAAGTCGCTAGGCATCACTTAAACGACCACCAATCAACTACCCGAGCATTGCCCATTTTTTAAATGCGTTTTCATGTTAACAAGACTGCACTCCAAGCAGATATGTTTCCAGAGGCTAACAGATCCTCCAGTATAAGATTACTTACTTACTTACTTATTATGCGCTACAGTTCGGACCGGACTGAACCAAGGTCTCAACCAGCAACCCGGTCCTTTGCTAACTGCCTCCAGCTGCTTACTCCAAGTTGGATGAGATTCTCTTCCACTTGTGCACGCTACGTCGCCATCTTAGGCGTGGTTGTCCTCTGCTGCGCTGACCATCCGGGTTGGAGTCGAACACTCTGCGGGCTGGAGCGTTGATGTACATTCGGTCTATATTTATTAGCCATCTTCAGCGTCCAATCGCAGTTTTTTGACCAGGTCGATGTCGCTGTACAGTTTGTATAGGGGGTGGTTGAATCTTCTCCTCCTTTCCGTCAACGCAAATGGGATGAAGGATTTTTCTCTCGAAGCGACCAAGGATATCTTCCATATACCAAAACTGGGATGATAGGGTTTTATATAGAGTCTCCTTAGATGATAGGGAAAAGGATTCACAACTCACTTGCCTTCTTACCCCACAGAAACAGCGATTGGCAAGAGTAATCCTTCGTTTGATTTCCGACGTGATGTCATTTTGTGACGTTAAAGCAGAGCCGTGGTAGACAAAGTCCTTTACTACTTCAAAATAACTGTCTATTGTCTATTGTGACGTTCTGTCTAATTCGTCGATGTTGAGTGTCTCTTTTCGCTGAAAGCATATGAGAGGGCTGTTCGATAAGTCAGTGACTTTGATGCAAGATGGCGCTCGGATCGCATTCAGTTCTTTTTTCCGCCATCCTTGTTTCTTTCTAGACATAGAAAAAAAAAATTAGACAGATCTGTCAAACATTGATTTTTTTACAATGATCGAAAGAGCTTTGGTTTGTGTTATTTGCTCAAAATGGAAAAAAGTGATTTTCGTGTTTTGAAAAAACACTACTTTTTGAGCGGTAAGATCATAGGAGACAATAGACTTAAAAAATATTATGGAGACTCTGCTCCCTCGCATGGGATGGTACAAAAGTGTTTCACTGAATTTCGTACGAGCTTAAAAGACACTGAGCGCCCAGGACGTCCAAATGACGTCACAATGGAAGAAATGGTCAAAAAAGTCCAGAATATAGTGTTGGACGACTGCAAGTCAAGGTTCGCGAGATAGCTGAGACAGTCGTCATTTCAAATGATAGTGTCATTCGAATTCTGCAGATGGTTACCGCGTTTGATCGATCGAGCGATCAAAAACAGATTCGGATGAAGTTTTCAAAGCGGAATTTTGAACTCTTCAAGCGTAATTTAAGTGAATTTTTACAGCAGTTCGTAACAGCTGATGAATTGTGGATATACCACTATAAGCCAGGAATGACAGAACGATTAAAACAGTGGAATTTTTCAGGCGAACCGGCACCAAAAAGGCAAAAACGGGTTCGTCGGCCGGAAAAGTCAGGGCAACGGTTATCTGGGATTCCCACGGCGTAATCTTTATTAACTACTTGAAAAGGGGAAAAACGATTACCGGACAGTACTATGCCAATTTATTGGACAGATTTATTGCAGAATTGATGGAAAAACGGCCTTAAGAAAGTGCTCTTTTATCACAATAATGCACCGGCTCATTCAACACTAAAATTTGCTAAATTGCGCTATGAACTGTTTTCTCATCCACCCTATTCTCCATATTTGGCTCCTATTGTTATTTCTTGTTTTCTTAATTGAAAAAATTGCTCAGCGGAAAAAGATTTTCATCGAATGATGAGATTATCGATGCAACAAATGCCCATTTCAGAGAAGATTTGAGAAATCATATTTTTTGGTAGGGTTAGAAAAGTTAGAAAATCGTTGGGAAAAGTGTATCGCGTATGTTGAAAAATAAATTAAATTTTGCGAAAAAAAACGAGTTTTTAGTTTCAAAGTCACTGACTTATCGAATAGCCTACGTACTTTGCCTTATCCTTTAATAGAAGACTATGAAAGAAAGAATGTTCTTGGAAAAACTTGAGGAAGACAAAAAAGTCCCGATTAGACGATTATCATTCCACCCTAAAACACATTATTTTCCGTTTAACACGCCGCCAGGACTCACTTTTTCACTTTTCTTAAATTCATTAATTCCACATGCCTAAGCACAACATCTCTATTTCAGAAGTTGAGTACATCACTCCAAAATCATTAAGAACTTTATTGTAATTGAAAATAACAAAAAAAAAAAAAAAAAACACAAGAGCATTACAAGAAACAAAAACCACCTTAATTTGTCTTCTTTGTCTTGAAGAATTCCTATGCCCAATTTCCGCCAAAACTTCGCACTCCATTTGGCGCTACAAAATGCCCCAACGAAATTCTTCCCATTTTTAAACACTGAAAAGGAATCGCAAATGATTAATGCCCGACTTATGTTCGTTATCTCCTGGGCTAGGGACTTCAACCCTCCAGTTGAAAGATGTTTTTGACATCTCTCGCTGGAGCCAACACAAAGGAAACATTTCAAGAAAAGCACGTTCCCACAGCTTTACCCTCACCGCCCAAATAAAGTGTAACAAATTTAAACCCATAAATCAAACATACCTACTCGTACGCCTCTTCTTAGCCTCAAAAAAAGAAAACAAACATTTTCTATTCCCAAATATTTAATATGAGGTGGATGTTCAAGAAACCGGGACGGGTATATCCCCCTCATTAGCATCGTCAGTGGGGGGATCCTGAAGGGAGCACAGCCTTTTAGGTTTCAGTGGAAGATGTTCCACCCCAGAGAGATGACAGCTCGCGTGGAGTAAACTTTTAATGAAGCACCAATTTGTGAATATTTTATTAAAACCAGACATGTGCCTTTAGGTGATCCAGTGAAGTTTTACACATAGTAACAACACCTCTTCCATTATTGATTAAAGCTTCCAGGGGAATTAAGGGAGCTCTACTTCCAATGCAGTTGGGTGAGTTTCGAGAATGAATTATTTAAAAGTGGTTTTAGTGGTTCGTTGTATACATAAGTTTCGGATTACCGTCATCTTAGGCAAGTGAGAAACTTCGATTGGTAAGGTGAGACGTGTTTTGCTAGTCTGGAAATATTAGAATCTATTCGATGCAATTTGCAGTCAAGACCCACTTGTATCAGTATCAAATCTAAAGCATTTTCAAGTATTGTTTAAATGACTATGGAAATGGGTTTGCGAACACAGCCATCAACTTGGTTATCAACATCATCGTGAAGTTTTGCTCCAAGCTAAATTGAAAACGTTCAAACTTTTTCAGCGCACCTCAATTTGTGGCAATTTGTGGCTGATAGTATCCACAAGTTCTTTAGACAACTTCTGTGACCATCTGTCAAATTATTGCTCTTCTTAAAAATTTGTTTTCATTTTTGCTTGGTATATAGCTAACTTTTGAACTATCAAATGTCAAAATGACTTAAAAATGCAATTAAAAATAGAGACGCAAAATTATACCTTTACCAAGGGCTTCCGCTCCGGGAAATACGGATTTTAGGCCAATTGCAATCCTTCCTCCCACTACTATCTGACCACTACGGAGACGATATATTTCAAGACGATTCTGCTCCCGCAAAATCGGTTAGTTTCTGTAAAGTGCAAAAAGTTAAAGTTGGGTAAAAAAAAGTGGGCACCGTAGCGCAAGTGGTTAGTGCGTCGGACTACTGAGCCAGCGGTCTTGGGTTCGAATCCCGCCGCAAACACCTAAAAAGTTTTTCACCGTGCCCACCCTTTTTCGAATGTCTGACAAGCATCAAAGAGTATCATTTGTCACGATTGAGCTCTCAACTCGCCGTTCGGAGTCGGCAAAAAACTGTAGGTCCCTTCCATTCGTGCAAAAATATAACACGCAGACACAAATGGTTGCGAGAAGCAGGCCCAGGTTCACCTCGAGCTGTAGCGCCAACTAAGTAAGTAAGTAAAAAAAGTTAGAGGAGGAAAAAAACCAAAATACGAAATTAAAGAATTTAACAAAAACGGCTGGCACCAAGACTTCAGGCTGTGTGCCAATTGCGTTAAAATATTATCTTCTGGCTAATTTTTGACGTTTCTAGCAGAGGTGAATAAAATTTTACCTTTTTGCTGTGTCGATTGGATTGAATGGGATATTTTTTGGTACTATTTTTCATTAATTTTTCATTAATTTTCCACATTGTTCAAACTTTCAATTTTAGAATTGCGTTTGTTTGTTACCCAATGCAAATCATTTGATTTAGGATTTTAAGTGCGAAAATGCTAAGTTATCGGCTCAAACAATGCTCTGCAACGTTCTATATGGTATGCAAAATGATTTTTTATAAAACTCTGATTCACAGATTTTCAACTGAGAAAAAATTACCAAAAAAAACAGAAATTTTTTTGAAACTTATGAAAATGACTGGAAAGTGCAAAAAAAAACATAAATGCACTACTTCCTTGTAATGTGTTTGAGAAGTACTTCTGAGACAACTTCAGGGTATTGCAGAGTGGAGTAGAGATCGCTTCTGTCCTATGACTATGAGAGGGGTGTTTTTTATTAAGGTAAACAATACGTATGTATCTCCGTATATATTTTGTCATTAAAGTTCAAAAAATGATATTTTTTTTATTTTTATCACTCTTGTTGTACATATAGGGTAATTTCACACATTTTCAACAAATTTGTGCATACCTATTTTCCTTTGAACGCCGCTTAAAAAAAAAAAAATCTGTATTTTTATACAACTTCGCTTTTCATCGTCGCGTTGAAAAATCAACGCTGAAACGTGCTCTGTGTGACTGGGATTGTGTATTTCAGTACAATACAGAAAATAATCTTAACGAGGCGGCCACGTTAAAAAAGGAGTTCTGTTTGACGAGGCCTTTACCCGAATATTGAATAACTGTACATTTGAATTCCAGTAAAATTGCAAAGAGATTTTCTGCGAGGTTTTTTTTTGTCGATACACCCTCCTCGACAACTGGTTGAGACACTCCCCTGATTTCGGCGTATATCTGTAAATTGTGCAATAGTTTCGAATAATGCAAGGTTTTTGCTACAATAAAGAAATCTGTAACTGTAAAAATGGCCAGGGCTCAAAATAATGTCATCAATCTGAGGCCAAACAAAGTTAGCTATCATTTTACCATAGCGTAACAGTGAAGCCATCGTCGTTGTCAAAGATGCAGTCGGTCCATAGCGCGCACAATAATCCATATTGTAGAAGAGCAAATCAAGAACTAAATATCTGTCACACTGTGAATGACAATTGGATTTGATTGGTGTCACACAGCTGGGAGGTAAAGTACTTACCACGAAATGAATAACCCTACACATAAGGTTAGACTTAATTAAATTAATATTTAAAATATAAATATGTGGGTAGAAAGGTTAACTCCTCATACACAAGTCAAATAAAACCAACAACATCCTGACTTAAATTGCATATCATTTCCCTCTGTTCTACTTCGATTTGTGTACTCGTTGTTTAGCTATAGTAATAGCTACACAGTAAATGCTACTCGAAATATTATTTTTCGAGTAGATATCTGTGTGAGAGTTTTATCCGTACTTTTGTACTTTGTAACTCTGGCAGTCGGCAACTGGAAAAACAAAACTTTACATTCCCTGAATTTGGATTTCATGGTTAAAATCGCTTGTATGTGTGTTGCTGACTTCGTTGCGGTGGGTGGTCTTGTGTCCTTGTTTTCGTTTGTTTACAAATTTAAAAATAATACGTTTTACTCAACTCAAGTTTATGCGTATTTTGGTTCTGTTTTAAATTACATACAGACTCGTATATATTAAAATATGGTCAATGTACTACGAACGTGACTTGATTTTTGAATCCGTGTTTTTAAAGCTGTCAAAAATCATGTGGTTTACACCAACTTTGTAAAAGCTTTTAGTCGAGTTAATTACATGTATCTAATTAAGAAACTAAGGGCATATGGCTTTGAAGGGTCCATTCTTAAATGGTTTGAGTCTTATTTGCCACAAAGAACGCAAATTGTCAAGATTAGTCATTTGCAATTAATAACGTCGTCGTTTCGTATTTAAAACATAATTTTTGCACACGGGGTACGCGAAAATAACTAATTTATTTTTATAAACCTCATTTTGTGGGAGCCAAATGCGTACCGCAGATTTTGTCGAGCGGTTAAAACACGCAAATGTGCATTGAACAACTGCGTTGCCGCCGCGGTACCTCTGCGTGACTGCGCGTTAGAAAACGCAAGTGTGCACCGGCACTTAGGGTTGATTTTAACCAGTATGCGCTGTTCTAAGCCGGCAATTGGTAAAATTGTCTAAACACACTACATACAATAGGTCTGTTCCTTTACTTGAAAATTGTTACTGATTCTTACTGATTCTTACTGATTTTAGACAAACCGCGTTCCTTTACACAAATAATGAAATAAAAGAGAGAGGCAACGAGAGAGTAAAAATTTCCTCTCACTAAAAAAATCTTAGGTCTGTTTGGTGTGCAGTAAATTTACGTAAATTTACTGAACCTGTCAAAAATCAAGAGAATAGAGAGCCAAATGAGAGTGTCAAAAAATGTCCCCTTCTACGAAATCGTGCTAGACCACATCCATGTAGTAGTCCCGGGACATCTATCAAACAGCCATCTGACAATTCGTGAAATGTCAATCTTCATTTTTGTTTGTGTAATAAGAAGTTTCTGAGAGGATTTTCACCCACTTTTCAAATTATTAACTATTTGACAGATGTCCCATTTGGATCACGAAAAGCATACCAAACAGACCTCTTACTATTTCTTACTGGACAAATTTCTTCCGGTAGAAATTCAACTATCTGTCAAAGTCAGCTGTTTCACTTGTTTGAATTATTTGCATTTTTTTATTTGAATTCAAAAGGGTAAATATATGGAGAGAAAAGGGAGTTGAAATTTGCATTTCGCAATATATTGCATACTGTATTGGTTCTGGGAAATCATCAGGGGTGGACTTTTCTGTAAAATCCAAAATCATACAACAACAGTCTGTTTACTTTTGCTTCACATATGTTTTTGACAATTCGTTTGTTGCAACTTTTGTAGTAAACGCGTTCCTTTACTTTTTCGTAATTTTGCCTTACTCTGAGAGAATTTTACCCCAGCTCCTTGAAATTCAATAATTTACTATTTTTGGAGCAAAAAGTAAAGGAACATACCTAATATTTCTAGAGAAAGTCTGTCCAGCTAACTTTGACACGCCGTCATCACTGTTCCCATTCTAGATTAGCGTGATATCACTGATCATTCATAAACATAATACAGTGTCAGTCCTGAAGGAGACGCTGATGAAGTGCTGTTTAGTTCAAAAATTCAAATTTATTATTTCCTATTTCTTAATATGTGACGTGTATTTTTAACCTTACTTTGTATTTGATTTGCATTCTAATTGGAAATAATTTAGAAATGGGCTCAAACGTTGGTCTAACTGTTCTAAGTCACAGAACACACCCATCTTCCCCCCAAAAGTATAATATACAAAATCCCTGCATATTGCCTATCAATTCTGTGTACCGGCCATAAGTGAATTTTAGTTCTGATATAAAAGGCGAACGTTTTGGCATTTATATTCAACACAAGGAGGTGCTAACATTTATCGAGGCCTACAAACCGTCGATAAATTTTGACAGAAATATTGTACCAATAAATGTATTTCCATCTATAAACACAAAAGGTAAGGGAAACTGTTTTGTTTTTCAAAATGGATGTCAAAAGTAATGGGGGAAATATTTTCTTTTGCCTTTTTGCCTAAAAAAAAGAATGAATATACATATACATGCATGTATGTATGTTATGTGTGTACATATGGATAGATGTTGCATACATAGTTTTGAAATAAATCCTCTGATATGTCAAAAAATGTGTGGTGCTCTTGTTGAATTGTAGAAGATACGATATCTTTGAATTTCCCAGCCCTGCGGTATTTGCCGAGAATTTATGGCCTCATTCGTCATTCTTGTAAGTAACATAGAAGATGTTCGATCGATTCACTTTCTTCCTCGTATTTGAAGCTTCTACAGATATCGTTGAACTCAGGTAGCCATTTGCTGGTCATATGACCACATAGCAGTGTCCTGTAAGAAATAGTCGTTTCTCACACCACAGAGGTTTGGTCTCTCAGTGTAGAAACCTGTCCCAGTACCTAAATCCATTTTTAAGCTGTCAGCGATAAGTCAAATCGAATGCTGATGATAAACATAATGTCGAGCTATCAAAGATCAAATATATGAAATTAGGTCCGTTCACGGACTTTTGCGCGAAGAAAATGAAAATAATCAATTTTGCAGTTATTCTGTCAAACTTGTGCGCTGTCATACTTTGGCAGTTATCATTTGTTCATATGCCGAAATTTCACGTGAAGAAAATTGAACGAAGAAACATTTTGCTTTCGTCCATTTTCTCAGTATGCGAATGCTTTTGCAAAACACATCAAAACTTATCGAAATTAACGTTTGTACATGAGTACGCAAAAGGACCAATTTTCTTCAAGCAAAAATATACTCGCAAACACCAAGATTGACATTTACATTAAATTCGTTTAATATATATTATCGCTGATTTTTTTTCATAATTCTCGTAGTTTTTAATTTTATGTTGGCACTTAAGTTTTTGTTTCAATTCCATATTATCCGACCTGTTCTGCATTTCACTTTTAGTGAATTCAACCAGCAAAAGTGAAATTGGGTGTTCTGTATTCTGAACGTAATTATGAATTGTGGATTGTATGTTCGAAAGTGCATATTTTGGTGTTCTACATGTGTTCTGCAGTCCAAAAATCGTGACATGAATTGAATTCACATGCAGTTTGTAAAGTGAATTAATTAATTAATTTGATGATCAGAATCATTTTGAAACATGTTAGTAAGCAAATAAGACTTTCCATTAGTATATTAAAATATTCTATTTGTTTAATAGGGGAAACCACAAAAATTAGAGGCAGGAGAGTATTCTCTTAAATCATACATGGAAGAAAATCAAGAATTTTGCAAAGGGTTTTGCTAAATTGGAACAAATACTAAATATTTATTTGGGCACCGTAGCGCAAGTGGTTAGTGCGTCGGACTACTGAGCCAGCGGTCTTGGGTTCGAATCCCGCCGCAAACACCTAAAAAAAAAAGTTTTTCACAGTGCCCACCTCTTTCGAATGCCTGAAAAGCATTCAAGAGTATCATTTGTCATGTAAAGCTACCCAACTCGCTGTTCGGAGACGGCAGAAAAACTGTAGGTCCCTTCCATCCGTGCAAAAATATAACGCGCACACACAAATGGTTGCGGGAAGCTACGCTTGGTTTTACCTAGGACTGCTGAAGCCAAATATTTTATATTTTTACTAAATATTTAAGATTTGTGCAGCAAGTTAGTACAACGGTTGAAGAGTGAAGGTCACACGACTGGATGGCAAATAATAAGAAATTGTAGTTAACAAAATAAAACAAATTTCTTCTAAGGGGTGAGTGAATGTTTATAACATTCAAGCAATCTATAATCAGTGTTGCCAGTTCGTGAGGAATTCCCCATTTTATCAGGGATTTTTGTCCAAAATTTGTAATTTAGTTTTGGTAGTGAATTTTAACACAAGGAATTTCTTTGTGCAGATACTTACATGAAAACTGTCAAATCTTTCAAATCACATACATTCTTTAATATTTGGCGCAAAAAGGACCTGCCGCTTTTTGTGGCGAATCTATGGGGAATGCCACCACAAAGAAAGGGGAAAAGGGGGAATTTTAAGGTCTGTGATAGGGAATTCCACTTAAAGTGGCTGGACATTTTTTTCTTCTTCCATCTGTGTACTTTGCAGTTAAGTCCACTGCAACACAACTTGTAATGCAAAATGTTTAACATCTCGCCGAGATCAAAATTCTTTCACACTGACTTTTGGTAACATCCTTCAGCCTCGGTATTGTCCAATCATATAAAATAAAATGGAATCAATTTGTGATAAAATAATTTATTTGAAAATCATTGATTCACTTTTACAAAGCAAAAACAAGGAACTGAAAATCTTAAATGATTTTGAAATGATTTCAAACAAATGAATTCGAAGTGGATTCCAAAAATTTCAATTCACTCGGAATGCAGAACACTGATTTTCATTTCATGTGAATTCCAAATTCGATTTGAATTCACTTTCACTCGAAATGCAGAACAGGGCGGTATGTAAGTACTGTAAGCAAGCAACAAAAAAAAGGCACTGCCGCTGCGTTTCTTTCGCACTTTTCTTACTTAACTAATAACCGTCTCCAGTTAGCGTCTTTAGCGCTTGTTAAGTTTCTTAAGGTCGCTCTCCACTCGGCCCTAGTGTTCCTTTACTCACAGCATTGTCCTTCAGGAGTGGATCCCGAGCGGCAGCCTTGGTGTCCATTCGCTCAACATGTCCTGGCTATGTAAGTCGTTGGATTCGAGCCCTTCTGACTAGGACTATGTTGCTGTATAACCCGTGTACTTTGTGTTTATATTTTTTCCCCAGTCTCCGTCAATGCAAGCAGAACTGAAAATCCCTCAAACAATTTTTCATCCACCTGAGATAATATCCTGCGATGATCAGGTTACTTTCTTAGTTGCTCGTGGGAAGAGCTCATTTTGCAATTGTCTTCCTAACCCAAAGAAGCAGCTGCAGCGATTAGCAAATGTGCTTCTTCGCTTAGTCTCTATGGTGGTGCCAATATCGGAGTTATCAACTGTAAGCTTTTGCAGACACAATCTTATAAAGGGTGATTTTTTAGCTGGTTTGGTTTTGGCAACACTGGTTTTGACAGCTGACGTGTGTTTAGTACCTTGTGTCACTGTCAAACAGCTTCAGTTTGGTTTGCAATTTAACCATGGATCGTCTTACAAATGAACAACGCTTGCAAATTATTGAATTTTACTATCAAAATTCGTGCTCGGTTCGAAATGTTCATCGCGCGCTGCTTCCATTTTATGATCGGCATTCTCGACCTTCTGAGCAGTCTATTCGGAAGATTGTGACCAAATTTCGCACCAAATTTACTTTGTTGGACATTAAACCACCAACACGTTTACGTACTGTGCGTAGTGAAGAAAATATTGCGGCCGTATCAGCTAGTGTGACAGAAGACCGCGAAATGTCGATTCGGCGCCGTTCCCAGCAGTTAGGCCTTTGTTACAGCACTTTTTTTTGCCCGAAATGGAAGTTCTTGACTTGCATGGTATGTGGTTTCAACAAGACGGTGCCACATGCCACACAGCACGCGAAACAATGGCGCAATTGCGAGGCGAGTTTGGTGAACAGTTAATTTCACGTTTCAGGCCGGTCAATTGGCCGCCTAGATCGTGCGATTTGACACCATTAGATTATTTTTTGTGGGGGTATGTCAAGGCTAATGTCTATAGGGACAAGCCCGCTTCGATTGACGCACTGGAAGCCAACATCCATGCATTCATTCGTGAGATACCGGCCGATATGTGTGAAAGAGTATGCCAAAATTGGACTCAGCGTATGGGCTACCTGAGACGCAGCCGCGGTCAACATTTGCATGAAATTATCTTTAAACATTAAATTGCAAGGTTCAAACTATCGATTCAAATAAATATTTCATTCATTTTTTCGAATTTTTTGTGTTTTTTTTTTAAAAAAAGTTCTCAACCTCTTAAAAAATCACCCTTTATTATCTCAAAACTATAGCTACATATCTATCGCAACCCGACTCGTTGGTATTGTGTGTCCTTCCTTGTTGACAACATATACTTATTTTAATTTGTCGTCGTTCACAACTAACTCCATCTTCATCGCATCTGTTTTAATACTAGCAAACGCACCAATGACAGCCCGCTGGTTTCTGTCAATAATGTCAGTGACATCAGTCAGTGTATACACTAACTTATGACGTTGGCAATGTTAAAGAATTCAAACGACAGCGCATCACCGTGTGGAATTAAAATCTTAATCTTAAATGAATACTCGTAGATGGTGGTTACCGATTTGATATTCTTGCAATCTGTAATAAAAATAAATAAATAAAAAAAGTAACTGCACCCTGCACTTAAACAACTGCATACTGCTAAGTGCTGCCAAATACGTGGCATCATATGTGTATAGAATAAGAAAATACATATCCAGCTCAAAATGTTATTTTCAACAAGTTCATTAGCGCATTGTAACTAATAGCTATCCATCAACTGCTGTCACCAGTAGATATCAATTTCATTATAGTAAACTCTTTACAAAAGACCGACATCCTTTCATATCCTTTGTCTCGGTTGGTCTTACTTCTTCGACCGCATACTTACAGATAATGACCTCCAACATAACAGCGCCACAATGGGTTATGAAATCGATTTATCAACACTGCCAATCAACCGTCCCTCTGTTGCCCGCATTTCAGTAAAAGCGATATACAGGGTGGCCTAAAAATATAAAATTCAATTAAGTCAGCAACTGCTTCGCAGAGAGTATAAAAAAAAACAAAATTAAGGTTGATTATGTCAGACGAAACCTATTTCCACCTCAATGGCTGCGTCAATAAACAAAATTTACGTTTCTGGTGTAAGGAAAACCCCTTGAATAATTCAAGAGAGGCGGATACATCCATTTCGTTCGAGTCAATTGTTTGGTGTGGTATCTTCATTTCTTTGAGAAAGCAAAAAAGGGATTCAGTTACGGTGTATGGGGACGCGAGTATGAAGCAGCTGGCTCACAGGTCCGGTACCCGTATGTGGTTCCAACAATATGGATAGCTAGAGATATGATGATTATTCTTCAAGAAAAGACCCCAACCTGAATAATTAAAAAAAAGGAGACAATTAACAGCTACTTACATGCTTCTTTCTATGGGAAGAATAATTTTCAGTCTCTTGCAAATCTTAAAAGGAACTTTACTGGACTTGATCGATAGCGGATGAAGATATCCTTGGTCGCTTCGAGAAAAATTTTTTTTTGTAAGATATTCAGTCCCGTTTGCGTTGACGGGCTTTGGAGGAGAAGATTCAACCACGAAATATACGAGCGACATTTACTTGGTCAAAAAACTGCGCATTGGACGGTTAAGATGGCGAGGATATGTATAGCGAATGAACATCAACGCTCCGGCCCGCAGAGTATTCGAATCCAACCCGGATGGTCAGTGCAGCAGAGGACGACCTCTCGTAAGGTGGCGCATAAAAGTGGAAAAGGACCTCAACCAACTTGAGGTTCGCAACTGGAGGTACAGTGGATCAAAGTAAAAATGGGACAGTTGGCAGAAAAGATTTCCACATCGAATAATGAAACACAGAGTGTACATAACAAAATAATAAATATATATTTTCAATGTCTTATTTGTGTAGTATTAAAATAAACTTGAAATATCAATTCGTTTTAATTGAAGTAGAAAACAAGAACTTTAAATGAAAAAAAGTGTCAAAGTTAAAATGGAACACTTCAACAAAACATGAATTAAAAATTGTATAATAAAAGGTAAAGCCTTTTTGTTTTTTAACAGCTGCTAAGCGTCTTGGCATGGAGTTTCCATTACGTGCTAACAGTTGTAGAGGAGCCAGGATCATACGTTATAAGCTTTGTGATTGGGGTCATTATCTTGGTAGAAGTAAAACTCATTCTCTAACCCCAATTTGCGTGCACTTTCTGCAAGATTATTTCGTAAAATGTCCAAGTACATGTATTGGTCCATTGTACATTCAATAATGTGAAGATTACCAACACCAGTAGCTGACATTGACCCCCACACCATTACTGACCCATCACCGTGTTTTACAGCGGGCCGTTCATTTTTTCTCGGAGTTCTTCGTTGGACTTTCTCCATACATAACTTCCTAGCTACTCGTCCGCCGTTGAAGTTGTGCCTTCGTAGGACTGTAGTGTTTTTGCGTCGAAATAAAAAAGGTTGGTTTCGCGTTCGCATTCTTCGATTGACTCCGTCGTTGAACTCCAATTCCAGTCGGAAGTTGAGGTGGGTCAGGAAGCTAGATCGGCGTTTCTTCATTGGTTGACCTGCTGTTGCGAAACTGAACAATATCGCTGCGTAAGCAAAACAATGTTATTGCAGGGAGAAATAACATTGCCAGGGCATTGGCTTTAATGAAGCGGCAATTAAATTGCTTACGCAGCAATATTGCAATGACTTGCAAGGCGAACAAACGGAGACAATTGCCGGTGCCAATGACACCTTTCACACATTTCTATAAATTCTTGACATATGCATGTCAAATTAAATTGTTTATCTATGTTTTCCAACGGTTTGATGGTCAATAGTTTGAAAATATAGATACAAATGTATTTAATTAATATATTAATATAAAATATTCTAATATTTAATATGAGTTTCAAATATGTATTTACATTTCTGACTTTTGTTTCATATTTTTTGCTTGATATCTAAGGAGGCTACGTTCATAAGCACACACCTTTTTTTGTTTTATAATTCACTCACGATAGATTGGTTAAAGGGATTTATGATTAAAAAAGCTACTACGGAGAACTATTCTATTCATTGGTCCATGTTATAAAAAAACATATAAGAGTGTGGGTCTATATTCAACACTCACGGAGCTATGCACATGGGGATTAAAAAAGTTCACTCAGAGAAGTAGGTAGGTACCAATAATAATTATTCAATTTTAAATTCTGGTGTATTAAAACCAGAGCAACCAAAGTGGTTCGTGCGATAAATAGCTGATCAATGTTTATCACAGCTTTCCATGGCTGTTACTATTTCAGCTTTCATTTTCGAGTTATTGGTCTTCAAATACAATTTTTTTTTATCAATTTAAGTGAAAATCGCATTTACCTCGGGAAAGTGTGTTAATAACTTTTTTTTTTTTCTTATTTTGGTGCGCTATAATGTTACCTACATATTCACCATACAAAGGGCTTATAGTTTGGCATGTATAAAGGTATTATTATAATTTTTTTTTAAGCTTTTCAATTCAATACAGCACGAAAAAATATTGTTTATCAAATGCTATCAATCTGACCATTATTTTCCAACAAAATAAGTTCATATTTATAAAATTAATGTATTTTAACTAATCAGAAAAAAGCACTGCATTTATCAACTTCATTTAAAAAAAAGGAAAACTTATGGACACATCCAATTACAAACAAAACAAAAACAAAAACAAATTTTCCTCCAACCTTTAACCTATTTCAGCGCCATTGATATTCAGAGTCTGAAACTGCTGTACCAAGTAAAGCGTTTACTTGGAGAATTTTACCTAGTGTTATAGCAAGCGAATTTGTTTTTGTAGAGCGGGTAAATTGAAAAGTGAGTATATACTCACTAAAAAACACGGCTTATATTGAACACTTTTGAGTGGGCTCTATCAACATTATTTTCCGATATCCGGAATAGATATTCCATTCTCGTATTGCTGGATTACGAGTTTTCTTACTTCGACCGACGTGACGTTTGCTTCTTTCGCGACATAATTTAATTTCTATTTTGCCAAAAACCGCGTCAATTAAAACTTTTTTTTTGGATTTTGTTTACCGTTATGCTTGTATGCAACGAAGTTGCCAACAATTGGAATGAACCCCAAAGTTGTCGCCAGTGATTGGATGTGTTCAGTAACTGTCTGATTTTAACTTTTACGTTATTTTCGTACATTTTTAAGTTTTTTTTATTTGTATCTGAGCAACGAAAAAAAATATTATTTGCAATTTTCTACTTTCCTATTGTGCTGTTTTTATTTTAAGCTGAAGTTCTATTTGCATTGTGTCCCATTTTGACTTTGATGCACTGTAGTTAAGCTAGAGACCCGACTAACTGGAAGTGGATGTTGGTTGAGGCCTTGGTTCACACCGGACTGTAGCGCCACCTAAGTAAAATGGCGATACACTAAATGATATTATTTTCCATTCCTAACGTATTTACGGGTCACCCTGTTAATACGTACTCGTACATTACTTCAGCGGGTGGTCGGCACATCTCCACATTCAAAACATACGAATTAGGGTGTGTAAATGTTTGCACATATGTATGTTATGTATTACTACACGATATGAGAGTTCCTTGATAGGGTCAAGTAATTTCTATCGTTAGCCTCAACTGGTATTAATTTCATAGTGTCCTTAAAGATAAGCTCTGTAATCCACAAGTTCTATTTAGGTGACGTATAGTGACGTAATGTCATCAAAATAATCATCACTTAACTTCAAAGTGCACATGTATGAACGCTGAACGAGTGTATTTGAATGTAAATCCTTTAACCTACTCACAAGGATGATTTTGTTTGCTCCAATTCGACAATCCTTTCTGTTACTGGCGCGGTAAATTGCTTTACATTTCATTTGTCATATTTTCATCTTTAGGTGCCTAAATAAATATTTGTAAATATATCTTTCGAGTCCTTATCGCATTTCAATTGGAAAATCAAAAGGGACGAAAGGAAGAAATAATAAATTCGAAACATCAGGGTACACAAGCAATCGATGGATGGATACAAGGAGCCGGAAAATTGTTTCAAGTTCAACCGAAAGAAATGGTTCGTATCGGCACTTGGGTACTTACCCCCGGAAGGAGAATAGCTTGAAGGGGTTTTTCCCAAAAATAAATCAAAATACATGTAAGCAGGAATCACTCACTTTTGTTTCGAGTGTTAAAGATGAAAATTTATAGAAAATTTAGATGTGAAATGGTGGAATTTTTCCCAAATCAGCTCCATGAAAGGATTGTTCGATGTGCGGGTGCTTTACATTGCCTGCATACTTCTATTTTGTATTTTATTTGCGTAAAATATACTCCGCCTTGAAGTGCAGGTTAAACTTTGAAAAAAATGATCTTTAGCATTAAACCCACATACTCCGGGTAAAAGTAACTTTTTTTTCTCGTCCTGGGAGCTGAAATTAATTCGTAGCCTTTCTATCTATCTATCTAAAAAAATTGTTTATTTAAAATGAAATTAACAAATTATATTATTCAAAGTATTGTCCAGGTCAAAGTATTTAGGTCTCACCCCGGGCAAAGAGCTTAGCTGGAAGCTCAATATCCAGGAAAGAGTAAATAAAGCATAGCCCTCTATTCTTGCAAGAAAGCCATCGGCAGGAAATGGGGACTTCATTGACTCTATGCGTCTGTTATCACACCGATTCTAATGTATGGCGTAGTTATCTGGTGGACCGCCCTAGAAAAAGCTATACATCGCGATAGCTTGGAGAAAGTACAAAGATTAGCGTGTCTGTGTATTAGTGGTGCACTAAGATCAACAGCATCCGCAGCACTAGGCATCCTACTTTATCTCTCAGCCCTTGATATGTATAACCGATAAGCAGATGGCAGCTAGTGCTGTCATAAGGCTCAAAACTATCTCACAGTGGTCAAGTAACTACACTGGTTACTCCACAATATTATATCACTTAACTTTCCCCGAAAACATAGACTATACCGTGCCGAAGCCCAATTTTGATGAAAACTTTACTGTCACTTTTCTCGATAAGTCCTTTTGGGATGACTTAAGTGCTATAACAGACAGCTCGATACACTTCTACACTGATGGCTCTAAAACCAATGATGGTGTAGGAGGAGGTGTTTTCTCAGACAGATTAAATCTCAAACTCTCTTGCCGTTTCCCTGATCACTGCAGCGTGTTTCAAGCGGAAATTATGGCGATTTCGGAAGCACTTTTCTAGATCAAGAGGAATGTAATATTAACTAACGATATTAGCATCTTCTCGGATAGTCAGGCGGCCTTGAAATCTCTGGAATCACTCTCATTCACTTCTAAGACTACATCCAACTGCCATTCATCTCTTATGCACTGTAGAGCTGACAAGCTCGCTAAACTAGGAACAGCAATACCTTTTCTACCCGAAAAGAAGAATAAAGGTATGCCCCTCTCTACTTACAAGCTAGCACCCAAACTTAACATAGTCAGTAAAATCAATGCTAGATGGGACGGTGGAACTACCTGCCTAGACTAGATATAAACCGCTCCAAATACCTTTGGTCCCTAAAAAGACCATGTAAGCACAACTATTGGTGTCATTACAGGACACTATCTTATAGGCAAGCATGCAACTTGGCTTGGCATCATTTCAAATGACTTCTGCAGAAGTTGCAGGACGAAGAAAACTATAAGGAGAATACTTCTTCGGCGATCTCAGCGGCGATCTCCCGGCAGCCACTGCTACCTAACCTAACCTAACTGTTCACACACTCCACTAAAGGACAGTGGTTATGCAATGCAGCAATTAGTACACAAATGTGTCAAGATATCGATTTATGTAGTCAGCAACCAAATATATTGTCAACACTCAACAGTTAGGTAAATGACGAAAAGTATATCATTGAATCTTAAAGAAGTAGTTTCAATTGAGTAGCTTTCCCCATTCCCAAAGTAAGGTGACCGCTCAAAGGCATACTTCAGCATTGGCAAGCTATTCTTCTACCATTGGAGAGAAAAAAAGTAAACACAACAAATCTTTAAATATGAGTACGATTTTCAAGCAAAAGACTACGACGCACAGCACTTGGCCATGACATTTTTGCTACTAATCATACAAGCGACGGCGCTCAATAAAAGGCCATTCGTCGCTTAGACTTATCGCTTAATCGCTCGTCGCTTAGCGTGTGGGGTTAGCCTTCACCTATGTCCTTCTTCGGGTCCCAAACTATCTCCTTGCCAAATTACATTATGATTGGTTCAGCGGTTTAGTTGTGAAAAGGTAACCAACAAACAGACAGACAGATTCCACATATTAGTTTAATTCATAAAAATTACGATTCATCCTGGACAAAATAATAGGTGTGTTCAGAAGTGTCTGGAATAAAACAAAATGTCTACTTTAATATTAAGCTGTATACTAATTTATTATAATCTTACACATTAGTAGCCGGTTTAAGCACCATTTTTTTTTTATTATAGCCTCAATTCTTCTAGGTATAAATGTTACAAGCACGTCTCGGTGGGTATTTGGTACCAAATATCTTGCACATTTTGCCATAATTGTTTCTAGCTTGTTGATAGTCGTCTTTTCAACTCACCTCATAAATTCTCAATGGGGTTGAGATCGGGCGACTGACTTGGCCATGTTAAAGTGACGATATTCTGATCCATAAGCCATGCACTCACCAGTTTGAATGAGTGCTTTGGATCATTATCTTGTTGGAATCGCCAAATAAACGGCATATTATCCTTCGTATATGGCAGCATTATGTTTTCCAATATATTTTTATATTCAAATTTTGTCATGGTGTCTTCTATTTGAAATATGGGTCCAGGAAAAAAAAATCCCCCCACCATAATGTTTCCTTCACCATGCTTAACTGTTTATCGCGTATAGTTTAGTTGGTATTCTTTTCCCTTTAGACGTTGAAAATTTCTTCTGGAATCATTGGAGATCAAATTGATTTTTGTTTCGTCACTCCATAAAATATATCCCCATTTTTTTCCCCATCAGTTTCATACCATGTACGATGTGTGACAGCAAAAACTTTCCTCTTATTTAAATTTTTTTTTCGAAGCAAAGGAACTTTCCGGGCTACTCTGCCTGGTAGCTTAGTATCTTCCAGTCGACGACGTGTAGTCCTGGAAGTAATATTGATGCCCATTGCTGCCGCAATAGTCCTTGAAGACTTAAATGGGTTCCTTTTCGTAAGTATGACAAACCTTTCATCGTCAGTTTTTGTCGTCGATCTAGATCTCCCGCGCGTTTCAGGGACTTTGCGGTGTTTAAGGGCATTTGTGACAAAATTTTCTGGCTGACCAAGAGACTGAGCTATAAGGATGAACGTTTTGCCCTGATTTCTCAGTTGCTGCACTGATCACCGTTCTTCAAGAGTGCAGTGACTTTTTGGACCCATCTAAAATGTTGATTGATATTTATATATTTTTGTATCCATAGTTTTTAGCAAACCTTTTTAAATTTGCACTAAGCAAAACAATTTAACAATTTAACAATTTAAATTTGAGTGAAAAATACATTCACATCAATTCAAGCATCACATGCATAGAAACTTCGGGGAAAAATAAATTCGGTACCGTAAGTTCTCAACAAAATGTAATATGCAAACACCCATTATTTTGTCCAGCAGTGTATATGAATGGAATAAACCGTGGCGTAAAGCAGAGCTCTTTTAAGCACATTTCTCATAAAAATTTCGCAGACTTTTGGTATTATTTCAGTTTTTTTCATTTTGAATGTTGCCCTAAAGCATCAAGGTTGTAGTTGCGGCCTATGTCTACATATGTCTATGTCTGCATATACCCATCGAGACTAGTCTGCGGGTCTAATGTATCACAAGGCGGTGTTTGATGAGAGAATATATTCAGTTCTACGACAGTTGCAGAAATGATCTAATTCCATATTTTATCAAACAGTGCTTAGTATTCCGCCGGCAAGAAAATGTTAAATGTTAAAACGTTCAAATCTTCATCTGCACAAATCAATCACCAACTCGGAAAACATTTCTTGTTCCGATTTGTCCAGACATCCATTAATTCAGTATTATTAATCTTTTGCCCATCATGCCAATCAAACAGGACTTAACGGCAAATCATGAATACCTTACTCGAGGCGAACAAATAACAATAAAACGTTCGATCCATCTGGCAACCAAACACCACCTTACCTCAACTGCGTTTATCAATCTTCCCAGTTCGACTCGTACTCGTACTCGTATGTACCAACATAATCGATTACAGCCATCGCCAACATAATAAGTTATTTGATATAATCATCCAGCGAGTGGGTATATCGCCACAATAGTAAATCATCATCATCAGTGTCGATGCGGGTTTTGCGGGCAATGTGTCACAGATAGTGTATCTTGTAAATGTATCCATCCGCTGTGTAACCGAAAAGAACACACACAACATGATCAATCACCCGAACTGATACTCAATACGAATTCGTTGTTCAATAATGCTTTTAGGTTCTGCTTCTAGTCGTGTGTTTGTCTGCGTTATTTCAACCCCCACCCTAGTAATCGGCCTTCCTCCGATTCCACGCGGTGGAGGTGGAACCACCACACAACATAATCGGATTACTTCACATGACCATCGGGGGTGATTGGCTTTTTTTTGACTATTTCACTTTTCCCTTTGTCTTCCTGGTGGATTTTTCACCCATTTATAGAGAATCGATTGATAGAAACTATACATGCTCCTATTTGACGTAATAAAATAAATGAAATCCCCACACCAACCATAGAATATCCTTCGTCTTCTAAACACACATACAAATATCCTCATTTGTGTGCGTGTTTATATTTATTCTCTGTGGGCAAAATATTGGCAGCTGGGACTGGGGCGGGGGCTGTTATGATAAAAGAGGGTTGGAAAAACCCTAACCTGTCCCCAGAAATTGGCAATATGTCGAGGTCGTTTTACAAACGACGATCCGCCACTACATATGTACATTGTACATACATATGGAGAGAGTGTGGAAAATAAATTCAATATAACTCCCAGCTAAACGAAGACATTTTCTTCTGATCATCGTCGGTATAAAGGGTGAAACCATCGGGGGTGCGATTATATTATTGTTGTCACACTCTGTCTTCAGGGTACTTGGAAATATTTTATAAGGTCATATTCATGCCGGAGTAATATGATAATAACGGCATTTTCTTGATGAACTCCATGCAATGGAAATTCATGGAATATTTTCCGAATTTTTTCGCCCAACGGAGTCGGGGGTTGGTTGGTTTCATGGTGTTGGCAAACAATTTGCATTTCTTATGTGTGTATTTTTGTCTGGTTTCTGTGTTTCTAGATAAATTAAATATTTCTGAATGAAAATAGAAATGAATTCGTTAGGGAACAAGGTCATTCTTGTCTTCTTATTAAATTAACATTTTTAATTTTTTTTCATTCAGATGAAAATAACACCGTTACAGACAGACTGGTCTTACAGAGGCCTTGAAGTTATAAAATAACAAGCATTGCCTTACGATACCAAATAATGAAATATCTTTCACGTTGTACTCCGGTCAATTTTAAAATCGACTCACATCCGTATCAAAACGGAACACTATTGGAATCAGTTCGGTGTCTGTCTGTCTGTCTGTCACAGGGCTTTTTCTCAAAGACTATTTGACGTAGGCTATTGAAATTTGGAACAGTTGTTGCAATTAGTGGCCCAAACACAGATAGTCGGAATTCAACTTTGGGGGCTAGTTTCTTAACACTTTTTCACAAAACGTTAACAACTTGCTGTCCCTGGCCATGGCTCCGAAAACATCGCTCAGAAAAGTTTGACTTAAATCACAAACATTGAGAATAAAGTGTAGATGGCGGATAAATTATCAGGACTGCCGGCCGTCCGACAGTTTTTTTTATAATTATTTTTTTTAATTTCAACTACCCTACTGCTTACATATCCAGAAAAATTATGTAACCCTATCACAACGCCTAAAAGCAGATATGTATAGGGAAATTTGTATGTGCGAGAGCAAAAATTAAATGATCCAGCCTAGAAATATGGAACAAAAATTCGCTTCGGGTGTATAACCACTGAGCGGATGAATTGGCCAGAAAGGGCTCAGCCCTAGGCGGAGAGCAAGCAGACGGTAGGATTGAACCACAACTCTGTAACCTTAAGGCAAAGATTGAGCAATAATTATTAATTGAAGCAAATAACAGGTGAAAATAACTAACTTACTGTTAGGGATCAAGAAGGCTGTAGCCAGAGTACGAAAGACCCAGAAAACACCTACAAAAAGGGAGTAAATCGCTGTCAATGCTGATAGTAGTGCTTTCACGCCACAGCATGTTAAGATATCATATGAAAAAACAACGCCTGAATGATGAAGCCATATGCAGGGGATGCTGTGATTAAGAGGCTTATGAGAACATAACTCTTTTCCTCTGTCACTGCCCTAACATCTGCCACCTGAGAAATAGAACCCTGGGCAAATTCTTCTTCGAACACATGGACGAGCTATCGAATGGATTACCATCAGACCAACTTGAATTTGCTAGGGCGCCCGGATTGTTGGAACCCAGACAGTAATACCACCGCACCGGTGGGAGCATACAGTGGGTATCACAATGGGTACATATGTGTGATGGGGATGTAACCATTCTCATCAGCCCGCTCACCTTACCTACTTTCCACTTAAAGTCCGAATTTATAGATTGAGCCTTGCTTATGTCGAAATACACCTTTTTAATAATTTCGCAAATTATTATTATCGTGGCGGCGTATTCGAGTCGCTATGGTCACGTGATATAATTCATTGAATCGTCTTTAAATTGTTTCAATAGAGGAGCTAATAGCCAACGTCATTACACTTAACGACAATCAAATCAGATGGCAACAAAGAATTGTTTTCATATAGAAAAAAATACCCTCGTTCGAATAAAGAAAAATGTTACGTATACGACACCGGAAATAGACAATTTTTGATTTTTTGTTTGAGTTAGCTCGAACGTTTGGGTTTCACATGGAGTTTTGAAACTCACTGGATCCAAGCATATTTATTTAGTTGGATAGATAACCGTAGACACTTAACTCAGAGTCTCCTCCTTTAGATTCTGATTTTCGAATTCTATTTCTTTTTTTGTCATTTAATTGCTTTCTTTCAGACCATCTGACTCACCATCTAAACTCAGATGTCTGGTCGAGTAGGTTATTTCAAAAGAAAATCACAGTTATCGAGTATGAAACTGAACAACTTCCTAACGATCCGGAATGGTGGGCCATCATTCACTTAACAGAAACCAAAACAACATTTTAATGGCGCACAATCCATTTGTGGACTTAGTACACTTTTGAGTGGATACGCACTATAACTCCATTTGCAACTTATTGGCTTTACAAAAGGGAATTGTTTATTATTTGTCCGGCGAAATTGCTTCTTCAAAGAATAAAAACATTTCCTCTTTTTCTTCCCCCATTGCGGGCACTAGTTCTTTACGAATAGACATCCTACAGATTTGAGGAAATCAATTATATATAAAAGGATACAAAACAGACAAGAGAGAGAAAGAAAATCACAACAATAGTTGCATTTAGAGAATTCAATTCAATTCAGTGTAGGAGACACTGTTATTTTTTTTTTTTTTGTATAAATTCAAAGGACACATTCCACAGTTGAAAGGCAGCTAAGAATTTGTACAGTACCGATCATAAAAACCGTACTAACTCTATTTTCTAGAAAAATCGTAAAAGGATTTTATGCAATGAATCGTTTCAAGTTATTCTAAATACAGTGGAACTTCGATAACTCGAACCATCACTTGCCAAAAAAAAAATTCGAGTTATCAAGACTTCAAGTTATTATGTAAAATAAAAAAATGATATAAATACGTATATATATGTTTTTAACGTACGCTTTTCCTCTTTGTGTTTTTTAAGCGCCTACTATTTTTTTCGAAAATAAAAACTAAGCTTTGAGTTTGTATCGACCAATATACCAAATTCATAGATTCTCAAATTTCAAGGAGTGGGGGTAAAAATCTGCCAGAGAGAGGTAAAAGTGTGCAAAAGTACAGGAACGCATTGAACAAAAAAAAAAAATGGAAAATGTTTGACATTTGACAGATATGACAGTCTGCATAATGCTGCCCAAAGAAATTTCTTGGGCTTAAATTCGTAGCATGGGGAAATTTCTTACTCTCTTCTACGAAAAACTACGAAAAATCCTTTAACTGATTTTCGTAGTTTTGCGCTGTTTTCGGCAGGTACGGGAACAGAACTAATGTGTGTTCTAACCCCTACTAACAAGAAATTTGACAATTCTTACTCACACATAACGACATCACGATTTTCTAAACGTATGTAAGGTAGACTAGGTCATAGGAACATACAAACACAGTGCCCCCAAAAGCGATGCATTATAAACCGAACTTGTAAAAACACGCAGAATTTGGGATTTCCCCTTCAGAATTCGACTTATCGAAGGTGACGCCAAATAATCTCTTCGAGTTATCAAGACATTCGAGTAATAGAAGTTCGAGCTATCAAATAAAAATTACATGTTTATTTCAGTCTTGGCGCTATTGCCAACCAATTTCATTCGAGTTCTTAAATATTCGAGTTATCGAAATTTGACTTATCGAAGTTCGACTGTATATCAATTATGGAAATCATTGGATGCAAACGGTAAACCGATTAGTAAAAAAAAATCGTAAATAAAGGTACCGAATATTAGTGAACTAGGGAATAGTGATGATCAGGGCTCGGATTTTGTTGACCAAAAAAAGCCAAAAAGGGGAAAATTATGCCGCTGAAAAAGTCCAAAAAAAGGCATTTAATAATGAAGGTTTTCATGCATTATTATTAACATTTTAACAGCACTCCACAACCCAAAACATTTTGAAGTTCTGTAGTCTCCTGCGATTATTTCTCAGGAAGCCCTGAATGAAATAAAGGATCTTTCAACATGGGCAGAGTCTAGTGAAACCAAGATAAGAGATGTCACGTCGTCGACTTTAATATTCGAGTTCAATTTGGAGTTTGCAGCATTTCGTTAATATGCTGAAGAAACCGCGTACAATCTTTTTATCGCATCTTCAGCTACTGGCCCTTTAGCTTGTTTTAATTTCTCCTCGATCCCATTCAAAGTCTTTATCACCTCTTCAATATGCCTTCCTAAATACTGCGCATTGCACTAAGATCACATGCTCAAATTAAAATACATACAACTTATAATCTCTCTTATTTCTTTATTATTTTATATATTATTTTAATTTTTGGCTTTTCAACTCTTTAGTCTCAGTGACACTTCTATTTTCGTTGTCATTTTCATAATGATCTCATACAACTTTATTCTATTCGCATCCCGATAGAACGCGCTACCTCATTGGACGATAGAACGAGCGATCTCATTGGCTGAATCTTCAGTTGCAAGATTACCCGCGTCAACCGCCAAAGTAGTAGAGCGCTCTAACCGGAGAGTTACATCTGTCAATTTCCAAGTTACAATTCATTATTCTATACTCTATCTAGATTACACTAGATTACAAACTACTAAGAGTCACCTGTTATTTGTAAACTCTTAAATATATGCTCTTTCGGGTCGACTAAAAATCTTTTTCCAATTTCACCACAAACTTTTGCAATTGGCTTGAATCTTTACACGGGTATTGGGGCATTTTCACTTTCAATGACAAGCAACAAAATATTTTGGTAACAGTATGCATTTAAGCGCACGCAATATTTAACAAACTTGCACTCACTAGAGTAACTTCGGGTAGTTTCCATTTTGAGCTTCACGGACAAAGTGTAAGAGTTAATGCATCCAAATTTCGTAAGGTTCAATATAGAAGTAAAAAGAAGCGCATGTATGTTGAGCTGATACAATTGTATTTAGGGTTGTATTGGTGTGTAGGGATTTTTTGTATGCGCGCTAGTGTAAACAACGCGTGCAGTTTTTTTTATGGGCGCTAGTGTAAATAACGCATGCAGTGGGTGGCCGTGGCGTAGTGGTAGTCGTCGTCGCTTGTCACGCTGAACGTTCGCGGTTCAGATCCAGATGTCGCCGAAACATTTATTTCTCACGAAATAAAAATAAGTTGATCAGTTTCAGAAGCTAATATTAAAACCTACTGCGAAGGCATAACACTGGCAGTAGGGGATGGTGGTATGGCTAAAGAAATTGATCGCACAAACTAATAATAGGAAACATCTGGAAAAAACTTCTGTGAATCATAAGCAATGACATAACTTTCAATAATACATAACTACCCAGTTATCCTGGATACCACCCATAGAGTAAGTTGAAACCTAACATCTGAGTTTCCTATCACTACCTCGATCTGTCTGTTTCTCGTTCTTGTCATTCATGTGCTCGCGCTGTGTGTAAACATTATAAGAGTATTCATATCCCCTTAAGCGTGTGTAGATTATAAAAAAAAAAAAAAGTTATATATGTGCATGTCCAAAGAAGAGAAAAACCTGCTCTCATACGTGTGGACACTGAAATTTCTTTCGTGTGACAAATAGTTAAGTTATGAGAGTACGTCGTTGTGGTCGGGTCTTTAAACGAAGAATTAATTACATATGTAATTAATACCAGTTACGAATTTAATGAAAAATACAGAATTAATGGTGAATCTCTGGAATATTTGTTGCAGCGAATCGGACCTTTTCTTGATACTCCAAAAAGACGGACCTTTGCCTTGTCGCCTAAGCAAAGACTTCTTACAACACTTCATTGGTTAGGAAACGGATACCAATACCATGGCACAGCAGATATGCATGGTGTTTCAAAAGCCACTGTTTGCCGTATTAAAATGGAAACAGTTAAACTAACTAACGAATAAACGTATGTTGGTTTGCGGACCGGACCTACAGTTTTATTTATTGTCTTAAGGAATAGTGTACTTTTTAAAAAAATGGGAAATATTTGGCGCCCATACCCAAGATCAGTGCGTTTGGGTGACTTGGCTTACCCTCTTAAAGAATGGCTGATAACGCCTAAGTGTAATAATTAAGAAGATCATGCGCAGATTTTCAACTGGGCACATAAACATATGTTACATGGTGTTTAATTGAAAATTGCATTGGTATCTTAAAAGAGAAGTTCCCTTGCCTCAACCATTTGAGAGTACAGCCAATTCACGCTTGTAACATAGTTAAAGCATGTGTTGCAATTTGTAATTTGACCACTTGCACACATGAACTTTCGAACGTCTACAAAAGGGAGCAAAATTAAAGTGCAAATGAGCCAACACGTTTTTAAGTTTTAAAATTAAATAAAAAAAACTGTAAATAATTGCTTGTTCCATTATATTCAACGGGTCAATACATTTTTATGTATTATTAGATTTTACTACGCTGCATCTAATTCTGTACCTGAAGGATGATATACAGTCGGTCACAATTGATCGTTCATTCAACTAAATTTACTAAAATTGTGTCGTAAAAGTGTAGCATTTTTATGCCCCGTACTGTACAACATTTACAATGTTTATTTTTCAAATTAACTTCTTCTTTTTTTGGTATTCCACTGTTCTCTGTGCAAGTGTCGTTTGACAGATTGGGGTGCGTTCATTCGCAGTGATTATTGTTGTTCGCAACGTTTCACTCAACAAAAAAAAAAACAAGGACTCTACTATGTGCCCATTCTGATAACTTTTAAGTCCTTTTTAGGATAAAACAAGATTTTATTTTTCTCTGTTTTTTTATATACTTACCTACAGATATGTATACATATGTATGTATGTATATGCATCTGTATTTCAAGGGTAAGAACAGTATTTTTGAGTGATGTATTTCAGTTAAGAGTGCCGCCCTCGCAAGTTTTCCAAGGACTTCGATGAGGGTTTTTTTTTTTGTTGTTCAAGTTAAATATCCGTAAGGGAATTTTGTTTTTCAGTACAAATATAAATAAAGTGTGAAATTTTACAGAATCTACATATACATATACATATATGTATGTATGTATATACAGATAATTGAAATGTGAAATTGTATCCAGTATTACGAGATTTCGTTTTTGAAAGGACGAGGTCTGTTATTGTTTGCTTTTTAAATTAAGTGCACAGAAAAACAATGCTTTTACTGTTGGACAGACCACGGTTCTAAACCGTGACTTCCAGTGGGATTGTTAGTACTGAACTGGAACATTTTAATCGGCCTGATCATAAATCGACCAGTAAATATTTATTGCGTCCTTCGAATAAATAAATTAATGCTTAGCCTATCATAATAAATAATGGAATTAAAATAAAATAAAATGACAATATTGATGACATATTGTAAAAAGAAAACAAATCAACAAGATGTGTTGATGACAGATAAAAAAGGAAAATAATTTAAGAAATGTGAAGTGCATAAAAGTTGATGTCTCGTTTCGAGGTGAGGTCGTTGCTTTACTGGTGTTATTGTTATTATCAACAATATTTTAGAACCTCCCTTCAAGCAATATATGGCGGTGTAACGCTTCACTAGATGCGTGGTATATAGTGGCTTTACGTGGTTTACGATGGCAGGTCGTCATTTTCTCTCTGTCAAACATGCTTCTTTGACATTTTAGGGAACACACCCATTTTAAATATAATTACCAATCAAATATAATATTTCTGTTGTATCGGCATTCGGTACCATTTGCGGCGCTCACACTTAACCAGTCTTAACAAATGAGGTGTCAAAAGAAAGAGAATTTCCTGGAGCAGTGACGAATGAACAAATTTCCATCTGTCAACTTAAGGAAATGAACTCATTTTGGTTGATGTATTGGTTATAGGGAAATCATATCGGAAGTATTTGTTGTTTCAAGAGTTCACTCATTTTGGTTGATATATTTGCTATTTGGGAAATATTTGTTATGTTAAGAGTTCATTCTGGTTGATATATTTGCTATTGATGGAAGTGGTATAAATACATATACATATGTACCAACCAAATTGAAGTTTAAAAAAAAACAAACACTTCCTATATAATTGTAATGGGATTTCCATGAGTTGACAGCTGGAGATTGGAGGAAGTGTACCGATTATGGAATACCAAAATATAAACTCAGTTTTAAACATAGAAAAATAAAATTTTATTCGATCTTTTTAATAATAATTAATGAAAATATATACATACTTCATTCTATATTTAAAACGCAACAAAAACTCAAAAATAACAACATTCCATGACAAAAACAAAAAGGTTAAAAAACTCAAAATGAACACTTTTCCAAAAGTGACCCTAATATTTACCACTATCTATTATAATGTAAAACACATGCAAATTTATGTTGACGTACTGCACTAATTGGTTCTCTAATTCTGGAATAGGAACGGTTTTTCTACCAAATGGTACATCTTAAGCTTCAGCAGAAGACAAGTTAAAAAGTCTGAAAAGTGTTGTCCGTGGAATTTTAAAAGTATCTGCAGCTTTTTTAAAGCCAATTTCTTTTGATTTTACGGCTGCGATGGCTTTTTTCATATCTTCCTTGTCCCAGGCCTTACGTTTTTTTTTTGGGTGCCATCTGAAAACTTACAAGATATCCAATGTCAAAAAAAAAAAAAAAAAACAATTATATGAGCTGGTTCCCAATTTAGAATACTATTCCATAAATTCTATATTAGGAACAACTATGTTCACTGAAAAATGTAAAAATTCGCTAGTTATTCACCTGAACTCCCCTCAAAATTTTAAATTATTACAAATGTTGAATTTTTCCCTAATGGCACAAAAAAAAAAAATATTTGACTAAAGTTAAACCGATAACAAAATATAAAGACAATAAATTCACAATATTATGTCACCCACTGCACCAAAAAGAATTTTTTAACTACTGCGCACGTCTAATTTAACCGTCGACTAGAATCCTTCTAACAACGAATATGCGCATGAAAAGAAAGCTTTGCAAGAAATTAACAGATATATACATAACGTAGTTTTCAAAAAACTACACTGTTCCTATTCCATATAAGGAGCGTATTCCATAATCGGTATCGGTACACTTCCTCTATAGTGTTACTCAAATGTACTTGACCGTCAATCCAATCGAACAAAATTTCTCTGATATGTTAGTGGAGGAACCGGAATGCTTCCGGAAGAAAATGGAAAATTATTTGTGCCAAACAGTGTCTTTTCTACCGAAGAACTTATCTTATCCGTTTGCTGTCATATATCGCAACTAACAAACTGTGAGAATTCTTGGCTTTGTAAGCGACCTATTTTTTCTCGGTATGGGCAAATTTTTCGCCGTCGTCCGTCCAAACGCGTGACCAAACTTAATATTAGTGCGTTCTCTGTATATGATTCTCTTAGTGTTAGTGCATTCATCATACACAAATTTTTGTTATGTTTACACATCAAATTTCATGAGTACCTGGTACTCACCTTTTTTTTTATACAGTAGAATCCGCTTAAGATGCTTTTCAAGGGACCGAAAGAAAATAGTGTCTTAAGCGGGATAGCGTGTTAAGCGGGAAAAACTAAAAAATAATATCCAGTTGAACAAAAGTTTTTTTTTATGACAAAAGTTGAAATTATACATATGTATGTTTGGAATAGTACATTACTTTTATATGGGTAGTTAAATGCATGTGCATTTGAACTGGCCACCAAAGGTTTCGGTAGTGATTCTTCTTCAGCTCCTCCTCCTGGTTCAACCATTGAAGCGCTATCACTGATGAGTTCTTCTAAATTGCGGGGACCAGTTGTAACTAGGTCATCATCAACAGAAGCATAATCAGGAAACTCTTGTACCTAACTCTTCAATATTTTCTGATAGGATATCAGAGTCATCTGGGCTAGGATCATCTGCCCAACAGAAGCCAGCCTTACTCAAACAGTTTTTGATCACGTCTTGCTAAATTTCTTTCCATGATGATTATATGTAGTGAATGGAGCCGAACACTGACAAAAGTAACGACCACAAAAACGACACGCCTTATATGGTTTGAGCGGCGGTGACCGTGGGAAAAACATCCAAAAACAAGAAAATACGAATTTTGGCGAAGTGTATCGTGTCGCTGTGTGAGCGTATTAAACGGAAAATTGAGCGTATTAACCGGATTTTTTTTTCATACGAATTCTAGTCGGAATGAAGGGACCGGAGAAAAAGAGCGTTAAAAGCGGGATAGCGTCTTAAGCGTGAGCATCTTAAGCGGATTCTACTGTACATATATGTACATTGTACATATGTAACAGACTTACGAGTTTGTTGATAGATTTATGGACACAAATGTAAGCAACTTAGTAAAATTGCCTATCTAATGCCCTTTCTCATCTGCTCAGAAGAATAATTATACTTTGACACAAAACAACAAATAAAGAATATAAGAAATAAACGCATGGGCATCATTAAATGCGTGGAATTTTCAATGTAAGTAAGTAAGAGACACCTATATTATAAGAGTGTATAGGAAACCATCATGATTCCTTTATGTTGATTAAAATCAATGGTTTAAGTATAAGCTCAGTGCTTATTTTGGAGCATATTTCTAGGAGCAACCATTCAATTTTTACTCTTACGCATACAAATTTCCCTTCGCGTATTCGCTTTTATATGATTGTGATAGGGTTACGTCACTTCAGGATATGTAAACAGTTGGGTAGTTGAAGTTAAAAAAAAAACTTAATTAAAAAAAAAATCTGTCGAACGTAATGCAGTCCTGATGATTTTGGTTCAATTTACACTCTATTCTCAACGTTTGTGATTTTATTAAGATTTTTCTGAGCGATATTTTTGGAGATAAGGAGGGGGAGAGTATTTTTTTAAGGTTTTTCTAAAAAAGTGTTAAGAAAAAAGTAACACAAAACAATATTTCATACTTTTTTGAATTAGTGCTTTAACGAGCTTTTATTTGACATCCCACACGATGACCTCAAAATTAAGTTCCCATTTGATCTCCGATTATTAGTCCTTCAAAGTCGATATTCAGCTTTTTAAATTCTGGTTTGTGTTTGGGGCACTAATTGCTACAACTGTTTCAAATTTCAATAGTCTACGTCGAATAGTCGCAGGTAGACGGACAGACAGACAGACAAGCACCGAACTGATTCCCATAGTGTTCCGTTTTTGAGTTCAAAACACTTGATCGAAAATACAGTAGAAGTTCGGAAAAGTTGACTCTCAGAAAAGTTTACTTTACAGAAAAGTTGACCAAATTTGAGCTAGCATACGTTGCCTTAAAAAGTTGACTTTCGGTCAACTTTTTAGAGCGTGATTCTTTTTTACTTGCATTCGGTTTAACGATGTAAAAAACATAACACAGCAGCTACGCATTCCGAAGAAATGTATGTTTCCATGGCAAACGCGTGCCTTATTATGTATGTTTAATCCCGTTGTTTTAGATTATTACTGACTTTTTCTTACGTATTGTTCATTTGCACATTGAATTTTATTTGCTGTCCGATAATTAACTAAATTTGAGCAAAAAAATGGCAAACAAACATGGTAAACGAAAACAAGTTCGATTAAATTTAAAACAAAAAATAGAAATGTTAAAGAAACTTGACAATGGTGTTCGCGGCGGTCGTTTGGCAATCGAATATGGTGTCACAAAGCAGGCAATTTCCAAGATAAAAAAAAATCGTCAAACCCTTCTCGCAGCAGCAGTCGACAACTTTGAATATGCTCAAACAAAAACTCTTCATAAGACTGAATATCCTAAGGTAGAGAGCAAATTATACGAATGGTTCTTAAATCAGCGTACTCGAAATTGTACTGTTACCGGTCCAGTATTCAAGGCCAGAGCTAAGTTTTTATTCGAAAAAATGTATCCGGAAAAAGGTGTCAATTCATTTAATGCGAGCGATGGATGGTTGGCAAAATTTTAAAAGAGGCATGGAATTCGTTATCTTAAAGTGTGTGGTGAGATTCTTTCGAGCGACACATCGCAAGTTGCACCGTTTATAAGAAAATTGAGAGGAATGATTAGTGAACTTGGACTTAGCGATGCTTAAGTTTACAATGCGGATGAATCAGGTTTATATTATCGCTTGTTACCTCAGAAAACCTACGTTGCTGCAACTGAAAAAACAGCACCTGGCCGAAAAACCCCAAAAGAGCGAATCACATTTTTGTTGTGTGCAAACGCTGAGGGTTCACACAAAGTAAGCCCAATGGTCATTGGTAAATCTGCAAATCCGCGCTGTTTTAAAGGCTTCAAAAATCCGATAATTTACACTAATTCGCCATCAGCTTGGATGACATCAAAACTGTTTTATGAATGGTTTCATGGTTCGTTCGTAAAAGAGGTAAACCGAACTTGTGTCAGTTTTACAAATTCAATATCAATATGTCGTTTCTTATTTAGGTTCTTAGATTTTCAACCGAAAACAATTTGTCGTCGAAAGCGACAATGATGAATGATTGACAATTGCACAGCGCACAAACTTATCGAATTGCTTAAAACTGACGATGGTAACATTTCAGCGCTTCTTTTACCTCCAAATGTTACAGCAGTTTTGCAGCCCATGGACCAGAATCCCATTAAGTTGGTCAAATTAAGCTGTCGTTACAAGCTATTGTGCAATGTTGTGGCCCAAGAAAATATGCTAATAGAAGTTTTGTTAAAAAAGCATAATATTCGCGATATCATTTTGTTGCTCAAATCTGCTTAGGATGAACTTCCGCAACGTGTTCTGCAAAACGCATGGAAAAAGATTAAATATTGGGATGACAATGAATTTGATGCTGATGATAACATTCCTCTGTTCGATTTGTTTGCTTCGGATCATTCCTACAATGACCAAATTCAAGAAGTCAATACATCACTGTCGAAAATAGGATTGAGTTCGAATTTGACTTTGGAAGAGATTGAAGAGTGGAATACGGACTCAATTGAAGAAGAGGGCGAGATAGAGGAAGCTGGTACTCATAACGACGAATAAGATATCGAGACAGTGGAAGGGACAACAATTTCTTATCCAGAAGCCATTGGAAGCGTGAATGCATTGATCAAATGGTGCGCAGAAAATAACGAAACCCACCATATGCCAAACCTGGTGATTTTACGTACAAATATTGTAAAAACTCATTTTACAAAAAATAAGAATCAAACTACTCTTTCCAGTTACTTCAAACCAGTTGAACTTCGTTATGATTGTTTATGTTTTTGCTCTTAATAAAATAAAACTAATTAATCAAAATAAAATAAGTTTATTTATGGACAAAATATTAATGTTCTACAGATTTTGAAAACTGTCCAGAAAAGTTGACTTTTCGGAAAAGTTGACAAGCTCTGGGACATTTCGATCAACTTTTTCGAGCTTCTACTGTACTACCAAATGATTTAACAAAGAGCAGATCCAGATTTCTGGTAAACTCGAGATATATTGCTTACTCTCTACTGGTATCATTGCTAGAAGTACACTGATCGGCGTCTTCTTATTTAAATCCCTTAAAGTACTGCAAACATCTGTGCCTTCCTGCGGATTCATTGTTATCCTAGTTTGCTGTCAAAAATAATTCCACAATCACTTGGTAGCTTCTGTGTTCAACATTTCAATGTCACAAATGTCACTTGATAGGCGGACAGCAGCAATTTTTCATCGTCTGACTGCCAGCATTCGACTCATGCACGGGTAGGAGTACGCATGAACATTAAAAACCTTTCAGCGTGTACTTTCCGCGAGCAGTGCGTATAATTCAAAGATTTTCGCCAACGCCTTTTCTCTGTGTGTGTGTGCTGCGGTTTCCACAAGCTTAATAAGTAATTCATGCAACAAGAGCTCGAGGAAAACCTAATCCAAAATGTGGCATACAAATCATCTGTTTGGCTGCTTCAGGGTACACCGCCAACAGATGTCACCACTACCCACAATCATGTAAGCGGTACGATAATAATCTTTCGAGAACTATCAGGAGATTTGACCAAAGACCATAAAATCAGTCAACGACCGGAATTGCACTCTCGAGTCTCATTTGCACTGTTTACACAACAAAATGTGCTAAACAATCTATCACACCCACACACGCATTGGAAATGAAGGACGACGACGGCGACAGAAAGAGAGAGAAAGAGCAAACAACAACAACAACAAAAAATTAAACCTAAATCATGGTCCATGACAGCCTCCCCCATGCAACAAAGGCGACAACAACAGGATAAACGTTTCCCTATTTAAACAAAATCCCCCTCGCTACGCTACGTTCGTCTTATCCACCCCTATCCGCCGTCATATGGTACATAGGTACTCGTACATATAAAGTAGTCATTCAACAAATTGCTCAATTGCGCATTACATCCATGTGAACAAATTACGAGGAGTGAATAACAACCCCTCACCCCCTACGGTGTGTCATGTTTCACGGCGTGTGTGTGGTTGTGTATTTGTGTAGCGGAAGGCATTCATACATACGTCCAGGAATAGAAAGGACGAAAAGTGAAATAAAATAAAATTGTATTGTATTAAGCGACTACACCATAAAGGCATAAAGTGTGGTGCCGCCCGATGGGGTACTTGGTCGTAGGCAGCTTTAGCAAATCGCAGAGACCCCAAAATAGGGGTGCGGGCCGGAGTTCATAAAACGCTTAATGGGCATTCCGGGAGGCAATTGTTGCTGCCACAACTCTGGCGAGTCGGCACTATACGGGGTGTGTATGTTTGTGGATAACAATAATTGAGGTGTTGACTCGAACAAAGGCGAGTATACCCATACAAAGCAAATGTCCTTTGTGTTTCAAAGGATCTCATTAAATTGAATTTTTATTTTTTAGTAATTCTGCTTTATGGACTTTGCATTTCGCAGTTGAGAAAGGAAAATGTGGGACACTGCCGTCCAACAGGTGGGGAGTTGTACATTTGTAAGGTTACGAGAGGCTCGTGTGTTTTCTGTGATCGACAGATGGTTAAGGGTCCTCGAAAAAGAAGAAGAAGGGGCGGTATGGGAACAAAAAGTCCATATTCATATACTTTAGAGTTAGGACGGGTGGAAAGGGGCTGCTACATCGGTTGAAGTGGAGCAGCGTAGTCACAATCAATAGGTTAGGTAAGGTTACGAAGGGTGTGTGATTGTTTCCACTCGGAGACTCGAAGGTTCATTGTGAATCCTCTCATAGTTTGGGATTAAATCTTTTTCTTACCAACTCGTCTAACACTTGGCGGCAAAATAAAGATGAAAGAAAACAATCCTAAATTAGTCAATAGGCTGACTGACTGGAACTATTTCAGACAAAAATGACGGAATCCATAGAAAGTGAAGATCAGTTAGAAGAAGCAGTGCAGACATTAACATTGAACATACAAAAAGATGCATGGGCTGCAACTCCTACGACAAAAGTAAGACTTAAATAAAACTACTATCCTAAAGAAATATGTAATATTATCGCAGAAAAGAGGAAAGCTAGAAAATGGTGGCAACAATTAAGAGCACCAAGCGACAAAAAAGTACTCAATACTTTAAATAATAAGCTTAGAAGATTAATAAGAGAATTTAAAAATGAGTCCTTCAAAACATACCTCATCAATCTGACAAATGATGCTAGTACCGAATACTCCCTTTGGAAAGCGACAAAGAAAATGAAAAGGCCAACAGCCCACATTCCACCTGTGAAAAATAAAGAAGGTTCCTGGGCAAAAAGCAACCAAGAGAAGGCATGTACATTTGCTGCATATCTTGAAGATGTCTTCCAACCATATGAAGATAAAGATTATCAAGGGGCGGAAGAATTGTGCGAAGCGGTTAGACACATTGCACCGGTAACAGCTAAAGAGATTTCGAAAGAAATAAAAGAAGGCATTAATATAAAAAAGGCTCCGGGATTTGATCTCATCACAGGATAAATCTTGAAAAAACTACCAATGAGAGGTTTAAAAAAGCTAGCACAGATAATAAACGCTGCATTCAGGATAAGATATGTACCTAGCATGTGGAAAGTTGCTGAGGTTATTATGATACCGAAACCAGGCAAACCACCTAGCGAGATAGCATCAAATCGCCCAATATCGATTCTACCTATGCTGTCGAAATTATTTGAGAAAATGTTGATAAAACGTTTAAATAAAATAATTGAAGAAAAATCACTTATTCCAAATCATCAATTTGGTTTCAGAAATAAGCACTCAACGATCGATCAAGTGCATAGAATCACTGATAAAATTGAAAGAGCATTTGAAGAGAAAAAAATCTGCTCGACAATATTTCTCGATGTAGCACAAGCTTTTGATAAAGTATGGCACAAGGGTCTGATCCATAAGCTACAAAAGTATCTGCCTAAGCAATATTCAGAAATTCTAGAATCCTATATAACTGGACGAATCTTCAGAGTAAAACAAGAAAATGAGTACTCAACATTAAGAGAAATTAAGGCTGGTATACCACAAGGTAGTGTGCTAGGCCCTGTGCTATATCTACTATTCACCAGCGAATTACCAGAATGTGAAGAAGCAATTGTGGCAACATTTGCAGATGATACTGCTGTACTTGCTGTGGGGGAAACTGTCGAAATAGCAACAAAAAAGCTACAAAAGGCAGTAGACAAAATATCTAACTGGACTAAAAAATGGCAAATTAAATTAAATGACCTGAAGTCAGTTCATATAAATTTTACTAATAAAAATGTACAATATGTTCCAGTATATATTAACAACAATGTAATAAAATACTCGAACGTAGCTAAATACCTAGGTATGACCCTAGATACTAAACTGCGATGGAAAGTGCATGTAAAGAAAAAAAAAGAGGAGCTGAACGTGAGTTACAATAAAATGTATGGGCTAGTTGGGAGATACTCCTTACTGTCCAACTACAACAAACTACTGCTTTATAAGCAAGTTATGATACCAGTTTGGACATATGGACTCCAACTATGGGCATGCACTAGCAAAACAAACTTACAGAGCATACAAACTTTCCAAAACAAAGTACTACGCAGCATAGTAAATGCACCCTGGTACAAAAGAAACGCCGATCTACATAGAGATCTAGAAGTTGAAATGGTTGAAGATGAAGTCAAAAAAGTAGCTTGAAGTCATAAACTTAGACTCCTCAACCATGTCAACTTGAAAATAACAAATTTATTAAATAACAACAACCACATTAGGAGATTAAGAAGGGTGAAACCTTTTGACCTAGTTAACTAAATTAAATTACAAAAAAAATTGACAATATTATTCTAACCAAGAAAAAAAGATAACCAACAAACGGTGGTTTATTAATAAACTTAACATAACATAATTACGAAAAATAAATTGCTGATTAGTCAAACGACTAGGTGCGATTCTCTGAAGACCGACGTCAGTCAGCCTTCGGGAGGTTTTTTAGATTGGGTTAAAGTCCCTCACTATTGCAGACGGTTCCCTCGCGTATCTGCCTCTGCAATGTCTTTTGATGATTTTTCCTTCCAGCGATAAAAATAAAAAAAAAAAAACCAACTCGTAAACAATTTTGAACTCTTGGTGAATCTCAGATGATCCGTTATCTTCAAATTTCCGAGCTCTGCTATGGCTTAATGTACGGAGGCGTCGTTCTTGGAGGGCTGGGCAGTAGCAGGGTATATGTTGGATTAATTCGCATTCTTCCTCAGCTCGGCAGCTTCTACAGATATCGTTGGACTCAGGTATCCATTTACTTATCATATGACCTGTGACCTGTGACACAGTGTTCTGTGGTTATTCCGGTGATTAGGCATATGGAGGATTTGTCCAGATGTTACATCGTCTCCTATTAAGATCAAGTTTCGGCCATAAAGAACGAGATGTAACGCAGTCGATTCGTGGAGCCACAGAGCATGTGTTTCTTTTTCGGTTATATGATCGATTATGGTGAACAGTGTTTTAATCGTTGGCAGTATGGAGGTATCAGCATCACTATTGCTCATGGCCGATTCATCTCTAGCTAGTTTATTGGCTATCTCGTTCCCTTACCCAGCACACTGCAGAGTCTAACTTTGTGGTGCCTTATGGCATTTAGTGCATTGCGACATTTGTAGACTGCCTATTGATTTTAAGACTGGCTAACTTTCCACCAGAATGACTATCTCCGACGAAAAGAGGTCGAATATTGCAGCCTTTTCGATCGTGAGCACCGTGGTGTAGTGGAAAGTTCGTTGAATTACTATGTAATGCTGCCAGAGTTCAATCCCAGCAAAACACCAAAAAAAATTTTCACGGTGCTACCTTTTTCGAATGTCTGACAAGCATTCAAAGAGTATCATTTGTCATGCGAAGCTTCTCAAATCTCAACTCGCCGTTCGTAATCGGCAAAAAACTGGAGGTCCCTTCCATTCGTGCAAAAGAATATAACACGCACACACAAATGGTTGCGAGAAGCAGGCCTTGGTTGACCCCGAACTGCAGCGCCATTCAAACCTTAAGAACGGAGAAGCCTTTTCGATCACTGGTAGTTCTGTCTGGAAGACACTGCATGCATCCGATAATATAAAAACTCCCGTTTAATTAGTGTATCTGAGTAAAAACTTGGTCCAGTACCCAAGTCCATTTTTGAGCCGTCGGTGTCGGTGAAGAGTGCTATTTCCTGGTCTCTGATCACCTTGTTTGGCAGCCTTCCCTACTGGGAAATAGGATTGGTATGTTCAAGTTGAAGTCATATTGAGGAGTAATGTAGTTTGAGGTCTTGGTTAGAATATCAGTTTTGCATCTCCTCAGTTGCTGTATTTCTGCGAGTATCGCCACATGTCCATGCGTGGTTCTACCTTTGTTGCTGCGCCTTTGATGAATATGTCAACGGGAAGGTAATGAAGAATCATATCCAATCCTGCTTCTGATGTATTCTTTTTACTGCTAATGTCACCCCGAGTGCCACTAGTCTTTGCACTTTGGTGAGCTTGTTTATGTAGCTTTTTACTTTTGTAACAGTCCACTATATGGTGGATCCGTTGGTGATGATGGATTTGATGGTTGCAGTGAACATCCAGTTGGTGATGTAGAGTGTCAGCATCCACCTTGTCCCGAAGGTCCTTTTACAGTAGAAGAAATCATTTCATCCTTTTTTCATTCTCATTTCAATATTTTGTCTCCTAGAAAGCTTGGAGTCTAAAATAATTCCTAAGTATTTCGTCTCCTTTGAGAGGTTGATTGTGGTTCCCTCGAGTTGACGGAGGGGAAAGTATGTGATCTTATTTCTCCTGGTGAAGAGTACAACCTCGGTCTTTTCGGGATTCACATAAGACCACTTTGTTTTGTCAATACCAAAAGCTCTTTCAGAGCAGATTGAATGAGTTCGCTGATCGTTGGCATACATTTGCCTGAGATTATGATTACTAAGTCATCCGTGTAAGCTCTAATTTTTGTACCTTTTTAGGGTTAGGCTAGTTCCGTTTTATGAGTTGATGATTCTGCTTCTGCTGTTTAGCATTTCATCAATCCAGTCTATAACGAAGTTGGACACTTTTTGGTTTTCCAGCGCTCTTCTGATGGTACTCGTTTTAGCGTTATTGAACGCTCCTTATATATCTAGAAAGGCTACATACATTTACTCCTTCTGTTCAAGTGATATTTCAATTCAACCTCATGTACTGCACTATCTTTTAGTCAAAATTAATAAACATGCATCGAAGCGAAGCTACGTCGATATGTTTTGAGTATCAGGATTTTTTTTTTTTTTTTTAAAGGGGTACTGACCCGCCAGTTGCGGAGGGCACCGCAACCTAAAAGATCTATTGTACCACGAAGTCAGTTTAGGGAACTAGAAGAGGCGCAATTCTTTTGATGAATTTGAGGATCTCACTGGTGGAGATTGTACGAAGTTCCGTGGGAGTTAGAATTTCTTTGTGGAACTGTTGTCTCCGGAGGGCACAAAGTGCCATGCAGTCACATAGGATATGTTCTGCAGTTTCGTCGTCTTCCATACAAAGACGACATTCAGTTTCCTGAATAAGACCTATTTTGTTTAGGTGATATCGAAGATGGCAATGTCCTGTTAGAAATCCCACTAAACTTTTGATATCATTTCTACTCAAGAGCAGATTTTTTGTGGATTTCCTTGGAATTTTCCCAATAGGAGATACACATGTTGTTTTCCCAACTTTTGATGTTAAAGTTAATAGCTGAATTTGAGTATCAGGATGGTATTAATATTCTCGAACAGTACCAAAGGCACTTACAATTTCAGAATGAAACAATAGATGAAAAAAAGGCCAAATGTTGTTGCAAGCCAAAACATTTGTAAGACCATGGTTGGCTTTGTGTCTCATAGCAGCGCGAAGCTTATAAACCGCTCACCACTCAATAAATTAGGTACTAAACGAGCCTCTGAAGGACCATCTTTTGAACCGCTTTGAGTTTCCGGTTCTCTAGACAAAGATATCTGGCATCAGTATCTCTTTGAAAAGTGCGACCAGCGAGTTTTAACGTTTAACGTCACATATGGAATTCATGTTTACTCCGAGTAAGCTTATCTTCTTCGAAGTTGATGCCGGGGATTGCCATGAGAGTCTCGACAGAGGCAAGCTGTGAATGGTCAGCGATGTCAACGTCGCAGCCAAACAGACTTGATTCGGGATCGCTAACAAACTTATCCAATTTGGAATACTCGCAGTCATTATTTCAAACATGCAACGGATTTTGACAGAAAGACGAGCTGCTGTGAAAGGACTTTGGACTATGTAAGGGCTGATGAGAATGGTCACATCCTCATCACACATACGAGTAAGTCCATGTAGACTCATTGTTAAACTCATAACGTGTTCCCTCCCGTGGGATCAGTTTTTTGGTTCCAACCGTCCAGACGCTCTTGCGAATTCATCGATGTAGATGGGCTTGGCGTCCTTAGATACTTCGATTTTCTCCCACTGATCTCTGCTTGAAAAGGCCAACGAGAAGAGTCCATGTATGGGACAATGTAGTCTGAATTGGCATTACCGCTAAGATAGTTGCTAAGTATCTTGGGATGTACATATGCATTCGGTCTCCAGTAATTTGACTGGCTTATTGTGCACGCCATTCTCTGTAATTTGGTCATAACTTAAAGGTTACTGGTGTAAGTGGCAGCGTGTCACGAGACCAATCCTCCGTATATTAGTATGGGTGTGTTAGTTATTACCTGCATTACCCAGTTTTGCCAAAGAATATACTGCAAGTGTAGAAGGGAGCTGATGCCTTTGTTTATCACCTCTTTAATATGAAAGGATTTTAAAAGGAAATCTAAAAATTACCGCTGTCACATAGAACCATCAAGGAACTAAGTTCCACTGTAAATTAGCGATGGGCAATTGCGAATAAAAATAATCGAATAATTCGATTGTTTTCACAATTCGATTTATTCGAATAAAATTGAGAGGAGTCGATTGTTGGACCGCGATTTTTCACCAACCACTAACACATAATTGCAACCAATATAATCGACAACGATTGTATGCATTTGCTACGTCGATTCTTCACTTCAGTGAGAGAGAGAGATTGTTCCACTCTACACATCCACTTCCAGAAAAGCTCTTGGTGTTTTAAATAAGTATCGTACCGTACCGTGTCACATTCACGGTAGATTTATTAATTGTTTACAATGAATGCTTTCTATGTATGAATGCGCTGCTTTTTTATCCATCAGAAACATTTCTACAATCGACCATTAGTATACTCGCTATTCTCTCGATTGTAATGTGTAGCTAATGGAATAAATTCTCTAGAAAACGATTCGATAGTTATTCGATTGTTTTCTGCTGAGACCGAATAAATCGACAATCGAATTACATTCTCAGCAATTGTCAATTTATTCGATTGTGAAATTCATTCGCAATCGCCCATCGCTACTGTAAATTGATGCTAATCCATGACCTATGCTATTTCTTTGATACACACTTATATTAAATCAGACTTCCTTCCTGAGAAAATATGGAACCGAATTACCTCTTAATAGCACCAACACGTATGTGATGAGTCAGTTTAGGTAATTTACTCACACTCACCTCTGCCTTATCTATTCCTGAGGGGAAGATCCGGCCAAACTTGCTAATCATACTCAAACCGCGTCAACCACTTACCAAGCCACTCAACGCTGAACACGTGTTCGTATTTTTTTTTTCTCTCTCCTTGCACCATCTATCTTAATGATTAATTATACTTTCGCTTACCAAGAGTATCTATAAAAATATATTTCTTAAATGTACATAGGTACTTGTAATAGATACGGTATGTACTTGGCTCCATCTCATAGATTCAGTGTTGCTATGCCAAGAGATAAGCTCTGTTAGGGTTTGTTAATTTTGCACACTCTGCAGCATATTTGTTGGGCACACAATTTGCACTTAATTAGGGAAAAAAGGTTACGAACGGACGGTTAGAGGTTGTAAATGAATCTTTACTTGGCAACGGGAATTGAAGTATGTACCTTCAAACCAACCGATGCTTTTGCATAATCTCATAAGGTGGGGCTTTTTTTATAATTTCCATTTCATTCCCTTTTGATAAACATGCAAACGAACTGTACACATGTCGAAGGACCAACTTTTGCTGAAAATCCTCTTCGTTGAGTGAGTAAAAAAGTTAATCGAATGAACGAACTTATGAATAAGTGATTTTTTTGTTTTTAAATAAGGACACGAAGTAAATATTCATCAGTTTCATTGCGGGGTATCCTTAAATGGAAACATAAATTATAAACTGGGATTTTAGCCACCGGATTCGACAACATCCACTCGAAGCAACCATCTGTTGAGTAGTAGAGGTACAACTTGTACCTATAAATATCCGTTAACATAGGAATCACCAATCAAATGTCCATTTCAGCACTTTGAGGACTTCCAAACTTTAACTCAAACCGCATAAAGTCGTTCCGCAAATTTACGAGTTTATGGGGGGTGGATACAGGCTTGATAAATGGGGAGGATATGCGTATGTATGTATTTTTTCTGTGTGGAAAATATGTTAATCGGGTAAAACTGTACCCATGAGGTATGGGTAACATGTACGCAATAAAAGAGAAAAAATTCGACATAAAGTCCTACGTGCGGTTATGGCTAAATGATCGTTTAATAGCGGTCCACAGTTTAGGCTGGTTTAAGCGTTCGGTGTTAACGCTTAATAGGATAATTTACTATAGGCAGGCAATAAAATGTACATACAGTGGCTCACAGTGAAAATAGCCCACCCCAAACTTAATATATTTTCTGAGAAAAATTCTAGGAAAACCATCGAAATTAATAGCAAAAATGGTCAAATTTAATTGTTTGATATATTCTTGTTTCAAAAGCAACGAAAAATTTAAACATTTAATAACAAAAGCAACGAAAAATGAGGAAATGAGGGAGAAGAGAAAGAAATTCATCTCACAGTGAAAATGGCCCAGATAGCAAAAGCTTCTCAAATAACTGTTTTTTTTTTAACTTTAAACACTTTAATTTTTTTTTTATCTCCGTTTTACTATTCCACATTAGAACGCAACTGCAGAAGTTGTTGACGCCCATGTAATTTATTCGTTTAGTTAACTTTAGCAAAATGCGACCTCATAAAGTTACAAAAATCCAATAGTGCTACGAAAATTAATTATTAAGCATTTTATCAGAGAGAAATCTCTAAAATTGTAAAAATAGCTCGAGAAACAATAAAAAATGTTATTAGAATGTCCAAGAACGATAATAGAATTATAAACAAGCCCAAATCAGCCTAAAGGAGATGTTTCCTAATCATGATGAACGTCGGATTGTCAACTAATCTGAGGAAAATTCAGTGCTGAGCGCACCAAAACTAAGAGATATGGTGGAAAAGCATCTGAAAATTTATTGCAACGCTGAAACTGTTCGGACATATCTAGGGAGATCTGGATCAAATGGGAGAATTGCAAGGAAGAAGCCATTTATTAGCCAGACGAACAAAAGGGTTCGATTGGAGTTCGCTCAGAACCATATAATGAAAGATTTTTTGTTTTGGAAAAGTTGGAGAAAGCCAAATAAAGAGATGAATCCTAAGCATTTGCGTCCCACAGTTAAGCACGACAGTGGTCATCCTATCAGGGTTGCCGCGAGCAAATTTCAAAAAGCGTCCAAAAAAGGGGTCCCACTTATATTTGTATGAAAAACGCAATTTTTCGAAAAACTGTATCTTATTGCTGAACTTAAAATAAAATAACAATTGGGAAAAAAATAACAAAGATATAAAAAAAGCATGCATGCAGAACGAGTTTTTGGAAGGGAAATTCTGACTAACAAAAATACTTTGTTGATTTCATCACTGGTTGAACAAAATGGGTGTGTTTTAAAAGTAAAGTACCATGTTTTACAAGTAAAAGAAACATGAAATGAAAATAAACTGAAAAAAGGGTCCTATATTTTCAAAATGCGTCAAAATCGAAGTTTTATTGAAAAGTGGGGTCCCGGGTCCCATCGCCGAAGAAGCGTCAAAATGACGCAAAAGCGTCCCAAACGGCAACGCTGCATCCAATGGTCTCGGGTGGAGGATCAGCATCTTGGGCTGGTAGCTCACATTTTATTGAAGGGAATATGGATAAATATCAATATTTAGATATTTGCAAAACAATTTAAAACATTATCCTGAAAATTAAAGAGAGATTGATGGAATTAACGATATTTTTCAGCTCAATCAAGACAAATGCTCCGAAGCACCCGGCTGGAAGTATTCGCGACCAGATGTCGTACCATTGTCTAAGAGTGATCAAGACTCTACCGCAATTACCGTATTTTATTATGATTGAACATTTATGGCAAAAAATTGGAAATTGAAATTCGAAAACATGAAATTTCCAATGAAAATTACCTAAAGAGAGTGTTATTGGAGGAATGGTAAAAATTAGTCCCAACTTTACCAACAAACTTGTAGAACTAGTTCCAAATCGTCTTAAATCAGTTACAAAAAAAAAAAATAGTATGCCCAAAACAGTACTAAATACAGTGGACGCTCGATATAGTGAACATCGATATAGTGAACAATTCAATATAGTGAACACACAATATAATATATTTGTTTGTTTCACAGCTTGTGGTTGTTTTTAGTGCAAAAACAAAGTGCGTGTTGATTATTTTGTTATATTTTGAACGATATTCTTTGTGACCATGTCACTTAAGCACAGCTTAAGTTTGTTGTATTTTTGTTTTTTTTAAGTACATGGAATGCATTATGTTTTTTACGGAAGAGTTGTTTTTGTTAAAAATAAGATATTCTTTATTATAAATATTGGCTTGTTTTTTAATAATCGCAAAGAAAAATTGTAATTATATTCTATTTTCGATGAATTGTACGTAAAAACATACACGTTTTGATAAAATTTGCTTCAAGGAGTCCACGCTCGTTACAATGGACAATCTCGCTTCAGTGAACAGGCCTGGTTTTTATTAGTTCACTTTATCGAGCGTCTACTGTATTGAAATATTTACGCTTTTTTGACAAATTCTAGAACTCAAATACATATTAGTGGGCCATTTTCACTGTGAGATGAAATCTGATTTTTCCTTTGAAAGAAGAAAGAAGAATATAAAAGTCAATTGAACCTGAACATTTTCAATTTTTATTTTTCTTGAGTTCATGGAATATTTCGATGAAGATTAGGTTGATTCGAGGTGGGCCATTTTCACTGTGAGTAACTGTATAAACAAATTGCGATAACGTTTCGCTAACATGGCATTATAATCACTTCAGGGAAATCAAACTGTGCGAACTAGAAATCTGACCTGCTTTTCATCTCCAATTCTGTACTACTCGTAGTTTGACCCAATTGCAAGGATGCATGTTGAGCTGGCTGCATTGGAGGAACAGAATAAATAAACACTGCTGCTTATTAGAGTGAATGATCAAATTGCATGTATGTGATGCGTAATATCGCATTCAAGCGGTTGTGGGATTGGTATATTCTATCAAATTGGCCTCAATTTAGTGGAATCAAGTGTTTGCTTGGTGACCGCTTTTAACAACGACCACGCAACATAGTTTGTTTATGCAAATTCTGAGCTACATACTCGTATGTGACAGGACTCCTACCACACAACAGGTATTTGTTCTTAGGGTTCCGTACCCATATGGAAATACGGAACCATTATAAGTATCAGGAAACATTCTATTTAGAAACTTTAAATTTATAAATATTACCATGGTCCACATGACCACATATTTGAGACTACTTGTCACTCAAGAATATTGTAAAACAATTGTACAGGGTGGTGACGTGTAAAGTTGTATACAGTGGACGTCCAATATAACGAATGATATAATGTTCGAGTTCATTCTCTATTTCGAGAGCATTCGTTATATCGATCGACTTTTTTTTAAAAAAAATTAAATAGCTGATTATTATTAGTGAATACATACGTTTTTTTATTTGTAATATTAAAATGAATGGTCCTGCCACTATTTTACACAAGTTTTAAAATTATTTTGAAGAAAAAAAATTACTTATACGACTTTGTCTCACTTCAAGTTGAGATTCCATATGTACAGCTTTTTCTTGAAGTCGTCTTATAGTAAACATGAAGAAACTAAAACGCACTTTTTAATACTAAACAATAAAAAATCATTTTAACTGCTAACGGAATCTTACGCTCGTATATATGTGTAAGAGCGTGCACAAAATTTAAAACTGCATAGCGAAAGACAAACCAAAAATAAAAGAATTCAAACCAAAATGTATGAAGGTGAAGACTAATAGAAAAAGACAATTGACACTTTCAAATGTGTTGAAGAGAAAAACAGGGGCCAAATTACCGCATCCGTTAACGAGTGAGTGAGTAGGACTCCTTATCGAATGATCGAGTAAATGATACGTAAAATGATACTCGAAAACGTGAGCGGCAATGCCAAATCGTCACATTTCGATGGCGAGTGACTCGTTAACGGATGCGGTAATTCGGCCCAGTAGATGTGTCGCTTTTAAGCTCGCTGAACATTTTTCGCATTCAATATTACGCGTTTTTTTTCAAATCTATATAGGCTAAATATGATTCCGCAATATGTTTTCAATGTAAAATACAACAAAACCTTAGCCTGGATAATTATCCAATTTTATTTTTATTTGGAGAGCTTTTTCGAGGTCTATATAGATTTGAAAAAAAACGCGTAATATTGAATGCGAAAAATGTTCAGCGAGCTTAAAAGCGACACATCTACTGGGGCCGAATTACCGCATCCGTTATTTTGTGTATCTTGCGTAAGCTCTTTGGACCACAAATATATGAGAATAAACTTCCGTGTTGACATAAGAACGCACACATAACATTGGCAACAAGAACACATTTTTATGCCAATTTATTAATGCGTTCGTTAAATCGAATAGCAAATTATGTTCATCGTTCGCTATTTAGAGATGGTAATGTAAATCTGAAAAGCGTTCGTTATATCGAAAATTCGCTATATCGGGTATTCGTTATATTGGACGTCCACTGTATATAGAAAAAAAAAAAAAACATTTCGAAAAATATGTCATGTGGGCTATTATTCGAAATAAATCAATGATTTCGAAACTATTTTGTTCAATTAATTCTGCAAGGAACTTTGAGAGTAATTGCCAAAAATGTGTGAAAAAAGACTATCCTCCCGCCATTGTCACACAGCTCTGTATAAAAAATGAAAATCAGTAGGATCATTTTATAAAATACAGTAGACGCTCGATATAGTGAACTAATAAAAACCAAGCCTGTCCACTGAAGCGAGATTGTTCATTGTAACGAGCGTGGACTCCTTGAAGCAAATTTTATCAAAATGTGTATGTTTTTACTTACAATTCATCGAAAATAGAATATAATTACAATTTTTCTTTGCGATTACTTAAAAACAAGCCAATATTTATAACATGGTCACAAAGAATATCGTTCAAAAAATAACAAGATAAGCAACACGCACTTTGTTTTTGCACTAAAAACAACCACAAGCTGTGAAACAAACAATTACTCTAAATAGTGAACAAACTTGGTCACTATTTAGAATAGCCTGTATAAAATATTGTGTGTTCACTATATTGGATTGTTCACTATATCGATGTTCACTATATCGAGCGTCCACTGTATTGACTTTTAACTTAAACATATTTTTAATTTTTTCTCAAACTTAAAAAAGTGATTAGATTGTAGACTTATGTATATTCGGCTGCATTAATTTAAAAACAGTTTTCAACCATTATTTGAAAAAATAAGAACAAAAGTGTACTTACTGGTCTTAATTTTTTAGACACGACTGTAACTTGCATAGTTTTTAAGAACTTCAATCCGATTTCGCGGCCGATTAGCTTTTTAACTACCAGACCGATTTTAATGAAATAATCACTATAATATCAATACAGTATGGCCTTAATAAGAGTAACTTTCAATATGTGCAACAAACAAATTAATATAAAAAAAATGTCGAACGTAATGCACAGTTTATTCTCAATGTTTGTGATTTTTTCTGATTTTTCTGAGCGATATTTTTGGAGATAAGGTAGGAGGACAGCAGTTTTTTTTTTTGAAAGGGTTTTAAGAAAAAGTAACACAAACATATATATTTCATACATTTTTGAACTCCTGCTCTAACGAGCTTTCATTTGACACTATACACGTTAACCTCAAAATTAATTGTTTTTCCCCTTTTTGACTCCCCAAAATAAGCCCACCAAAGTCGAAATTCCGTTTGTGGATAGATACGGAACACTAAAAATAAGAAAAAGAACCTGATCTTGCTGAGACTCGATCCCTAGCACAGTTGCCCTGCCCAGGACATTGGCAGTGATTTTGTTTGCGTATATCGATAGGGAAACTAGAACACATCCTACAAATCTGTGCAAAAACACTTGAATGTATGTACATATTTACATAATGCAAGGACATGCACTGTATGTATGTACAATGTTCATATTAAAAAACATCCCGATAAAATATGCTATAATTCGCACCATTTTTAGCTACGACAACATGACAAGCTTTATATTAACTTCACTTTCTGTGAGGGCCAAATCTGGGAATAGATTTTACACCCACTTCCAGATATCCGATCATCCTGAAACTTTGCAGGTCCGGTGACAAATCAATATAGTATATTTCAGGATCTTGTAAATCTAATATGGCGAACCCCCAAAGATGGTGGATTACCGTTATCTTCACGACCTCCTAAATATGGATATCAAATGAAAGGATTTGACAAGTAGAATACGATTAGCTAAGTGACGTGATTCTAAATTCAATATGGTGGATGCCATAAGATGGCGGATTACTTTTTTCTTCACAACCCGCATGACATGGATATCAAATAGAAGGGTTTGACGAATAGAATCTCAAACAATATACAGTAAAACCTCCTAATTGGGACACTCCGTAATCGGGACGACCTCCGAATCGGGACAACCCTTTTGCCAACCCTAAAAGTTTTCATACAATATACCCTCTGTAATCGGGACACTGAAATCGGGACACCTCTTAATTGGGACACTCAATTTAACTTTCCTAGAACCTCCATAATTAAGCCAAACCTCCGGATTGGGACATTTTATTAAAAAAGTCAGGAAATTTGACTTCTCTAATCGGGAAAATTCACTAGACACTAGACCCGAAAAAAAGCAATTGTGACTTCTCTAATCGGGACAGTAAAATGCCATTAACTAAATGTTCGCGACTGCATCTCATTCTACAAATTTTCAAACCGTTATATTTTTACAGAAGAGTGACTATATCGGAGACAAAAAACAACAGAGCAACGTTTTATTTATTTTCATTGAATATTAGATATTACTACATAAATTTTTATAATTTTTCATAAAACAAATGTCGTTTTATATCATTAAGGTATGATTTTGTAAACGAGATAGGACGTTCCATACTTGTTTTAATTGAAAATAGCAGTTTTTTCTTAAGTAGTTGTGTTTTTCTATATTTTTTATACAAACTTCTATAATTGGGACACTTCCTAATAGGGACAGGAAAGAGTCGGTCCCATCAGTGTCCCAATTAGAGAGGTTTTAATGTAGTATAATTTCAAACGTTGTAAATCTTATATGGCGGACGTCCAAAGATGGAGGATAACCGTTACCTTCACGACCTCCTTAATATGGGTATCAACTTTAAGGGATTAACAGCAGAATTAGACTAGCCAAGTGACGTCATTCTAAATTCAATATGGTGGGTGCTCCAAGATGGCGAATTACCTTTTTCTTCACAACTACCATGGCATGGGTATCAAATGAAAGCGCGAGTAGAATCTCAAACATTCTGAGTAAACTTTCTCATATCCAACCCACCCAAGCTAATATACGTATAGACGTAAATTTGTAAAAAAAAATTCAGATACTAAAAAGTAAAAAATAAATATTAAGATAAAATTTTTTTTAAAACCAATGAACTAAAAAGTAAAATAAATATTTTTTTCCGAGTCACCAATGTGTGACTATAAATCAAAGCTTGGGGCACTCAGGCTCGAGGTAAAATTTGGCTAAATGACGATGACGAGGTCGAACTAAACAGTAACAGTGACACAAAATGTGTTCTGCTAATTCTTCTTCCGTCCTCGTTGCACATCGTGTATGTGTTGTCTTTTGCCTGGTGACTCGAAAAAAAAATATTTTTTTACTTTTTAGTTCATTAAAGTTTGTTTTTAAAAAAATATATTTTTATTTTTATATTTTTTTGACATACTACTAAAGCACTTGGGTTATAGTACAATTTTCAACCAGGCGGTAGATTTAACAACCAAAGTTCCAAGAAAAATATTTATTCATTGAAAAATAATAATAATAACAAATCCATTAAATAACTCAAGCATATTAAAACCGTTGCATCCGCATATTGTGCCCTTGCAGGGTGCTTTTGTACCGTTGGCAGAGGTGAAATTTAATGTTCGAATATAAAAGCGTTACGGTTTATCGGACCCAAAATGTTTATTCCATTTTACGATGAACGAATATACTATTTTAATTGGTCATATTCTTATCCTTCGAACTCGAATCGAACTCGGTGGAGACAATTAAAAATTATTACCGTTGTGGATTGAGTGGGGTTGGCAGTGCTGTCGGCATCGATGTGTTTTATTTTTTTGTAATTTTAATTATTTCCACGGCTGAGACATTTCACCCAAGTTCCCAAGTGATTGCGTGTCCTGACATTTTGTACATGGTCAACATTAATAGCTGAAATAATGGGAAATATTTCACAACTAAGCCAAGTAATTGGGGAAAAGTTTTGGGTAATTTCCTAATTAAGGCACATTTTTGTGTAGGCAGACTGATTTGATTAGCCTAAATCAATTATGTTGCGGTTTATGATGTTTTTTGTTTGCCTTTTCAACCGAACTACGAGACATCCATCTATTGGGGATCAACTTATCTTGGATTTATTTTAGTAATCGGATTTTATTCTCACTAAGAGAAGAGGGTAATTAGACTTCCTAGGGTTTTATGTTTCCTTTTTACTATCGTATCCTTGAGAAGTTATTTTGTTGTTGTGTTCGCTATGCGACGAACTAATGGGAATAGTTAAAGTGATAAAAACCAACCCTTTCTATTTGTTGCAGGAGACTTCAGACAGAGCTATCGACCTTCAGCAATGATAGCGGTTGGTAGGTAGCCAAGGTCAGTTGCAGATGTGGGGGAGAATAGATGTATATAGAGGAAAATCAAAGAAGCGGTGTTGTGACAAATTGTTTGAAGTTTATCTGCTTTAGACGGGGCAGGAGCAGGTGAGTAGTTCATAGTCAGTGAGGTGGTGGAATTTATGGTGCTTAATTTGATATGCTGTGAGGACCAAACAAAAAAGGTACATCAGTCAGATTTCACCTAGAGTCTGGGAGTAAGGATATTGATTCGTTTTTGTCTGCCATAGATGGAACTATCGTATTTGAGACTTATTAAGTGGAAATCAAACTAAGTGGTTAATAAAAATAAATCGATATTCGCCTAAGCAATGGATAGAATTGAAATATTTGGGGTGATAGTTCACAAACTACGTATCAGCTTTGGTCGCTCTCTCCTAAAAATTATAGAGTCTCGGCTAGATTAGCGGTGTTACGAACCCAACCTCTATTAGGCCAGGTGATATAGATGTCTATTGTATTGTCCTTGCAGTAATTGGGTAGATAGATAGATAAAAGATACTTATTTCCTGTATAATTTGCATTGGTTTGTACCCGCAGTTCACAGTCACTAAACGTAGATTTACCTCAACATCCTTAGGAATTCCTAACACTTCGGATTAGACGAAATTTCTATTTCCAGCAGGGTAATGATCACAATCATACTGCTCTACCGACTCCCCCACAATCGCCGGACCACAATCGCATTGAGCACATATGGAACGCACTGTCACGTGCAATCAAGACTCATAAAATGGGAATACTGGACCCAAGCAAGAGATTCATAACCCCAGCTCGGGGCAAGATCAAAAGGCTATTTGAAAAATAAGAATTTTCCGACTCCTGTCCACTCTGTGGAGGTGATAAGTAGATCCGGAACACACATAATATGTATCCTCTGTGAATGGCTGGCAGTACTCCACCATATGTAAAGAACAATTTTCAGTTTGGATGAAATATGAAACTTTGAACCCAGAATAGTGCTGAGCTTTTTGAAGAGTCCCAGTTCCCAGATCTTCCCCGTGTTAAAGAAATAAGAATCGCCACAAAAAAACACCTCTTTCGATCGTGATTAAAAAGACAGCATGACTGCTGACAGTTCAGCGTTATTAAAAATGGAGTGAAAGAACAACGCGTTTTTATTTTTGAGCGATATTTGAAACTTAATAAAGGTTTCCTAATTTTTGTACAAAATATGATCGGAATGGTGATATAATTTCTAGAGTTGGGCTAAGTCTGGAATTTATGTTCGCTGGTATATTTGTGAACGTGATTTTTTATTCACTGTGAATATAACCAGTGAACGTGAATTCACGACGATGCGACTTTGAAACTGCATAAACTACTATAAAACTACATATAATTTACATACAATTAATTATTGACTATGTAATGTGTAGATATGCATGTACATATGTTTGTATGTATACCTGCCGTACTAGCCGTTAAAAACATTTCGACGCAATAATTCAAAAATAAACTTACCGCAGAAACTAATGATATTAACGGATGCTTGATTTCCATAATTATGCCTTTTCAAATTGCACATATTACATTTTACGAAACTTTCGTCAATTCAAAGAAATTCCAAAAAAAACAAGTTTATCTTCGCTTTGTTGTTGGCGGCATCTTAAAAGTACTTTTTTTTTGTAAATACGTAGTCCTAAACACCAAACAAAAAAATGCATGTAAATTTCCTTAAAATCACATATTCGCATGCACATAACTAAACTAGCACACACAAATTCTTAGAACCGCTACGAAGTTCAACCTTCATCACTTTTTCCAGCGGCAATTCTCAATGCAACCCAGCGAACAATATATGTACATAGCACACTATACATACATGTTTGTTAGCGCAAGGCAGCATTATTCAGTATAGTATACACAATATCGTTCACCGCGTTCTGCTTTGTTCTACGTATCATTCACTGCCTCGCACCTCACGTTCATACTCACGACCGCGACTTTTGTTGTGAAATCGTTATTTGCGAATTCCAAACTGTGACGTGAAACTACTTACTATTTAGCGATTCACTGTTTATTTCGAAGTCGTTAACAGACGTTAACAGTTATTTTTCGTTCACGGTGTAATTCACTGGTAGTAATTTTATGCTCATCACTAATAATTTCATCAACTGTGAAGCGTTGATTTAAAAATTAAGAGGGACTGGATTAATTAGTTATCTAGAAATCGTCCTTCAACGAATCGTTGACTACAAAAGATCGAAACAGGTCGGGACATTGTTTCTGAGAGTCCAGGAACATCAATTCGTCATGGTGTGGTCAAAAATGGGCATTTCGAGAAGCTTTGCACAGCTTTGCATACGAAGTGCAATTGACTCAAGAACCGAAGCCTACTCACCACGCACAGCGAAGAGAGTACGTTGCATGGATTTTGGAACAACAACAAGTGGATGCTGATTTTTCAAATAAAATCATCTTCAGCAATGAGGCTCCTTTTCATCTTGATGGCTTTGTTAATTGTCAAAATTATCAAATTCGGGATTCGGAAGATTCACGAGTGTTTGGTGCAGATTTTGGGCTGGAGGCATCATCACATAGGTTCATTTTCCTGTGAAAATGTGGCTGGTCAGGCAATAACAGTTAATATGCTCGCTTTCTCGGCATGGTAATCCAGTATTTTGTGCCTAAATTCCAAGATATGGATGTGAACGATTTAGCAAGATAGTGCCATATGCCATATATCCCGAGAAATAATTCAATTTCTGCATGAGTCTCTTTCTGGTGGTGTAATTTCCTGTTTTGGTGATCAGAACACACTTACAGCCGTTACAATAACATATTCATATAATTGCGCATTCATTGGACATTGGCATGCGACCACAGCTGTACTCTGAAAATCATTGTTTCGTTTCATCTTGTTTCGTACTCTTTAGTTGCTTTTCCCGTAGTCGGGTTTTAGTTTTTTAAACTTTTTTTTTGTGATAAATTTTAATTTTTTGATTTAAATTTTAGGATACTTTTAAGGATTCTCTTTCAGTTATTCGAGTCTTTCTTATAAGCAAGTTTCAATAAAGCGGATTAGTTAGTATAAAATAAGTGAAAATGTACACGGGGGCAGAATACATTGTTCATATAAGCGGGTTTTTTACTTCCGAGTTTCAAATAAATAAATAAGCGGGTTCGACTGTATCATATAAAGTAGTATAGTATCGTTTTGATATAACTGGTGGCTGATAAATATTGCTACATTAACCCTTAAGTAGGTAGGTGAGTAATAGTAACGTAAGTAGGTAGGTGGGGTGCTGACAACACCCCATCATGATTTAACTTTATTACGCTTATCTTTCCTCTGGTAAGTGGTGGTGGAATTGTCATAATGATATCGTTCTGCGGCAGAACAATGTTAAAAGAATTAACTTTAAGACCCCTCTATAGAGTTGTTAGTCGTACTTTCCAAAATAGTGCTTTCCGTACTAATTTTTGAAACAATTTCTTGTTTTAACAAATTCGCCATCATCCATATCAATTAAGTCCGGCTCTTCACTTGAATCTTCACTTATATAGTGTCAATAACAGTTGAATGCGTTCCTGATCTTTTTTAAATGCAATTTTCAAATTACCTACACAAATTCACCCAGTAAACAAAAATTACACAACTGGGTAGGTGGGGTGTTGACAGCACCCTTGCAGCTTGAAGAGACTGTCACGGCTTACTTGTGCAACAAAACTTTTTTAAAATCATCTGAATCTGTATAATAGAAAACAACAGGAAGGTACTGTACCGACAACGGGTATTGTCAGTCGCAAAGTATAACATTTTTGAAAAATAAGGGCTTGGGGTGTTGTCGGCACCCAGTTAAAGGTTATGGGGTTACATGGATTTCACGGCATCAAAAAATTTTTTTGTTTTTTTGTATTGTCTACAACATCTCTAGAATATTGTTTTAAATTTTCAAGTCGATCTGAGGAATAGTTTCGGAGATAGAGCCTATTATCACTCAAAACTTAAAACTCGTTTTTTTCGAAACTTCCCGGGTTAACCCGAGGAAACCCATGTAACTTACTAATTTCAAATGGCCTCCGCGCTCGATGATGCATGTAGCAAGTAGTTCATTACAACCGGGAGGATTGCAGCAGGTATTGCTTCAATTATTGTTTGAATGGCCCGACAATACAGCTTACAGCTTGATTAAACTGTGTTTTTTTTATATTTTTATAATGAAATTGAATGAGTTTTTGTATCATTAATTGTAGCTTAAGGAAGTGTAAATATACAGTTCCATCAAATAATTTAGACGCGTCTTTATTACCAAGAATAAATTAGATCCCAGCAATTTTTTGCTTCTTTGGAAGGATCATAGTTTAGAATTAATTTTGGTAACATTTGTTTTATTTTACTGTATGATAAAAATATACATAAGCAAAATAGACTCTCATTTCCCAGTTAAGTTTTATGTGTAAAACTTGTTCAAGGATTTAAAAAGGACATGATTTCTGTGCACGCAGGACAAATATATTTTTTGCCATATCCTCAAGAGCTGGAAAATTTATGTCAACAACATTTTTATTTCATTTCCATTCATTCGATGCATTGTTCCATGACACAGTAACGTCAAATTGCAGCGAAAACAATTTTTGTTTTTAACCAGCGGGGGTGTTATTCAATTGCATACATATGGCCATCGAAAAAATTGAAATAACAATTTCCACTCCCAAATCAGGCTCTGAAGGATGTGACAGTTCTCTGTGTTTTTTTTTTATATAATGATAGTTCCCCATGTACCATGACAGATAATAAATCAACAACAGACATGCTTACTGGCAATATCAAGAAGGAAGAACAGAAAATATTTGGAGAACAAAAAAATTTTGGAAATAATTTGACAAATGGATGTCATCTTAGGGACGAAGGACCAAAAGTAGTACACATTGTAAAATTGAATCCCCTTGTTTAGCAAATGACACTGAAAGAAGAAAGATACTACGAGTATATTTGATGATTAACTTCTTTTGTTTATTGCTAGAGATGGTATTCATATGTCATACTTGTGTATGTATATAGGCAAGATTACACTACGTGGGTGCTGAAATATTAGGCATAGGAAATAATAATATCACTCTCATGACTAATTGATAGATAGTGGGAGTCGATTTCATTTGACAGGAGAGCAATTTATTATACATATGAGGGGATTGTAGTTCTGGCGAAGCAACAAACAAATTGATGGACGAGAATGTATTATGCAAGGACTTGTTTGGAAAATATTACTGATATTGGAACTAGAGATAGGAACTTTATGACTCATACTCGTGCAGACGATTGGACTATTTTGTTTATGCTTCTACGAGCAACAACAATCAGGTGAAGCGCTATTATTTTTTGTGTGTTTAGATTAATTTGTATTGATAGCATAAGCATCATGCATTTAGGATCTTATCGTCTAATCCGTTCGCATACAACTTGTTGAATAAAAATGTCGTAAAGTTATATAACACAGATTGCTTCGTAGCATTACCGTAAAAGTAAATTTCAATCGTGTTTTCCTAAATTTGGCAGCACTGAAATACTCAAAGTTGGGATTGCACTCAAATATCGTAATGAATTTGAAGGATTTATGTTCGTTTTATATAGGGTGCCCCAGTTTAGAGGTATTAGCCGTTAACTGCATGCATTTACGATCTTATCTTTTAATCCGTTCGAATACAACTTGTAGATTGCTTCGTAGCATTACCGTAAAAGTAAATTTCAATTGTGTTTTCCTAAATTTGACAGCACTGAAATACTCAAAGTTTGGATTGCACTCAAATATCGTAATGAATTTGAATGATTTATGTTCGTTTTATACAGGGTGCCCCAGTTTAGAGGTATTAGCCGTTAACTGGAGATTCCTGAAGTTCTAGCGAACAAAAAATCGTATGCCAGAGGGGGGGGGGGCTATTTTCACCCCCTCCAAGTTATAGCCCGCCGAAATAAGGGACCTACAATTTGGTGGTAAGACCACTTTAAATCACATAACTTCCGAACTACTACAGCTACATAAATAGTTTTGTACATTTTAGAAAGACAATCGGAACCGCACAAAAAATGTTGAAGACTTCATGTAATTCCAAGCAGCAACAAAAAAAAAGTTATGGCTCATAAAATTCAAAATTATGAAAATTTGTTTTTCAAATTTTTTACTTTAAATGCATTTTTCTCAAAACATTATTAAAATATTTAAATTTCTAAAAATTATGTGCACTTGCCTTTTCGCGTTCGTAATAAAAGCCATTTTTTGTCAGCCAAAAATGATAAAAAAAAAACCATGTAAAACGCAGAATTATCACAGCCAAAGGTTGGGGCTAAATCGATCAACACACACATATTATGTGTAAACCATAGTTGGGCATTGCTCCTGGTCCTCTTTGGGTTGTTATACCATTCGTCTCTGTTCGGAAAGAATGTGTTGAAGTTTTTAACGAGGCTTAAGTGCAATTCACAATGTCACATTCGGGCGGTCTCGCGTTGACAGATAGAGTAGAAACAATGCAAACATATGGGGTGCTCTTACATGTGACCTCAGGCCTTATATCGTAGATATCATAAGGTCCTGGGCAACGCCGAGTAGATCTACTTCCAACTAGGGCGTGCGTTGTGACAGCTCACTGCTGTGTTGACATTATATTATTCGATGGCCTGTTCGATTGAAGTTACAGCACCACATTCAATTTTTTTCACATTTAGGCCGGTAGCTATCGACCGCTCATAAATCGCTTTTAAAGCTAAGTATTTTATTTATTAGTGTTCATTAAAACTCTGCACATTAATAAGTTACATTGAACTTTTGATCTTGCACAGGTACATAGTAAGGTTACAAATATGGAAAAAAAATTACATTAAGAATCTCTTATGTTTAAAGTTTTGTTTGGTATTCACCGACTACTAATGGGTTTATGCCTATGTTAACTTCGACTATGAGAGAATCGATTTTATGATTTCCGAATGCGCTCTTTTTCGAAAATGTCAGTGACAAATGGCAATGTTAATATGGAGATGATGCAACACAGCCAGTGTGACCATTAGCATCTCTCAAAAATTTTCCACTTATTCCAAATAATTATATTCCACTTTAATATTTTAATATTCCACTTTTATGTATTGGTGCAGTACGACCTCAATAAAATCAACTAATAGAAATTCGGGCAGTTGTATTTATTGAGGTTGTTGCAATAACCTTGTTACACTTGTATCCACTTCTATGTTTTTAAATAATCACTAAACTTATTTCCACCCGCCGATAGGAAATAAGTTACGCGCGCAGCAAAAAAAGAAAATGAACTCTCAGATGGACCAAAGGAAATATATGAATAGAAGTTCGAGTGTAACTGCAGCTCGTGGAAGCTGACGATTTCGGCCGCTCAGCTGGGAGTGGGCTTGTGTAAAAATGGAAAAATGGAAAATAATGGGTGCCACCCAATTTTTGATAGGGATTGGGAAACCTGCAGTGACAGAAACAGAAATACGTCCCGACAAAAAAAAACCCGCGATCTGAAAATCAGAGAATTGAATAGAAACAACGTATACTTTTTGTACCACGTTATAAGTGGGGCGATTTATTAAAGGATAAATTAACGTAAATTAAGAATTGAATTTAGGCTGGGGTTGGAAAAAATCCACCGGCGTGGTAGATAAAAAAACCAACCCTGGGAACACAAAGAAAGAAAAAAAAATCGCCGTTAGCGTGGCCCGCTATCGCACGGTCCCGAACGGAATAAAACTTCGTAAAAGGTCGCGTGTCCCGCTTTATCGGGGAGCCATACGGAACAAAAGTCTACCGGATTTCTAAATATCAAAGGATTCACTACTCTACACGCATATACGATATTTAAAGAGACCCAACTACTTATCTTTTTTTTCTAACGATTCCTTTTCCTCTAAGATCAATGCCCCTCTCTGACAATTCCTCGCCTTCGATCTTGGGGATCCCTTCCTGGTTTCGTTCTTCGACAAGTGAATAAACTTAATCCGTCGTCTCCTTTTTTTTCTTTTCCTTCACACTAGTTTTACACTTTTCTTTTCCTTTCCACGATTACTATTTACTTTACTTTTCTTTTAATTGCCTTCACTTTAAAACTCCTAGCCTCCGACTACCTTTTGCTCTGGTCAACCAAGAAGTGATTTTCTTCTTTCCAGTGGGTTCCTTTGTCCACTCCGAACACAAAGAGCCCACCCACATACACTCACACACTCACGCATTCAGCCACAGGTAGTATCAGTGGCGGTTATTCTAAGCGGTACTCCGCTCTTTGGCTGGAGTTCGCGACCGTTCTTGATTCCCCTCTGTGACTACTCTCTCTTACATTGCATCCATACTGGAATGCACAGTATGTCGGGAACTTTCCAACACCTGCGAATTCCGTGATCGAGTTCAGCGCTTCTTCCGCTGACTTTTCGGAGTTAGCTAAAAGAAAGCAATCAAAAGCAAAGTGTAAGTTTTGGGCATTCTCCCACCTCATGACTGACTATTAGGTTACATTAAATGATAATAAGGTCGAAGAAGTTCACCAGAGAAGGAATCCCAAATACCGCCTTAGCCGAAATCATGACCACTGAGAAAGAGGAATCTTAAAAGTGGAACTATCGCGGAACGAAACCTAGTCCGGTGGGCTCTTGCGCAGATTTTGGGATTGGGAACTAGTAGATAGCGTGCCATTCTATACATTGTTATTATTTAAGTATGCATTACATATTTTACTCAATATCAAACATTTTTGTATCGTTAGGATTAATTATATTGTGATATGGTCTTCATGTTCTACTTTAGCAACTATGTTGTTGAAAATGTTATGTTTATGTTCCCGCTCATCGTTACTTCTTTGTTTGTTTACCGCGGTGTATGATTTGGAAGGACCGTCCGCCACTTCACTAGGCCATCTGTGTCATAATTTCCCTGCGGTAACCTGTTTGTAGCCAATTCAAGGTACTAGAAGAGTGGGCCTATGGATGATGGGACCATGGCTGCCCTCCACTTTTCCAATCTTGAAGAGGCTTAGAAAAATTATTAGTGGGGAACCAGGGAAAGCAGACGAGTCCTTGTTGCTGTAAATTTTTACCGCAACAACCTAGTTAAAAAATTGGTGTCAAATGTGGAATAAAAAATTAAAACCTCAGAATATGAAAGAAAAACATTATAAACAATATAACTGCTTATGTATTTTATGTACATAGGTAATTAATTTTGGAACTAACAAGCTTCATATTGATTTTTAATATTTTTAACCAATCTGAATCTTTTTGGATGCAACGTGCATATTTGTTTCTTCTCAATTAATCTTTCTTGTATACAAAAAATATTAAACATTTTGCGTAAAAGTCCACCGTGATTTAAAACGGATTATATACTATAGTGCAAAACGAACAAATGTGTCGAGAAAAGCCTATTACTGTACTTCGGCTACTTCAGAAGTAAATAAACATAAAATAGTGTTGTCAGAGCTCAAAGCTTCGTGGATTTTGCTATTTAGAAGTAATAAAAATGACTATTATATATTATTATTTTATGGAGAATATTTTTTTATCTAAATGTTCCTTTTGGAGAAAAAAATATTCCACTGTTATATGCGAATATTTTTCGGAAAAAATATATTCTCTGCAGATCTAAGATATTCCACTAGTGGAATATTATATTCCACTATGGTCACACTGAACACAGCTGTAGATGGTAAAATTGATGTTGGTGGATACAATTTTTTTTCGTTAAATTCAATTCAGTTAAATAGTAAATAAAGAATATGTAAATAAAGAATATGATCACTTAGCTTATTATCATTTTCTTTTCCTTGTCGGATAATTTCGGATTTCTTTCTTTTCTACCGATTTTAAAAACCAACAGAAATAATTTAAATTTGAAATGACAGCAGATTTGGAATTATTTCGAAGTTATCTAAGATAATTACCGGAAACAATAATAACTGTCTCTGATATTTTTGCTCGTAACTAAAAAGTGTTTGGGAGTTGGGACCAGCGATGCCACTTCTGAAAAAATTTCTGGAGTAGAAGTAGATTTAAAAAAAAAATCTAAATAGGTTTTTTAACACTTATTAAGAACTAATGGTTACCCGGTGCGCTTCGCTACGCCCATTGAAATCAGTGTAAAACGCCATGAAATGGAAATGTATTTGAAAATACGTAAATATCATATTAAATCAATTTTCCTGACATCTAAAATATTAAAAACGCTGGTGGCAGATTGGGAAATACTGTTTGTTTCAAATGCGGATTCTCCGAGTTTTGCATGCAAAATTCATACTCGACCCGGATAAATCGAGGTTCTACTGTATGTTGTGTAGGTCTCAGCTCAATCGGGTGCTTCTGAAATTTTGGTGTTCCAGCGCGATCTAACGAAAAACTTGAAAACTTTTAATGTATAAATATTTAACACTTCATTACAAATTGTGTAAGTTTCAGCTTAATCGTACGGTGAGCTCAAAAATATTCAGTGTCTTTTCCATGGAATGGTATTTAGTTTTGCGAATTTCGAGCTCGTGCCCTGGACAGAAATTATCGTAAAGTCGATATGAAGCCCATTAACGCTAGACCGCGCGTACGCGACATTGTGATTTGGTCTTAATTCTTAGGGACATGGGATCATTGGCACTGGCGGATATAAAAACATCTCATAAGAGAAAAACGCGCTTATAAGACACACATTCTTCTTGGACTCTCTTATATCCGTCATCTACTGCTTGAATGTCTTCATTGAATTGCAGCTAGCGCCCTTTATTTGCTTTAATTCAACATCGCTTCGGTATTTTTCCGCCATTTTCCGAACGAGAGTACAAAATTAAACGTCTCATTTATAATTCATTATATCGCTGGCATAGTACCATTCATAATTTATGAGTCCTTCTGCAACTGCAGCGGCAGCACACCCTTCACTTTCAATATTACAGATAGATCCTCGGATAACTTTCCCTGTTAGTTCACTTCAAATACACACACTTAAAGCAAAACTTAAGTTTCTACAATGTATCTGCTGACGTTCCATGCAATTACACTGTCCTCTGCCATTGCAAGTAAATAACAAAAAAAAAAGGCGACCTTGCACTTGCTGTTCTAGGATTTCACTTTACGTTCGTCATTCTCGTATATACTCGCATCCACTCCGTGTAATACATATTTGCTGTTCAGCAAGGACTAAAAACCACCCCCAACTCAACAATATAACGGTGCTTAAGCCGGGAGCAGCGGAATTGTCGTTAAAGTGCTTTAAAATTTAATTACACACAAGTAAAACTCAAGCCAGTGTGTTGATGTAGTAAAAATGATTTCAATTATGTAGATGCAGTCTTAATCCTTCCGTAGGAATGATAATTTAATGCGAACTGTGAAGTTTAATACACCGGAATGTGCATTTTGGTCTTTGCAATTCAAATGAAACTGAGCATTGAATTTTCAGAGATCGATGACATCCACATCCGTGCCTGATTTTGAAAGACGGTTGAAATTCAAAAATTACCTGGAACAGGGACGAAAAATATTCCATGGAAATGATGAGCATTTAAAATTTAAATTGCACAAAGTTCCTGTACTGGATTAATTGAGGCTGTGTTCCTGGAATTTTCAGGCATTTTACATTCCACGAGTGTATCGAGAAAAGCCCACTCACGTGGATTTAACTAATATACTCGTACAAAGGACACAATAGCTACTGTGTGGGATGGTTATATACTTTTGTTGGGATTTAGGTTATTGATGGATGTTGAAAGGAGGATGCGTGTTGAACAGAAATTAACTTCTTCATCGACGGCAATGGTGTCTCTAAAAAAAAATAGAAAGATTTGGAGGAAGAATCTAGAAAAAAGCCAAAAGAGCCCTCTGGTGAGACCGATACTAGTTCAATGGATCTATCCCTTGTGTAGTTAAGCCCATCGTACTGTACGGAGTTAGAGTATGGTGGCCAGTATCAGCTTCGCAAGGAAACTACTAATAAGCTGCCAACGAATGGCCTGCCCAGCGATAACTGGTATACAATCTCGCACACCTTCCTATGGAGCTAGAAGTCAAAAGAACAGACCAAGCGCTTACGTATTGCAGAGCTATCTGAAAAGATGTTTCAGAATCCAGTAGACTCGTTAGGAATCCGAGTGCTCTCATAGATAAAGTATTTTTATTCAAGGCCAATTCTCCAGCCGAGAAAAATCGCGATAAGGCACAGATTACATATGTTACAAGGGAGACTCGGTAGCGGATATACAGTATTCAGATTTATTAAATCTATCCATCGACTTAGAAACTTCCGTGACTGTCTTCAGCGGAAGTATTCGCAATACTCTGGATTTCTGGAGCATAAAAGAACTCGTAAATATCAACTCCAGAGACACTTGCATAGTTATCTGCTCTAACAGTCAAGCTACGCTTACAGTGCTTACAAACTCCAAAACCTGGTCATGGCTGCTATCCACTACGACATACCAGGCAACGAGCATGCTGATGAACTGACAAGGGTCGGGTCTCCGTGCTGTATGTAAGGGTATTCATAACCACTTTAGTGTGAGTGGATTAGATATGTAAAAAGAGCAGTAAGGCGAAAAACCCAGATACCTTCACGGTAACAACTTTATTTACAGCGAGAAAAGTAGTGAAAACCGCTTGTCAATGCGTAAAACGGCCAAAGCCATGATAGAAAACCTGAACCTACAACGGCCAAGAAAATAAATTAATTTTAACAGGGCATAAACAATACTGATGATCTAAGATGCAAAGGGACTGGGACTATTGGAACATACATAGCAACTAACCTGGTTGTAAAGAAGAGGATGACAACGTCAAACACCCGCTCTGTGAGTCCAATAAGGCACAGAAGTCTGGAAAATATGTCTTGCCTGGGTTGACATTGCTTATGCCAATCGGTTTCTCGCAAACCCTGAAGTTCACACGATATACAGAGCGTTTCCCCGAATCTATTATACTAAATTCTTCTGACTTTCCATCACCATTATAAATCCTAAACTGACATCAACCTCAGCCCCATTACTTTTTAGTACAGTCTTCCTGACGGGAATACAACGGTCTCGAATCGCGGCCAAGTCGGGTCACTCAAGTCAAGCCACTGTTGGTGATTAAATCTTTGAGGTAAGTTAGTCAACGTATTTTGAACCTTACTTAAAATTTTTCTCTAAGTGAGGATGGCAAAAATATATAGCCACGCACCTGAAGTATAAAAGTAACCCTTCAAGTTGTATTTAAATGTCATAAAAGAGATTTGAACCCTAAACTAGCCTTGTCCAAGCATTTAATTGAGTTGATTAGCGACCATTTCACTTCAACAAAATAACTCGTGTTTAAACACAAGGATCAAGAGAATAACCGCCAAAGAAATAAAAGACCACCTGAAATATAAACTAAACCATAAAAAATCTGCTGGATACGACATGATAACTGGACAACTACTAAAACACTTACCTGACAGTGCCATCATATACCTAAGGAATATCTTTAACGCTATTATACGACAAAACTACTACCCGAAAGTCTGGAAGGTCTCGAAAGTAATCGCTATTCCCAAGCCTGGCAAGGATCCTACAAAGAATACCTCATATAGACCGATAAGTTTACTACCAATAGTATCCAAAATATTTGAAAAGCTGTTACTTAAACGTATTGACAAAGTTGTATTACAACAAAAACTCATACCGGACCACCAATTTGGTTTTCGACAAAAACATTCGACTATACAACAAGTCCATCGAGTTACTTACAAAATTTTTAACGACTTAGAGGAAAAAAAATACTGCGTGTCAGTATATCTTGACGTAGCCAAGGCTTTTGATAGTGTTTGGCATGAAGGACTTCTACATAAATTAAAAAACATGCTGCCGGACATCTCTGAGCTAATTAAAAGCTATCTGGACGACAGACACTTCTACGTCTCACACAACGATGAGTGTTCCGAGTTATGCTGAATAGACGCAGGTGTCCCCCAAAGAAGTGTTCTAGGACCAACGCTCTACCTTTTATATACAGCAGACATACCTAAACCAGACAACGCTATGATAGCTACTTTCGCAGACGACACGGTTATCCTTTCTTCGAACAAACGATTAGACTTAGCCACTCAACAAACCAGAATAGCACTTGAGAAGACAGTAGATCGGTTCCAGAAATGGAGAATCAATATAAACGAGGAAAAAACAGTACAAGTTGTATATACTACGAAAAGAAATTATATCGCTGAAAACATCATTCTGAACAACAAAGAAATTGCTATTGACAATGAAGCGAAGTACCTGGGCATGCTTATAGATAAAAAATTGACTTGGAAATCGCACATATTATATAAATGAAACCAAATAAAAAACAAATTCAGACAACTCTACTGGCTTCTAGGGAAGAACTCGCGGTTATCAACAGAAAACAAACTCCTAATCTACAAGACAATAATAAAACCTATATGGACGTACGGGATTCAAATCTGGGGAACTGCCTGCATGACAAATATTAATATCATCCAACGACTACAAACAAAAATTCTTCGGACTATAGTAAATGCACCATGGTACATAACCAATGCCGACTTACACCGCGACCTCAACATCCTCACCGTAAAAGAAGAAATAAAAATGATCAGCAGACGACATCAAATAGCGCTTTGTGACCACACCAACTCTCAATTACGAAGTTTACTTGAGCAAGAAATGGATTCAAGAAGACGACTAAAAAGACGCAAGCCCGTTGACCTACAAAATATTTAAAGTACTCGTATATTTATGTAAAAAAAAAAAAAAAACATAATAATAACAATAGCTAAATAAATAGAAAGTTGTGAAATTGCACATAACGTTAGAAATGTATCTATAGACAATGGTCTTAGTCTACAAATGTATCCCTTCAAAAACTTTAATAACAATTACTTAGTGTCATCATTAAGACAGATGTAATATTTTAATTTGGGAAATAAAAAAAAAAAAGATAATCATCAAAGACACTGCTCGTCCATAAAAACTTTCCAGCCACTACCTACATACATATACATATAGCATGTCATGTGGAGAAATATTTTTATCTTCATTATTAACATTGATGTCATGGTATAACATATTCTTATCTTCTCCGGTAAAATGGTTAAAGGGTAAGAAATTATAGATAGGTGGCACATACTCGATTCAATGTGAAGCAGCGACTTCACAGAAATCTACAGAGTATCTACCTACAGATATTTCTAACTCAGAGGACTCATGGAACAACACAAGAAGAAATTTAATACTTCCTCATACGCTGTGCACTATAATACTCGTATTGTATCTATTTCCATGTCCGTAGTCTATTTTATTTTTTATATTCGCAATTACTCACCCTACAAGGATCCCCTTACCAGAAGAACTTTTTTTCAATTTAAAACAAAAACAAAAAACTTTTAAAAACCCCCTTGGCTGGTAAAAGAATTTTTAGAAGAGGAGATACGAAAAAACACACAAGTTAAGTTCCACAGAATGAAATGAAATCCCGCACTAACGTCACAACTCACAAACTATTCCTCTGCGGTGTTGATACGAGTAAACGTTTTTCCGCCCCCCAATATCGTTTTAACAACTTTACTCTCCGTACAGTTGGGTGGTGTAATCCAACTCTCCAGCCCCCCTGCGCTTAGTCATAATGAAAATTTGAAATTATCTCTTTTACTAATTCCCCCTTACAACGTACAATCAAACGCCTACATAAATACGGGGTGGAAAAGTTATCCAACAACCATATACACACGTACAGAAGAAAAAACATATTCCACCCCCATCCTCACAACTTTAACATTTTTTTTTTTTGTGATTAATTAATTTTGTGGACTATCGCAATTTATCATTTTTATTTGTTGTTGTTCGATGGGAACAACTAATGAGTTTCACATTTGGCCGACAAATTTTTGGAAAGGATTTTTTGTTCCCTCGATACCGTTATCTTTTCATTTATATATAAATTTAATGGTATTGGAACAATAAAAAAAAGAAAGAAGATATATCTACGTGTAGATTGAAAAATGTGTTCATGCTGTTGCGGTATGCGATACGCAGCGCGGCGGTGAGTTGTTTACACATTGAGTGATGAATGTCTTCAATAATATTTCATAAATTGTGTATAACACCTCCTCGTCTCCTATAGAATGGATGTCTTCGTAAGGATTTCGCAGGAAGAATGGAGGAATTCTTGGAAATCATTAGCCGGGTAGAATTATGACAGTCATCGGAATTAAGTAGAGCGATCGAACTCGAATTGTGACGCTTGAGGCGCTGTAATTCGAGACAAATTGATATCAATTGTCGTTCGCTTTTTTATTTCAGAAATTCCGTTGGTATCAATTGGAATCAGTTTTGGAGCTCTAAATATAGATTCTTGTTTGATTGTATCTCCATAAGTGCAGGGACTTGAGCTCTATGTATTTTTAAACATAAAAGGTACCTTTGATCACACAGCTGACAGATTTTTAGATCTAAAGGTTGATGCCGTTTCCAAGAATCACTTAGGTGCCTTTAAGGAGCTTTTAAAAGAACCACTAACCATAGCTCTTCAAATGGACCATAAGTTGTGGCTTGTGGCCAACCACTTAAGTGGTTCTACTTACAACGAAATACAGAATTCTTTATCTCAGCCCAACATTAAATTATACCGCATGAGACTTCAAGGGTTTTAGGATCCACCCTACTTAGGCTCTAATTCAACAATTTCAAGGCAACATTGCCTGACGTTGCTGATATGAAATTGATACACGTGACACCGAGGGCTCAAAAACCAAGAACTGTGTCAAAGGATGTCTTTCATCCAAACGGGATGAATATGGCCTGTTTCAGGTTGAAGCATTGCCTTGCTGAGAAAAGATGTATAACATCTGCAGGCAGGCTATAAAATGCTTATAATTATTTTCATAAACGTCAACGTTGCCGCTGCTTTCTCATTGAGACGGCCGAAAAGTTCAATATTTACCTCTGCGGGTTTCAGGGAATTGTGATGTCGGTGAAAACTCGTGAAACTTTTTCTTGAAACAACCTTACGTTGTCTGGCAAATTTAGCACAGCCATGTGGGTTATAAAATTTTAAAGTTGTTGACAAAGTTGATAGAAGTTCCTTAAAAGGAGTCTTGATGTACCAACACTCAGTTCCAATTCTTAAAATAGCCAAGAAACCGGTGTTCCTGACATGCTTTGTGTCTGTATACATTGATATTATTCTTAACCCTTAACTAATGTCGTGGGTCCAGTACAGAGTATATCTTATAATGAGTAGGGACACACTTCGAAATTTGCTTATGTAATAAGTGTGGTTTGTTAAAACAGTGAAATAACTTTCACTTATCTACGAAATGAAGAAGGACAATAAAATTTTAGTATGGAAACATGAACCTAATCACAGTTATTTAATTTTTTGTAATTTTGCTTAAATCACACAATTTTTCAATACGCTAAAATATTTTACGCTTGAATTTTAGTTTTCCCGCCAAGTACTTATAAAAATCATTACGCATGGTTTAATTTTAACTTATAAAAACGAACTACAAATTTTACTTTTCCTTCTTAACATTGCCTTTATTTGAACTTATGTGATTTTCCATCGGGCTGAAAACACAAAATTCCAACTCGAGATTCACACCTACTTCAACTTACACCAAAACATTTTAGTAGTAATAGTAGAATGTTTGGTTATTTTTTATAAATAAAAATTGTGCAAAAGATAGAATCTTGATAAATATCGTCTGTTGGTAAGGTTGAGATATAACAACTAAATATTGAGCCAATGTGCATTTTATGAAATTGAAACTTAGAACATCAAAATGCTATCACTCATTCATAACAAATATGTATTACCAGAAACTCCACATAAAATTCAGAAATTATAAAGAAAGTATATTTGAAATTGTATTTATTATTTTTAATTTTTTATTTATTTCATTTGTTTTAATTTTACAAACAAGATGTCAAATGACACACGAATGCGATTGCAGTAAAACAGATCAATCTTGTTTGCTTTCCATTCACCTCGAAAAATCTGAAATCTGAGAGCAATAGAAAACGACAGTAGTTTATTCGAACGTCATAAACATACTCTCAATAAAAAATATCTGTTTTGCAGTCAATATCCTAGTCAATATCTTACTCTAATGGCTACCTAATTTCGCAGCTTACATTTTCATTCATCATAATAGGAAATCCAGAAAATAAAGATCGCGATTTTATTTTTTTATCCGATGCAAATATGGGGGGAGGTTAAAAGGTTCGTCCCAGGGAAGACCGTTCAATGCGAATCGAATGAAGCGTCGCTGGGCGGCTTCAACACGGGTATTGAGATTTTTCTGATAAGGTGTCCATACTTGCGAAGCATAGTCGAGGTGAGGACGGACAAGTCTATTAAATAGTGCGAGAGTGACATAAGGTTTTTTAAATTCTTTACACCATCTTTTAACGAAACCTAACATTGAATTTGATTTATTGACAATGTGGTTTATATGCTCTTTAAAATCAAGTTTGAGAGAGTGATTTTATATTAAGTAGTTTAATATAGTCGGTACCCGTTTCCTAGAGAAAGTCATGGACTGACACTTGAGTGAGTTAAGGACTAAACCATTTTTAGAGCACCAGGTACTGAAACTATCAATATCTGATTGCAGGAGTCTACAATCATTTATGGTTGTAATTGCTTTACTGATCTTCATATCGTCGGCAAATATAAGGATGTTGCTATGTTTTATGATTGATGGAACATCATTGATAGCAAGAATAAATAAAAGTGGACCTAGGTGGCTCCCTTGAGGGACGCCGGATCCTGCTAAGAAGGCGTCTAAAAGACAACTTCTAAATTTAACCTGATATAACCTCTGCTTCAGGTAAGAGCCAACCCACGAAATAAATACTGGGGAAAAACCTAACGCCTCGAGTTAATTTAATTAAGTTAGTTAATTTTCATATTAAACATTGAAATATATATTTGAGAGATCCGTACCTCAGCCTATTTAATCAAAAACAAATGAGAAAAACTATAAATGAAACCAATTTCACAACAGCAAACATGGTCATATCATATCTTATGTTGACAGGCTACGCCCTACCACCACACGGACGTTCAAGTCGGGACGCCTTTAAAAAAGCACACATAGCCGAAATAAATGCTTCAATGAGATCCAAATACAATGATTAAATTAAAAAAAGTAACATTCCTATGAAAGAGAATCTTTTCTTCTTTATTTCGACCAAGTTTTATTTACTTTCACAATATAACTTGAAGTTTATGAACGCAAACGTCCTGTACGGCCATTTCTGAAGAACAAAAAAGTCTCCGTACAACTACCGTTCCAAGGATCTTACGGTGTTTTCTGTAATATAAGTCATGCTGAAAGTTGCTTTTCGGGAACGATCAATTGTGTTTTTCCCATTTTAGGTTAAAAAAGCGATTTTTTTTTAATATGGAGGAAAAAAATAGCCAAATTTCTATCGCAACTAAAAATTATGGTTTATCTAAAGAAAAAGGTGAATCTCTAGCTAAAATTTTAATATTGTTAACAAAATGGGTTCTTCGGTGCAATATGTCATCCATTTATTACAAAAAAAAACAAAACTATAACAAATAAACCAAGATCCTGGGCGACTTAGAAAAATTTACCATCGCTTAAGAAGAGAACTTTGAGGGTAGTAAATAAGGTTTTGAAAACAAGTGCCTGTGCAATAGCTGCAAATCTTCAAACAAGTGATGAACTTAATGTTTGTGAACAGATAATAAGAATTGTTTAAGAAATGGGTTGAAACGAAATGGTTTTAATGGTCGGGTCAGCAGCGGGAAACCATTCATCAAGAAATAGACCTAGTAAGCCAAATTGCAGTACGCTATTAAGATTATTAACAGGGATACTTCATTTTCAGACACGGTTATATGCAGCTATGACAGTTAGTTTAACATTTTTGGATCGGATGGTCATCGTTTGGTGTGGAAAAAGCCCAACACTGAAATGGATATCAAGCATTTAGCGCCCACAGTAAATTAAGGATGTGGATACGAAATGGTCTGGGGTTGCATGGCCTCCTCCGGCGTGGGAAATCTCGTATTCGTCGATTGCTGAGTGGATAAATGTGCAATTCTAAATATACTCAGAGAAAATCTACATTTAAGCACAGCTTAATCAAGGTCTGGCAACAATTTTCTGTTTCCAACCAGACAATGGCCCCAAACACACCTCAGTTTTGGTAAGAGATTGGTTATTTGACAATGTTCAAAGGAAGCTGAAGCACACAGCGCAGTAATCTGATTTGAACCCCATCAAGCACTTGTGGAATTACTTAAAATAAAAGTTGCCAGCATTCTATAAGCAATAAAAATTAGCCAAAACAATTTTAATGTATGAATGGACAAAAAATGGGTAAGACGTCACATCCAAATAGATTAATTCCATGTGAAACCAATTAAAAGACGTCATCCATAATAGCAGCCGACCAACTACGTATTAATTTGTTATTTTTTTTCATATTTATTTATATTTTTAAGAAAATTAACCACTGTACGGAGACTTTTTTGGCTTTATTCAAGCACTGAATTTAATTAATTGTTTTTTTTGTATGTTTTTTTTATTAAAATATTGTTTCTTTCTTAACCAACTATTTCGCCAGATGTATTTCTTCAAATTAGGGTGAAACTTTTATCTTAAATCACTGTGCTTTGATGTTTTTATGAGTTGAGAAGTAAGAAGTGATACCTGTACGGAGACTTTTTGGTCTCTGTGTATATACTCTGGTCCAGTGGACACAATTTTAAACGTGTGTAAAAAGCGTAACGGTCGCCGCAGCTATTTCTTCTTTACAGTACCTTGCTACAGTAAGTCGAAGTGTGCACATTGAGAAGGATGCATTTCACTCGCTTCTTTAAAGGTTAGTTTCAATATCAACATGGTCCAATGTCCCAACATGAGCAATGTCAAAATTTTTCAAAGAGAATATTCTCAGTTTTTGTAAACATAGTTTTAAAGAGTAGGTTTCTAAAGTGAAGAAAAATGTTTTTTTTTATTTAGTTTCTTTTGTTTTGTATTTTATATATATTTTTAAAAAGCTTTATATTAACTTCCAGAGCCCTAAGCTTTAATTTATAGTCACATATTGGTGACTCGGAAAAAAAATATTTTTTTACTTTTTAGTTCATTAAAGCTTGTTTTTAAAAAAATATTATTTTAACTTTATATTTTTAAATTACATGTTTTTATGATAAGTATATTGAGACTTACTAATAAAAGTGTAAATTTGAAATAAAAAAAGTTGAGAAGCTCATCGTCTTGAATGCTTGCCAGCCGCCGCGCCGTGGAAAAAACGTTTGGGTATTTGCTGAGAATCGTAGTAGTCGAACGCACTAACCACTACGCCACGATGCCGGTGAGAGGGTTTTATTTCGATGCATCCTAATCGGATGCTCTGTTGGTAAGTCTCGACAACAACCGAGGTTATAAACGTTGTGATTCACCCCAGCACCATCTAGAAGCGAAATGACTTACGAAATTGTTTGGAGAATGAAAGACGAAAATAACTTTGGCTTAGGATACGCAAAAGCTTGATGATAAGACTGATAAATAAAACAATGCCTTCCCATGTTGAAGGCATTCGCTGCAATACTCTCTTCACTTTCACTGAGTATTTATGGTGAACATAATCTCGTTTTTCTACCTGGATTTGTTTGTGTACCTGTGCCTTCTGCAAAATGCTTGCGTGGCCACTTCTCGTTTACGAGCAATTGATGAGGATCTGCAACAAAAAAATTCATATCATCTTGAAACTCCCATGCCAAGTCATACTAGATCATGGATATGATTATATTTGTATCCCGAATTCTTCTTCGTAGTCAATGTATTGTGAATGTGATTATCCTAGAATGCTCACCGTCTTCATCAAAAAATTAATCTTTGAAGTCTAACGGCTTATGCCAACAAGCCCATGACCACCTACGCCCTGAAGGAGTAAATTGAGTGCTGTATCAGCCACACTTATGCAAAACGGTCGTGGAGGCCATTTGTCCGATATTCCCCTTACGCTTTACTGTATACTTTATGAACACCCTTTACAATTCTGTATTTCCATTGTATTTTGTCCAATAAATTATCCAGGAGACAATTATGTAGGCCTACCCTACTACTTGTGGTAACTTGTTCCACAATATTGTCATTTCGTAATTTATTATTTCGTATTTGACAATGAAAATATTTATGCTGGGTTTCCGTTATTTGGAGAAAATATGAAATATTATTCACGCGTATTTCATTTTTAATTTGGACTGTTAGTTCAATTCCAATTAAATGGCAATTTCAGTTGAAAAACCTACATATATAAATTTAATAGAGAGAAAAGATTTAATTTATAATAAAAGTACTTTTAATTCCATTTTCTTTACAAAAAAATTACTTTGTTCAAAGGGCAGTGGTTTCGAGTGGGCGATCGGAGAGATCCAGTTTTGGATAATTCTTCCACATAAATAGCGCTGGATTTCAGCAATGGATTGAATAGTTGTTTTTCGGTTTCAGAACTGTTCTTGTTTTTTCACTAGAACAAGCTCCCAGAGAAAAATCGAAGGATTCAAAATTGCACCATCTTAGCATCACTTTTTTTTAAATGTCTTCTCGCAGGACAGGTCGGATATAATGTAATTTTTATTTTTATTTTTTTATAACACTATCAGATCTGTGTCATGGTGTGCTTAATACAAGCAACAGCCATAAGCAGAAATTTGCCAGGGCAAAATATGCATCAACAGGCTCATCATTTAGTGCTGGTGTTAGTGGTTAGGCTACGCTACATTACATAAATAAACAAATATAAGAACAAATATACATAATTAGAGTTTATGTTCGAGGAACTACATTACGCAATACATTTTATAGTGTAATCTTGTGAAGATTAAAGTCAAGAATGTTTACATTTAAGTTATAGATTTTACTCATGCGGCTAATAGGCTCATGCATCCCGTAGTTTGTTCTGTGATGAGGAACATGCAGTAACTCTATACTACGCAGGTAATGCGATCCCCCACGAAAGTTTAATCCTAAACAGGATAATAAGTCAGGTGCATCAATCAGACTTGAGATCAGTTGATGCATAAAAATTATATCATTATTGACCCTTCTTTGAGCCAAAGGCTGCATTTGCAACAGTTTTATCCGATGAAAATATGAGGGGAGGTTAAAAGGATCGTCCCAGGGAAGACCTTTCAATGCGAATCGAATGAAGCGTCGCTGGACGGCTTCAATACAAGTATTGAGATTTTTCTGATAAGGTGTCCATACTTGCGAAGCATATTCGAGGTGAGGACGGACAAGACTGTTAAATAGTGAGAGGGTTTTGAATTCTTTACACCATCTTTTAACAAAACCTAACATTGAATTTGATTTATTCACAATGTGGCTTATATGCTCTTTTAAATCAAGTTCAGGGCTAAAGTAAACACCCAGGTCCTTAAAACTATAAACCCGACTGAGAGAGTGATTCAATATCAAGTAGTTGAATATAGTCGGTACCCGTTTCCTAGAGAAAGTCATGGACTGACACTTGAGTGAGTTAAGGACTAAACCATTTTTAGAGCACCAGGTACTGAAACTATCAATATCTGATTGCAGGAGTCTACAATCATTTATGGTTGTAATTGCTTATCTGATCTTCATATCGTCGGCAAATATAAGGATGTTGCTATGTTTTATGATTGATGGAACATCATTGATAGCAAGAATAAATAAAAGTGGACCTAGGTGGCTCCCTTAAGGGACGCCGGATCCTGCTAAGAAGGAGTCTGAAAGACAACCTCTAAATTTAACCTGATATGACCTCTGCTTGAGGTAAGAGCCAACCAACGAAATAAATATTGTGGGAAAACCTAACGCCTCGAGTTTGTAGATAATAATATCATGAGAAAGCTGATCGAAAGCTTTGGAGAAGTCAGTGTACACACAGTCCACCTCATGACCACTTTCTAAGGCATTGAAACAGTTATGGGAGAATGTTAACAGGTTTGTGACAGTAGACCTGTTACTAACGAATCCATGTTGTTCTGTACAAATAACACCCCGACAAAGAAAAGTAAGGCTTTCACACACAACTTGCTCAAATAATTTTGGTATGCATGACAACTTTGAAATCGGTCTGTAGTTCGTAATAATATTTCTATCGCCTTTCTTAAAGATGGGCGTAATAAACGATTGCTTCCAGAAGCTAGGGAAATGGCCAGTTGATATGGAGATCTCAAAAAGAGACTTCAACGGCAGAGCAAGGACATCACTGCATTTTTTCAGGACTATTGGAGGTACGCCGTCAGGACCTGAAGAGTAATCATCTTTCAGAAATGAAATAAATTTCGAAATAGTCTGCAAGTCTAAGGCAATGTTGGTAAAGCCAACTTGAGGAACATCTTTGAGATGCTCAAAGTAATCTTCATCAATACTAAGCGGCACATCGTTAAAAGATTTACGAAAATTATCCGCGAAAGAATTGCAAATATCAACAGGGTCATTAAAAACGCTGTTATTATAAGAAAACTCTGCTGGATATCCGTCAGACCTTTTCTTGGAATTAACCAAGCTCCAAAATTGTTTCGGGTTATTCCTAAGTGAGGTTTCCATTGTGCTTATATAGTCATTGTATAAGCTGCTAAAAAGCAGTTTGAAATAATCGAAAAATGCAATGTAAATATTAAAGTCCTTTGGGCTTAGACTTTTAATATAATTTTTCCATGCTATATTTCTTTTATTTCGTAGAGTTTTCAGATCTAAGGATGGCTCGATATTGCATTTTTCGATAATTTTGTTGGTATACAACTACTTATACAGTCATTTAGGATACTATAAAAGCATTTTACTGCATCCTCAATATTAGGTGAAACATTAATGTTTTGTAAATTGGAGCACCTTATTCTTTCAGACAGTTGCTGATAATTAGCCCGTCGAAAGTCAAAGATATACGAGCCATCATTAGGGTCACTATTATCATATATATGACAGCTCAAGTCAAAAAATACATCCAAGGGTGGATGATGTCTATCTATGTTAGTTATGCTTGAACAAGATTCTTGAACAGTACTTACAGGGTCAGAGAAAAATACCAAATCGAGAGTTCGATTATTGTAGTTTTTAATACAGCTGATTTGTTGTAAGTCAAAAGACGTAATGGAGTCAAGTTTATTAAGCTCCTGCTGAGCAGAATTAAACGATGCTGTGAGATAGGATCCATCCTCCGATGGAACCCAGATCGTTTGTGGCAAGTTGAAGTCGCCGAGCAATAAAATGTTATTTTCCGAGTAATGTATTGTAATGTGCCTTAATTCCAGGCGGAACTACTGGCGATTGAAAAAGCCGCAATATTTATAAAAGGAAGCGACATCCTGATTGCTCGAACAGACACACACCTTTGCACCGCATCCAAAATAAGTCCTTATTTCTTCAACACAGGGAAGAGCTGAGACTCTCCATAAATCTCAGCACTATTCTTGGTTCAATGTTCCATATTTATTCCGAGCTCAGAAATGCTCTTTGCATATGGTGGAGTACTCTGCCTTTTGGCACAGTAAGGCATTTACAAAGTATGGTATGTCTTCCGACGTCTCCCTATCCTCTCTGCAGATTCGACGGGAGTCACTGTCCGATACTCCCATTTTTTGAGGACGCATCTAAGGGGCCAGTGACAAGGGTCTTGTTTATTAAGCTCAAGTAGCCATTCGGTCTTGCCGCGGGCCGGGGTTATGAATTTCTTAGCTTGTCTCTGGTCATTGGATTTTGTCTAGTATTCAGATAGATAAATAATCATCTTCCCATTCCCTTAGTTTTGAGTTATGTGATTTGAAGGTGTCCCCGGAGAATTGTTCTGGACTATTATTATTCTGGAAACCCTTATGAATTGGTATAAAGGCAACAGTGACAATGGTGTCATTACCCAGATCTTTGAGGAGGTTCATACAGTCCCAGACCACTTTTCACAGTATCGAATCGGCCTGAAGAGCTGCCTGTCCATCCGAAAGGTTGTTAATGCGGGTACTGTTTAAGCGTCTTCGTGAGCATTGCCGATTACATAGCTTTATGGCGTACATCTCCGATTGAAAGATGTTGGGTGATCTTGCCAGTGCCATAGCTCCTTGGAACCTAGGCCCATAGATTCCTGCCCCGGTTAGATCATTTTCCATCTTTGAACCATCGGTGGATATCCAGGATACGTGTTGCTGGAACCATATGTGTATGTATTTATATGTGAACAGAGTCTGGGCATATCGATCGCGCTCTAAACTAAGCGTGCAGCCGGAACACTCTGAACGAAAAAGCAAGATGACTTGAATAGTCGGTCATCAGCGCTCGATATCTTCCGATTTCGTACGCTTTCGATTTGAGGCTTTGGTTCCCAACGCAATTGAATTTGGTATGGATGAGCCCGAAGTTTATTTTTTTGCAAAATTTGTTAAGTTTGTCAAGCAACAGCAGCCTTACTACCCTTTAACCAAGCATTGCACAGAAACTCCTCGAGTAGCCCCCGAAACGATGTTCTTAAAGTGCGTATTCGACATCAAGTTTTCCATGAGCATGGCTGTCGGAAAACCCGTTTTATACAAAAAATGGTCATTCAAATTTAAAAGAATGGTTTGCAGATCTAAAACAAAGTGTGACAAAATGTTTAGCAGATGACAAACGCCATCATATTACGAAAAAAAGCGACCATTTACAACAGATTGATACTTTTGTACAATGCAACCGAAGTATTAATTTTTCAGTACCAGCCCGACACTTGTGTTCATATCCTGCGAATATATTTCAACAATTTCTACTTTTAATGACAACCACCACCAATTTGCCATCGTGCAATCCGTCCATTTCATCCATCTATTCACAGGAGATACTGTTTGAATGGAATCCCATTGAAAAGGATAATCAATAAACTCCCGTTCACACCACTTAGGTATTCTTCTCACGTCGGATTACTTATGTCTGAAGGACTATTGATACAGTGTTGTTGACGTTGACTGAAAGTGAAAGAAAGGTACACCAATATTGATTCAATGTCACTTTGCCTTCTTAAAAGCACTGCTCACTGATCGAATACACCTGTAATGGGCACAGATTTTTTTTTCAAGTACTCACACTGGGATTCGATTTTCATCTTAATGTCTGTGTTGGCCAAGAAATCCCCGTCACTTCCTAGACCAGATGGGTGCATTATCTTAGACAGCCGACTGCAGTTTGCCTTAATTTGTAAGTCGAAGGACATCGTCAGTCGACACCTACTCCCTGCCGGATGGAGGAAATGTTCTATTCCGCCAATTCAAAGGACAGTGGAATACTGCACACTCGATTGAGCCAACTCTCTGGGGCTGACTCTGGTGGTGATGGTCCTGTAGGATGATGGAAATTTGCAATTTAATGAAATGACCTCCACAATGAATATCAAACAGATGTCGTTTGCATATAATTCTCCGCCCTCTTTTAACGCTGTTTTCATTCGTTTTCCTTCATTCATTCATGGTTGTGTCTTGTGTGTCTCTGTAGGCCGGTTGTCGGTCGGTTGCCTGGAACTAAATGTTCTGTGTGAGAACCTTACCATGTGCAGCTTTGACGCTTCACATTTAACTGAATTTCCTAGAACGCAATGAGAAACACAATTGGACTGGTTTATTGGAACATTATTCGGAAGCGAATCCTTTATGAGCCCGATAAATGAATTTGTTAAACATGTCATATTCGCTTTATGTGTGAATTATGGATTGTTATCTTTTGTTACCATTAACGTTTTCTAATCTATTAGAGTAAAGATTAAATCCACATTGACACAGAGCTACCTTTAGATGACAGTGCAGTTGAATTGTATTTTGTTTTGATCTCACAATTTTCCGATTCATAGACCACCCGAGTAGAAAGAATTTCGTATTGTAATTTCGTCCAGCTCTACGACGGGCACTGCCATCTATGGGTCAAAAAGAATAAAACATTTTAACCAATTAGCGCTCAGAGAAATATTTTGGTTCAACTTTTTTTTAATTTTTTAGCATTTTCTTACTTACAATTTAAGAAAGAGACAAGACTGCCTTTTAGTCATATTTTAATAGTATTGATCCATGTATTCCCGATACCGCATTTCATTTAAAAATAACTTATTCAATTTTGGTTTGAATTCTTAATATTGGATTCGTGCTTTTCACCTCAAAGCTAATTTATAGGAGATTTTATTTTAGTACCTTCAAGAATTTCAATAAAATATTTGGGCAGTTGAGGGATAAATAGGACGCTGAGCAGATGTGGTTTTAAAATAAAAAAAAAAAAGTAAAAAATACCTACACTAGTGGACAAAAAACCCTCGCACCATTACTCTTCTTCAATTTTCATGAAAAAAGCAAAGGCTTTCTTACGTTAGAAAACTTATTTTTATTTTTTGCTTAATATTGAAAAGGGAGTCCCAAAAACCAAAATCCCGAAAATCCGAATATGCAAAATTCCGAAAATCCAAGATACCGAAAATCCAAAATCCCGAAAGCTCAAAATCCCAAAAGTAAAAATAAAAATCAGGAAAAAAAATTAGAAGAAAATTTATTTGGTTTTCACCGGAAATTATTTTCGGTATAAGTACATACATGATTTCACATGAATTTGCTCTTCATCTAAAAGGTCGATCAGTATACGCCAAGGTGTGAAACTAAAATCTAATCCATCAACTGGTCGTGGTAAACCCATATAGAAAAAAAAAAAATCTAGAAAAACAAAATTTAGAATTTAAAAAAATCTAGAAAAAAAAATCTAGAATTAATATGAATTTTTGAGACAATGGTTACAATTCCCGCGATAATTCAAGATTTAGAATTTGTCTAAAATAGAATCACGTAGTGTAGAGCAACACTACCCATGTGCATTCGATTTTAGCAGAGGCAGGTTATATAATTTAGTAAAGTTTGGGACGGTCTCTAAGCACAAGGTCGTTTGCCAAAAAAAAAATGAAGTAAACGAAATCGTTACAAACAAAGTGTGTTTAAAAATTGAAATTAATGGGTTTATTTATTAAAAAAACAAGTAAAAAAACACTGTCAAAAACCAGTAGGTACTGACTATGCGAGCAAGATTTTTGTAAAAACTCTCAAAAAAGGAAAAAAAAAAATCTAGAATTTACTTTTCAGTTTTCGAGATTATTCTAGATTTTTGTCTTCCTAGATTTTTGCACATTCTAGATTTTTTTTTTAGATTTTGTGCTTTCTAGATTTTGTCACTCTAGATTTTGCTGTTTCGGTATTTTGTATTTTTGGGTTTTTGGCGTTTCGGGATTTTGGTTTTCGAGATTGTGACCCCAACCCTATTGAAAAACTTGTAAGTTTAGAATAACACTTTAAATATTGGTCGAAATTGGACCACGCAATTAATATATTTTTGCATTTTTTGTATGAAAAAAGTAGTTTTATTTCGGCAAGCATTTTTACCTGGACACTGGACACTGCACACTTTTCTGTATCTCATACCACTTGATGTGCATATAATGTACGTGGCAAGCAAGAGTGCGATCACTAAGTTAGCAACTTAGGCTACTTCAAGAATAGAAGCAACAAATAACAGCGCTATTCCTAATGAATTTAAAATTGGCAATCTCAATAGAACGGATGACATTCTCACAAATCTGAACTTCAATACGGTCTTCACGGATGTATCGAAAACCGACAATGGTACCGGTTCTGGAATTTATCCCAGAGAACCGGAGCTAAATACACGTCTTTGAGATTTCCGGACGACTGCTGTGTCTGTCAGTCAGAGATTCTGGCGGTACAGAGAGCGGCGGAGCTGTTAATGACGAAGCTGATATCAGAAATTGATATCGTCATCTACGTCGACAGTCAAGCCGCGCTCAGAGCACTAGAATCATATATAGTTAAATTAGCAATTGTAAAAGGTAGTCGCTCTGCGCTCAAAACCCTAAGCAGACATAACATAGTTAAACTATGTTTGGTACCGGATTAGGGCGAAAATAAAGAATACTATCATTAGTATGGCGAGCAATAGATGGTCAGGAATAGAGGGACACAGGGTGTCCAAGGCTCTTTGGTCGACCTTAGATCACAAAAGACCACAGCAATACTTGGACTAAATAGGGCAAAGTTAAGAACTTTAATATGAATACTTTCCGGACATTGTCCAGGCATGCCAAAAGAATGGGATATTCTAGTACGGATGAATGCAGATACGGCAATGACTTGGGCGCAGCGGAGGATGTTGAACATATCGCTTGTGAATGTCATGCTATTCGCGCAAAAAAGTTTTAGGCCCTGGCTACACGGTCAATCCAATCCCGATTCTTTTCAGTGAGACAGGTAGATTTTATGTGAGCTAAAACGAGAAGGGTTGATTTCACCAAAAGCACACCGAAAATCCGATTTGATAATAATTCTCAGTAGAAGATGCATGTTCTTGTCTCAGAGCGTTTCATTTCTCATACATTTTTTAATTTTTTCCGACCGTCGGAGGGTTCACATCACGGAAAACTCAAAAAAATGCAGGACGGAGCACGGAGATTGTGTGTTCTGTTTTCAAAGTGTTTCCCTCAACACATTTTGTGTGTAGCCACGGGAAAATTTACAATACCTAGTATGCCATTGACCGTGTAGCCAGGACCTTAGGGAGTTACTTTTTTGATACATTGGAAGAGGCGCGCCAAACTAGCTACAATGAAAAAATTAAAATTTTGCAGCGAAATCAAATGTTTAGACGGAAATGTTTCGGTTTAGGTACCATCAATAGATGGTTCCAGGTTATCGCGATGGGTCCACTATTGTGCCTAATGTTTTGTGATGGCTCAGCCTCATAACCCCGTTCTAACCTTACCTAACCTACCCTAGGAAATTGTTAAATCTTTATACCAGACGTCTTTTGTTATACTTTCCAGTTCACTAACAGATTTTGGCATTTTCTCTCTATTTTTATTTTGTCTATGTAATGCCAACAGTTTTCTCTGGGGTTAAGATCTGGGCTGTTACCAGGCGATGAAAAAGAAATAGTCCTTGTAGTTGTGTACCTTAAATTACAGTAAAGAACAAAAAGTTTATAAAAATTTTGGTTTACAGATCATACGCAAAAAAAAACGTACCGGTTTCGCTCTATGGGCAGGAGCCGAATCGTCCTGAAGAATTACACTATCGCAGTGTTGGCGAAGTTTCTGTAAAGTAGGTACAACATGTTCTATAATTTTTTCGTGTCCCATATCATTTACTGAGCCCCTAAGCATTACAAAAGGCAGCACATAAGTCACGGCATTCTTGATGGGGAACTTTCAGTTACAGGTCTTCTAAGATAAGAGTAGTTGCTAGAAAATTTCTCGGAAGACATCCGATCGGTACAAATTTTTGCGGTCAATTGTTATTACCAGAGTAATTTAGTATCGAACTTGCTCACAGTCACAGTATTTACAGCTGACGGCCTTCCAAAGTTTGATCAATTTGGCTAGCAATGTTTGCTCTATCGAGATCTAAGAATTTTGTTCTATATGCTGGAGTCTCGTAAGTCTTTCTCCATTAGTGTTAATGAAAATGATTTGAAACTATGACTGTGGATCGCCATCACTCGGTCTCTTCGCTCAGAGAGCTGATTTGGGCAGAAATTCTTAAGCGTAGCAGGATCTAGGAGTTAATTTAATTGGCAAGCTAACCAATGTCCAAGTGTATTGTGGTACAACCCGGATAAGTGCATTTGCAGAATTATCCAATGTCGTGAAGTATTTATCTGGGATAACTACACATGTAGTTACGAAAACCTACTTAGCTGCTTAGAGGTACTTATCCATAAACAAGACAAGTCCGCGAAAAGGCAAAAGATCTACACAACTAACAATCGAAACGTGACAGCCAAGGGGAACGTCAAAGCACCACATTATATACTAGATTAAGTTTCTTACCTTGTGTTTTGTTTCGAGGCTGAAAAGTTCGTATCGTTCCTATGAGAGGGCGCCACTAGATCCACGCTACATCCATATAATTTTTAGTTAGTACCAACCTACAAAAGACCCGTGTATAAATTTGACAGCTGCCGGGCTATTAGTTTGTGAGATATAGCATTTTGAGTGAAGCAACTTTTGTTATTTTGGAAAAAAAAAAAATTGATAAAAAGGAATTTCGCGTGTTAATTAAACACTGTTTTTTATGAAAAAAAAAGAAAATGCTGCTGATACCAAAAATTGGCTTGATGAGTACTATCCGGACTCTGCGCCAGGCGAGGCAACCATTCGTAAGTGGTTTGATAAATTCCGTATGGGCACCGACGACGATAAATGCAGTGGACGTCCAAAAAAGGACGAAAACATCAACAAAATCAAAAAAATGATTTTGGATGACCGTAAGATGAAGTTGATCGAGAAAGCTGACACTCTAAACTAAAGATATCAAAGCAACATGTTGGACACATCGTTATGGCGTTTGTATTTTGGGATGCGCTGGGAGCGTTTGAAGGACGAAATCGCGGAAAATTGGCCCCATTTGAAAAAGAAAAAAGTGCTGTTTTATCAAGACAATGCACCATGTCACCAATCAATGAAAACGATGGCAGGATTGTATGAATTGGGCTTCGAATTGCTTCCACATCCACCGTATTCTCCAGATCTGGCCCCCAGCGACTTTTTCCTGTTCTCAGACCTTAAGAGAATGCTCGCTGGAGAGAAATTCAGGGTCGATGAAGAGGTAATCGCCGAGACTGAGGCCTCTTTTGAAGCAAAAGACAAATCGTACTACAAAAATGGTATCGAAAAGTTGAAAGATCGCTATAATCGGTGTATCGCTTTCGATGGCCACTATATTGAATAATAAAATCGCATTTTCAAAAAAAAAAAATGTTTTTTTTTCTTAAAACGATACGAACTTTTCAGTCGAACTGTTAGCTAAGCGATATGTACTTAAGAAGGGATTTTAACTTATAAATTTAGCATTTCAAAAAACCGAGTATGGTATGCGGGTTTTTGCTGTTCAGAGGGTGAATCTTAACCGGGTCTCACTGCATATGTTCTTTCAAACAGAACTACGGATACCATGACTCGCATGTCGTTGGAAGCTTTCCAATTTCCACCGTAAATATTGTGAGTTTTCTTTAGAATTTTTGAAAGTCTATTACACTACAAAATAATGACTTTCTTTGAATTGGGTAAATAGCTTAAACCTATCAGCCATCTCGGCGTCATCGTGAACCGGCATGTTACCAGGTATTTTCTTTTAAAATTGCCCCCATACAGGCCGAACGTTCTATTTTCATTTATGTAAATATTTCACAACATAATAATGAAATTTATTTCGAAATTCCATTTGAATTCGGTTTTTATTTTTATTTCTCCATTCGAACCATCGCCGTCGCCATTAGGAAACTTTTACACCATGCCAAGGTAGCGACTCGAGAATATCTATAAAATTCATCGTATAACCTCAATTTAGCTGGCATCGAAAATTATTCCCATACTCTGGCGACGACCCACATTCGTTGAATTGTCTAAATTAATTCATCCAAAGCCCGCATGTGGTATGTAGATACATTTTCCTTTTCAATGCGACCATTTCCCAGATTATGGGCAACACATAGCACATACGTACATATAGTATGTAAATAACTCAATGTATGAGTATGATTGTAAGTTTTAATTAAATTTTCCATTTTCTTATCCGCAGGCAAGCTTTCGCCCAACCCCACAACCGAACCAGTCATCGAAATCAAGTGATTTGCATTAATTGGCGTTCATCCCTTATCAATGGCCCCAACAACAACAAAACGTGTACAAGTCTATCTGTAGATAATGAAACTTCTGGAGGACGTATATTGAACGCAGCACGACACGCTCAGCAGTTGCCAGTCGATTGTCAATTCCATCGGAGTAGATAAGTCAAATAGATACAGTATCTGCACACATTGAAAGTAAATCCTTTTTTGTATTCGAACGCCATTTCCGTCAATGACATGATTCGCCATGTGGACGTACATGATGGCAGCCGCCCGAGGAGATCGGGCAAATTCAATGCTATCCTCGAGGCGTCGCACTGAAAGTGAATCATCGCCAAAATATGGATACAAGTAAGCTTAGATACATTTTATTTTTTATCCACTTTGGAGTTACATTTTGTTTTTGTTTTTTTTTAGTCTCACCCGTCCCATGTACCGGACCACTCGTTTAACTGGAACAAATGCCGGCTCTGGATTATACAACCAATACCAACAGTATCCGACTTACGGTAATCAAATGTTCCATCACTCGAATCCGTACGCATCGCATCACCATGCGATGACAGAGTCTGCATTCGCCGCACCAGCGTCCACGTCGTCCAGTCAAGATGAAGAGGACAGTAGCTTTTTTGGTCCGATGTCGAACGAGGATGCCACTAACCATACAACTACAGGTTATGGCACCGCAGCAGATGAGACCAGTGCCATCTTAGGTGAACCAAATTCAATGCCAAATCATATCCTGGCTGTAACGCGGTCCGAGAACGTGTCTGCGGCCATTGAACAGAGCCAAGCTGATAGAATATTGCCAGTTTCACGGATCGGAGATAGGCAGCCGCTGTCCAATCGGATTAGTAAGGATGATGAGGAAGTGGATTACCTTGAGAGTGTGATGGAAAATGGCAAGCGAATGTCACAGGTTAGTCTATCAAGGGGGGGTGGGTGGTTTGTATAGTTGTAGTGAGAATGATTTCACTCCAACCGACCGACGAAAGAACAAGGTAGGTGCAAAAATCAATACATAGATAAAATTTGATGCTCAATCATACTGACATACTGCGGAAGTATGTTCACATTTGTGGGAGCTTTTCAAGGTCAGGTGTTCATTCGCTTATTGAGTTTTCGTTGAAAATGAAGCTGAAATCGAAACCATTTTACAAATATTTCGAAAGGGGACCATCCCTTTGTTTTTAGAGAGACCATCAAAAGGCATGTGGTCGTCACATATATCTACAACTAGATCGTTAGAGCTACATAATTAACGGGTGACTCATTAAGACATAGGTACTTTTTTCAAAAATAAAAATAAAAAAAATCTATTTTATCGGGCAATCCCTATTAGCATACAAAAGAACCAATCATCGCATTTATCTTTCAAATGTTGACCGTAACTGCGGCTAACATAATTCACTCTGAAGTTCGAAAATTGAATATTTGGCGAATGACGCGAGAAATGTTGACTTCCAATTCGTATATCGTAGCCGACTTATCCATGAAGACCTTGGACTTTACGTAGCCCCAAAGGAAAAAGTCTAGGTATTGCCAGAAATATTTTGAAGAAACTAGTTAACGAACCTGAAAATCCCGGACTTTCCCGGACAAAATTGGATCCAAAAAAGAGCACAAAACTAGGACCGAAACGCATGTACTATTTGTTATAAAAAATACATCATTTATGGCGGTACTTAAATATCAAATAACTTATAGTTCTCACTTTATATTTGGTTCGTGGGTGTTCGTGGGCTTGTTGGCATAAAACTTAGACTTAAAAAAAAAACAAAGAAAAAATTCCAACGGCGTTAAATCGCAAGATCTGGGCTGCCAATTCTGATCACCAAAAGGGAAATTACACGACCAGGAAATGATTCATGCAGTAGGTAATTGAATTATTTCTCGGGCTATATGGAATATGTATATCAACGTCTTGTTGAAACCACATCTCATCCATATCCATATTTTGCATTTTAGGCACAAAAAATGGATTATCGAGATAGCGCGAATCATTAACTGCCTTTGGATCTCTATATGCAGGAGACCGCAGCAAAAACTGCCCTCAGGCTAAGCCAGTCAAAACACTGGAGGTCAAATGCATACGGGCATGCCAAAATACTTGGCAACTACCTTAACGGTGACATCAACTCAGACTACACTGTCCCATACTTGGATTTTGAAAAACCCTTCACGTGGGATTTTCCAAGCAGAGAGCAGTGGGAGAGAAATGAAATATCACAGAGCGCTAAGTCCATCTATGTATACCGATGGGTCAAAGATGGACATAGGTATTGGAGCGGGTTGCTTCTCTGAAGAACTATGAATAAGCAGCTCCTTTCGACCTGGTCACAGCGGGATACCGGGCAATGAAGCCGCAGACGAACTGGCTAGAAAGGGCTCAGCTCAAGATAGAGAACAAGCAGACGGGACAGTCAAACCACCACTCTGCAACCTTTGGGCCAGAATTGAACAAAAATAAGTAATTGAAGCGAACAATAGGTGGAGATCGCTAAACACCTGTGTGATGTCGAGAGGACTATGGCCAGAGTATGACAAAACAAGAACTAGAAAACTAGAAAAAAGATAGAAAGTCGTTGTCAATACTAATTGGGGTGCTAACAGGGCATAATACCTTAAGATACCACATGAAAAAATTACGATTGAATGATGATGACATATGCAGAGGATGTAGTGATGAAGATGTATATGAGGATACAACCCATTTCCTCTGTCACTGCCCTAACCTCTGTCAACTAAGAAACAGAACCCTAGGCAAATTCTTCTTCGATCACATCGAGGAGCTTTCTGATGGATCACCATCTAATATACTTGAGTTTGCTAAGGCGTCGGGTTGGATGAAAGCATAGGCATTGATACCACGGGTAGGACCACACTATGGGTATCACAATGGGTCCACATGGACCTAAGTGTGATGAGGATACACACATCCTCATCAGCCCGAAAACCTAACCTAACCTAACCTACAGCACGAATTCAAAAATGTATTAACGTTTTTTTTGTGTTACTTTTTTCTTGACACTCATTCAGAAAAACATTAAAAAATTGCTGTCCCGCTACCTAATCAGCAAAATTATCGCTCAGAAAAAAACTGAATAAAATCACAAACACTGAGAATAAAGTGTAAATTGAACCAAAATTAACAGGACTGCATTACGCTCGACATGTTTTCATTTATTTTTTTCAATTTCAATACCCAACTATTTAAATACAGTCAAAATCGGTTATAACGACCTTCAAGGGACCGACGAATTAGCTCGTTATAAGCGATAGGTCGCTATAACCGATATCAAGGTTAATTAATCAGCTTTCAAGTAAAATACCCTTTTTATGTTCGTTTCATAATTTATATTTATTTTTGAGGCATACATATGTATGTACGAGTAAACTTATTTGTCTACTTGGCAAAGTCATTTACTTTAGCTTGCAAAATGGGCCCACTGATGGGTATACTAGAACTTCTCTGTGTCTTAAACCATATTAGCAAAGCCTCTTCAACCTCAGTGTACAATGAACTCTTATTTACGGTAAGTTTTGCTTGCTCCAATTGTTTTTTGTTTTCTTATCCTTTAGAATTGTGGATATAGTGGAGTGTGAAACAGAATACTGATTGGCAAGGTTTATTCTGCACTCTAGCGTCCCATCTAAAAATTATACCTTCTTTCTCTTCAGTTGTAAAGATTTTTCGTTTCTGATTAATTTTCCAACTCAATTTTATGCGAACCGAACAAAATAAAACTTCTACGACCACTTGTTACACTGAAACAAGCACCAAGTAATTTTCCAAACTTCTGTTGAACAAACTCTAAGACAATAATAAACGCAAACCGAAAAAAATATACCATCAACAAACGGTAAGCTGTAACATATACGAAATTATGTGTACGTAGATATATCGCATCTACAGATAAACAGTTTACCGTTTAAAAAAAAACCAGTCGCACCAATAGTTGTGTCGATTCAGTCGTTATAACCAATATCTTATTTCTAAAATAGGGAAAAATCGGTCGTTGTAAGTGATGTCGTTGTAAACGATTTGTTTTTCAATGGGATTGTAATGGAGCTCAATCGGGACCTAAGAATTTGGCCGTTATAACCGATGTCGTTGTAAGCGATTTTAACTGTATCTGGAAATGACGTACGTAACCCTATCACAATCCCATAAAAGCGGATAAGTATAAGCAAATTCATATGTGTGTGAGTAAAAATTGAATGGTTTATCCTAGAAATATGCCTCAAAAATTAGCATTGAGCTTATACTTAAACCAATGATGCACATAAAGGAATCTTGATGGATTCCTGTACATAATTATATATGTAGGTGTCTCCACCTTTACTTCATTGGAAAAAATTATTTTGGGTACAGACGTACATACAGTGTATCAATCTCATATTCGTACACCAGCTATTAAGAAAAACATTGAATTCCTGATCAAAAACGACTTGAGATATTAAGTTAAATATAGTATAGCATTTTTACTGGATATTAAACAATTGCATTCCATTTAGTTTTGACATTAGTTAACATTCCCTTTGGTTTTGAAATAGATAAAAGTAAAAAAAATAGACAAAAATGAGCTCAGTTTCGTATTCGTACACCGCTCGTTTATTCACAAAAAAATAAAAATTACTAATCTGTTCCTTTTCAAAGTTGTTTTTTGCATTGAATTATTATTTTTCAAAGTGAGATAATGAAAAAAAAGTTAGTTTGTAAGGTTATTCGAAATTTCTTGGAAAAATGGGTAGAATGTAAGGTGAGATATCAAATTAACTGCGGGAACAGATAATCAGATATAACGGAGCAGGAAAATCTTATAGTGTGATATCAAGTTTGGTAGGTCGGCCAAGATCAACCATCCAAACAATCATTATTCGGTTGAAACATGAAAACCACATCGAAAATAAACCAAAAAATACATCTAGAAATGTATTAAGTGCACATGACATGAGAATATTTATACGGTAAATTCGAAAAAAAACCTATGTACATATAGTTCATCAAAACTGGCAGAAAACTTTGTCGAACTTTTAATAAAGGTTTCTGAACAGAAATGTCATGAAATTGCATCCGAAAACAAGGGTACAATTGAAGAGTTATGCGTAAGAAACCTGTCAATAGTTTAATGAACAGAAGCAAGAGATTAGAATTCACTTAACAGCACCAATTTAAAGATTTTGACTTTTGAAACACAGTAGTATTTACAGACGAGTCTAAATTTAATGATTATGGGTCGGATGGCGAACAAATGGTTTGCCGAAAAACTACTACCGGATATCTTTCACATACCAAGGCGGACAGTCAAACATGATGATGGTTCGGTAATGGTGTGGGAGTGTTTTTCCGCGGCTAGAGTGGGATGACTGCATATAATTTAACGAATAAATGCACTATAAGCAATATATTGAGATATCTAAGCCAGATCTGAAGAAAAGTGCTGTTCAAAAGGGGCTCTGGAACAATTTTACCCTTTACCAGCATAATGACCCCAAACATAAAGCTTATCTATTTTGAATATGGCTTCTTTATCACTCTCGAAAAGTGTTGGAAACACTTCCACAGTCATCGGATATTAATGCCGTAAAGAATTTGTGGGACGAGTTGGGCCATAGAGTAAGAAAATTTGGTATAAGGTACAAAAATGATATCAAAGAAAGGCTTATTGAAGAGTGGGTAAAAATTACCCTTGAAATTACAGAAATATTAGCCGAATCCATGCCCAGCCATCTTTAATAGGTCTTAGCTAACAAAGACTTTGATTCAAATTATTAGTTTTTAGATGAAATGTGAAAAAATTGACTTAATATCAAATTGTACGAATACGAAATTGACCATATTTTTCTTAATATTATGTTTTTTATGAAAAAATTTCAATACTTTATTTGAAATATTTGAATTAATTGAAGTTAATTTTTTCATTTTAATGTGTTCTTACTGAAATCAATAAAATTTTACAGTATCTGTTCAATAGATAGATAGATAGATTTTATTTTCGTTATAAATATACATTGGAGTTGTCCGCACAATTTACACAGAGATTCGATATTGTTTTATCTTACTACTGAAGTATTATCTAATAACATAACAAGACTTATATAATTGAATTTAATTTAATTTTTAGAAGGAAACTACGAAAAAACCTTCCATTTGAGGAAATAAAAAAAAAAAAAAAAAAAAAAAAACACTTTAAAAATTTGAATAAATCTTAATACATACGTACATGTATGTATAAAAATAAATTATATACTGGTAATAAAATAAATAAATATATTAACAAATAAATATATAATATGCAAAACAATAAATAAATCATTTAATAATAAATAAGAAAAAATAAATAAATAAATAAGTATATATGTAGATATATAAATATACATACATAAATGAATAAATAATATAAAAAAAAAAAAAAAAAAAAAAACAATAAATAAATTATATAATAATAAATATGAAAAAAAAAATAAATAAATATATACATATACATTAATAAATAAATAAATAATATGGAACAAATAAATAGATAAATAAATAAATAAATAAATATATACAAATTAACTTTAACAGAAGATAAATAAATTACTATATAAATAAATAATAAGCAAAATAAATAACAAAATTAAATAAATAAGTAAATACATAAAACATTAAACAAAGATATATAAATAAAAATTGACGTTATTTTAGTAGAAAAATAGAGAAACATTTTTAAACATTAAGTTGGTTTATAAGATGATTATCTGATGTTTCACAGTTTCTTAAAAATCGATCAGTCAATCTCGTAATTCTGTCGGAGATCAATTCAACATTAGCCTGCCAATGCAGATCGAGAGTGGAGTGGTAGGGAGGTAGGTTAAGCATCATTTTTAGTATTTTGTTTTGTGATACTTGTAGTTTTTTAATGTGACATATTGCACAATCACCCCATACTTGACATCCATATAACAAGATAGATTGGAATATGACTTTAAAAACAATGATTTTATTTTCAATACTTAACAGGGACTTTCTGTTTATGAATGTGTAAAGTATTTTTATGGCTATGCTCGTTTTATGTTTTGTATTTATAATATGTTCTTTAAATGTAAGTTTTTGATCCAAATGCATGCCCAGGTATTTAACAGTTCTTCTCCAGTTCAATTTGTTTGGATTTTTCCTTAAATAAATATTACCACATCAGGTGTACGAATATGAGATTGATACACTGTATGTAACCCCGCATTTAATACAATTCAACGAATGACAAGACGAAGAATGCAATCCTATGCACATGCGTAAATTTCTTCTGTACTTTATTTGTAATTTTTTGTATCATAAATCTATCAAGTATCAACATAAATCTATTATATGCTAGTGGTTACCCGATGCACTACACCAATTGAAAACAGTGCTTTAGTGATAAATGTAATGAAATTTTTTCGAGTGACTTTTTGTGAATAGTAATGACTCTGGTGGAGAATTAATTGCCGACAACTCTATTTGGATTTAAGAAAACTGTCCGAACAATAATATCCTAAAAACTCAAAAACTTACTATCCGATTAAGCTGACACTTAGACAATGTATTTGTTATTAAGCGAAAAGTCCACTTATGTAAAAATAACTGATGATACGGAACACTTATTGCGCAAGTACGACTTGCACTTGTTTTGAAGAAATATGGAGCGCGATTATTCCAACAGTGCCTAAGCTACACCAAAACGTTGTTTTATTTAGATATAATGACAGCTTTTAAACCTCCTCGGGTTGCTCTTCGGCCCAAATATGGCAATTTTGATTATTGATGCAGCCATTAAGCTAGAAATGGACCTCATCGCTGAACTAAATTTTGATCAAAAAGAGTGGACCTTGTTCAAGCTTTTCAAGAGCCCAAAGACTGAAACGGTGACTTTTCGGAAGGTCGGCTGACCTTCTTCTTCAGTTCTTGCACGAGTTGAATTTTGTTCTGCTAAGCCCATTTTAGCCGCTTCCATTTCTATACTCTTAAGCACACTGGTGACAGCTCGCTGTATTCCACCAATGATGTCAATATCGTCGGCATATGCAAGTGGTTGAACGGACTTTTGAAATATCATTCCCCGTGTGTTGGCTTGTGAGTTTCGAAGAATTCTTTCAAGTATGTATAATATTGAAGAAGTCGCATGACAGCGCGTCGCGAATCCTTTTTTGACATCGAAGGTCTCGGTGAGGTCATTACCGACCTTCATGGACCAGCGAGCTTTTTCCATAGTCATCCTGCACAGACGGATGAGTTTGGCAGGGATGTCAAGCAGGGCTGCCGAAGTGAGTATTAAGGGAGTATTCGTACTACTCTCTCAAACACTGTATTCCCGTGCTCCCCTCGTCATGATTGTACTCCCCTACAAAATATTTTCAATTCTTAAAACCATTGGTAATTTGAGTACATTTTTTTCAGTGAATAGTACTTTGGTAAGGTACTATCTCAATAAGGCTCTTTACAACAGTCTTAGAATACGCCTTCCAGGACATGCAATGGGACAACAAGGGCATCAAAGTGACGGAGAGTCCGTAAGCCACCTTCGCTTCGCGGACGACATTTTCATTGTTAGCAATATATGAAAAGGCAAACACTTTTGAACAATCAGGACATATATTTCGGAATGAAAATTCTATAATTAAACATAATTGAAGTTAAACGAACAGATAACTACAAATAAGTATTTCATAATATCAGAGTAGTATAGTAAACACAATTTGCAATCCATTAGATATTTTCAATAGTCATTATAACCGACAACCTCAATGATGCAAAGCTGATTCTAGATAAGCTCGGGGCAGCCTCAAAGAACGTGGGTCTAAACATCAACTTCGCTTAGACTATATTCATAACCAACCTAGTTTTAAGTGGTAACCTGGAGACAGCAGACGGTATAATGATCGACCAAAATTGCTGGTCGTCCAAACTGAGCTGTTGCTCTTCACTGTCAAATCCCAACTGACAAATGTAATCCAAACTCAAATGGCAGCCAAATAAAATCGACCTGGAACATAACAAGCACCCTGTACCTATGTAGTTCCATCAGCCATATTATTAAAAAAACATTCTTGAGTTTAAACAGGCCAATGCTTGATGTTGATGTTTGATTTGTATTGTTTCTGTTTTGTACTCCTCTCAGACACAAAGAACTCCCCTGCAAACCTTTAAAATACTCCCATTAGAATTTTCAAAACGGCAGCCCTGATGTCAAGACTAGAAGACATGGCTCTATACAGTTCATCCTACAAGATGCTGTCATAGGCGGCCTTGAAATCGATGAACAGGTGGTGGGTATCGATTTGGACTTCTTGTGTTTTTTCCAGGATCTGCTTAGATGTGAAAATTACGTCTATGCTGGACTTTCCATTTGTCAAACAATACTGAACTAAAATACCATGATAGTCTGTCATAAAAAAAGTACCTCTAAATGAATCACCAGTTACTACTATCATGCATCAAATGATAATACCTGTGTTCACTATACATTTCCCGTTCCCATCAAATGCTATGCTAAATAAATAAGCAGAAAATATTACATAACCAAATCGATTATCTACATCATTCCTCATTTCAATACGCTCTTCAGATAAATGAACAAGAAAATCTCTGTGCTTGAGAATCTCAAGAAGTCCCAAAGACCTTTTTAGGGGAAATTTGCTTACTTTGCTGCTTGAATTTTTCATGACTCCAATGAAAGACACGTTCTACAAAATCCAACAGTTCACTTGATTTTACACAGATACGTTCTGAATAATATTACACACACACACACACGCGCGCATGAAGGGATCTATGTACCTTCCAATAAAATGAGCAAATAAATGTTGTTAAAATCATATTCTGATTATACTTGTACCGCCTTTCCAGTCTAGGACATCCCCTCGGGGGACATAAATACATATTCCGTGTAATTTTGAAAAAAGGAAAAAAAAACACACAAATTCACACTTCATTCAGATACATACATAGATAGGCACGAATCCAGGTGAATAAGAATGGAAATATTCAAACCATCGCATAGCATCGCATCGCTGGGGAAACGAACAAAAAAAAAAAGATTCTCTGCTCGTCTTAATGCAGGTGGGTGTAATCAATTTATTTCACCTTCGATATTATTTTTGAATCTTTTTCCCTGCCAATGCCAATACCAACAAAAAAGTGAGATTGACTTTGGACTAGGGGGAGGATGGACGTTACAATAATAAAAAAAACTGTAAAAAGAAGAAAACCCAGAGCCAGAGGGGAAAGAGTAACTTTAAAAGAAAGGATAATTGAATTTGTGGTTATATCCAATTTATTCTCATTTAGCTGGATAGAAGATTCATCAGTATAAACGAACTCACTCTCCGGTGTGGATCTACTGTTTATTTTCCTTTCCTTCCTGTATATTTGTTTGGATTTGTTGGATCTTTAGGTTCAATCGGTTTATCTTTCCAATTTCAAATCAAGTATTTAAAAGATTAAAGGTTAGGAAAATTCGATTTACAAATAATTGAGCCCCCTGCCCACTCCACTAGGCTGCCATCTTTATTAGTTCTGATGGAGGGGTTTGATGTAGAACATCCCCACGGGCAAAGGTTCTAAGAAAACGAAATTTGAGAATTTGCATAGAACGAAGAATAAGAAAAAGTTACGTTAGACCTTTTCAACAAAACAAACCAAAAAAAAAAAAAAACTATTTAAAATTCATTCAAGTCGTTCGGGGCGTAAGGTCGACAACGCTTCTAACACGCTTTAAGAAATTTCATTGTAACAAGGGTGGGGGTTGAGATGATCTCCCACCTCGTTATAGAAATCAACTTTAATAGCTCTCAGATGAATTTTTATATACTTGCATAATCACCCTCTAGGCCAGGGCAATACACTCCTATAAGACTTTGATGGTATCGTGGAAAGAGTTTTTTTTTTTCAAGGCCACTTATGAAAGTGAACTTAAAGTCGTCATTCGATGAAAATTTAGTTTTAAACTACATACTCTACTACGCTACAATCAAATCGACCACCGATATATGTATAAGATGCATACAGCCACTTAGCATAAATGCCTACACTTCTTTAGGTGGCGCTACAGTTCGGGTTGAACCAGAGCCTACTTCTCGCAACCAGTTTTTTGAGGAGGTGGCACTGTAAAAATATTTTCAATTATTTGCTGCGATTGAACCCGGGAAGCATTGCATAGTAGTTCATAGTAGTTCACTACACCACGGTTTTCACAAATCTCTACACCATTATCTTTTTATCAGGTGGTCGTAATGTATCTACACCCGTTGACAAAAAAGCCCTCGCACCATTACTTTTCTTCAATTTTCATGAAAAAATAAAAGTTATTCTCATGTTACAGAAATAATTTTAATTTTTTGCTTTAATATGGAATAACTTGTTGGTTTAGAGTACCAAAAATTAGTCGAAATTTAACCACACAATTCAAATATATTTGCATTTGTATGATAAAAGGGAATATTACGTTTTATTTAGGCAAACAGTTTTATCAAAATTTCATTACGTACAGGTGCAACTATAAAAATAAAACTAAGTAAATATTGAATACAACCTTAAAATCATAAAATAACATAAAATAAAAATTCATTTAATGTACGACTAACCCAATATTTGGTTATTCTACATTTTTTCTTAATGACGTCATGAATCCTGTTTGGCATGGAATCAAACAATTTTTTTATGTAGGAGAACGACATCTTTATACCAGATGTCTTTCAGTTGAGTAACAGATTTTTTCTCGTAGACCACTTTCAAAATTAACCTGGTTTCGGTGGACAATAAAACAAAAACTTAAGAAAATAGGTAAAGTTCATTAGGAAAAATGAAAAATAAATAGCATTTCATAAAATGTACATGTACTAATATATGTGCGAATGCAAACAAGATTTAACATGCTAAACAAATCATTTTCATCAATAATGCATACACAAACTAACCTTAGTGTGGAAAATCTTCAAGTTTGGACATTTAACACGACTGCTTCGTTTTCTTAACTGAATTTTTGCTTGCAACACGGATAATAGTCTTTTCCGGTTAATTGAATTTCAATAGGAAAGCAGGGTTTTTTTTAAACTTCCCGGTTGATTGGGCCCCGGTTAATCGGTACTACACTGTAGTATATTTTCTTATGTTATATTTATTAAAATAATATGATTACAGACGTCATAGAACTAAAATTAAACACAAATAACGTTCCGTAACTTCTACAATGCCAATCAACAATAAAAAAAGTCATTATCAATATTTGGCTTCAGTTTTGTAAGGAATAACCGGAAATCTCCCCGTTCTGTGATGTTCATTCTGAATCTTTTTTTTTTGTTAATAAGTTTGTAACGACACTAAAACTTTTTTCGACAATGTATGACGAGAGAAACGCTATCAGAAGTTTTCTCGCAATTTCCCAAAGCCCAGAATATTTTTCGGGTATTTCCGCCTGCAGCCAAAATGTTTGATAGTCTTTTTTAAATTTCACCTTCAGCTCCTCATTGGTGCTAAGCTCGAGTAGCTCCTCTTGCAATACCACACTCGACACATCCGTTTCATCAATTGGATTTATGATCCATGGTGGTATTTCCATCGTAAGAAAATCTTGAAATCTTTTTTTGAAGTCATCATGCAGGCCATTTAAATGCTGAATGTATGTATGTCTGAATATCCTCACCAAGACATTCTGCCTGTGATTAGTTTGGAAACTGGGAGAATTCGCACCGACTAATACTTTGCTTCATAAATTACAATTTTCCAAGAAAAGCCGGAATTACACCCTTTGTTTCTGCCAAATACGCGATATCTGCTTTCAATTTGATCAGAATTTCTTTTAAATCTGGAACTTTACTTTCCAGAAACTCTAAAACTTATTCAAAAAGTGAGTAAAATCTCGTTATGTAAGAGCAATCGTTGGAAGTCTTCATAATTTTCGTCGCACAATTGCGCAAATAATCGCATTGCTTCTTATTTTGTTAAATACTTTTGTTTACAGTGCTTTTACTGTAAGTAGGAGTAGACGACGGTTCTGTACCGTGACTACAGATGGTATTTCCAGTACAAACTAGAACACCAATATTTGAGATGAATTCGGCAATCTTCCAAGCAGACTCACTTAGAAATGAAAGAAAATTATGTGTCTTTGATAACTGTCGAATTATATCTGACCAGATCAATGTTTTATTAATCGATATTTATACATAAAATTAGCTTACAAAGGTATTTTAGAATTAGCTTACGATACAAAAATTACAAATAATAAAATAACAAAGGTTCTTAGAATGAGCTTACTATACAAAAATTACAAACAATAAATTAGCTCATATAATTGCAAGCCTATCATTTAATTTAAATAACAAAGAAAAAACACATTCAGAATGAATGAAATCATGGTGTTGTTTTACACCTGCAGTGCGGTGAACTCAGTTTAATGCCAGGCACGAGTCTTCGGTGTTGGATTCAATGTCGTATGTCTAGCGGCTGGCAATTGGCTGACAGTGCACTGTATGTACTGACCGTACTCAACAACTTTAATCACAAATTTAAGCGATTGGTGCAAGAATATGCAAGTTTTTACAAGTTACAGTCTCTGATTTTCTTAAAAAGCACTATTAAAAAAAATTAAGGGAGGTTTTAAAAAAAGGGAACTAACGCTAAATAAACAGGCTATCTGATCCAAAGCCAACCTAACTGAAAAAAATTATCTTTTTCTTTACTATCGAAACCAGATAAATTTTCGTGGACCCCCACTTACAACTGGTGAACCCCCATTTTCTTCATGCAACGTAGACCCTCGTTGAGTCTCCCGTGGACCCCTGGGGGTCCACCTGGACCACTTTGGGAATCACTGATTTCGTTGTGTGAAGTACTCGGCAGATTGTTAATCTGGAGAAAGTTTGAACACTTTGCTTCCTTTTGGCGATTTTTTTAATTGAATAAATAAACACAATTGCTCTATATTGTTTTGTAGACTTTCTGTTTACAATAACCACACAAAAAAATAAATCAGGTGCAGTCAAGTCAGGAGACCTTGGCGACGTACCTAAAGTGGAGTTCCTGGATATCAGGTAATTCGGGAATTTTCGCTGCAATTTTTTCATAACAATCGTGGCTATATGTGAAATTGCTCCATCTTACTGAACCAACACAGAGTTGAAAGGAATTCTCTTTCGGGTTACTTATGGGACCTCTTCAAAATCTTGAAATAACTCTCTTCATTGACCCTTTCAATGCGACACAAGATCTGAGCTCCGAATATTAGATTAACATAGATCAGGTAAAGTTATTGATGTTGTCATGGTTGTTATCAGTGGATTTCCTCCATGGCCCCAAAAATTAAGAAAAAAAAAACATACCTCTGAGTTTACCCCAAATTATTAAACAAACCAACCTAAAGGCAGAATACATTTTGAAACTGAGTGACTTAACTTCCCCTACAAATTCATCTTTACGTATATTCATCGACATCAAACGACGAATTTCTAAAATAATTTGTCTTTGGATGCAAATACTCGTACCCGGTTGTAGAATCTTAAAGTTTCAAATTTAATATTGACACTTTAATTACTTTGTCTCTTTCATTCGAATTGAGCGCCCCCTACCACCAACAATGAAATGCAAATTTCTATGGTTTGCGTGTACTTGTGGCAGGTTGTCCTTTATTAGCATGGAATTGTAATTGGAAAGCGGTAATTATGAATTCATTTTATAATATTTCATCCGATTTGGACTGTTTTTGAATAAATAAAAACTTTTCCGGTAAGTTTTGTTTAGTAAACGCTATGAGTGAAATAAACGAATGAAAATAAATTCTGCGGGCAGACAATTACTAGTCGAATTTAACTTTAAAAACAGACAATACTCAAACGAACGAGCAACACTTACATTTATTAAAATTACCGAAATTCGGAGTCGGTGGCCTCAACTTTAAGAGCGCTAACTGTAATTTTCGGGAGTTTCAAATCGCCCCCCGATTTGAAACTCGTAATTACTTACACAAATATGAGTCTACATTTTTGCTACTTAAAATTCCGGTGCCAGTGAGAGAAAGAAATGCAAGGAGTGCTGAAAATATTGAGGCTGTAAGTGCATCTGCTGACAGCGACCCAAATCAATCCATTCCATGCCGTATTGGGCATCGCTCAAACAACATTGTGACGAATTTTACAAAAGAAGATCCGTATAAGATCAAACTGACTCAAGAACTAAAGACAGTTGACCATTTGAAGTGTCAAAATTCTCTCTAAATGGTCTCTGGCAATGGTTACATCCAACTCAGAATTTCATTGCCAAATAATTTTCAGCAAAATATGCACTATTATACAATACTAGTGGTTACCCGGTGCGCTTCGCTACATCAATTGAGAATAGTGTTTTGGTTTTCAGTTACATCTATCGGAAACCTTGAAGACTTTTTATTTACAAACATTTCTCACTTCATTACAAATATATTGTGTGAGTTTCAGCTTAATGGTATTGTCAGTTTATAAATTTTTGAAATTCAGCGCCATCTATCGGAAAACTTGAAATTTTTTGATGTACGAACACTTCAAACATTATAAAAAGGTATACAGTGTAAGTTTCAGCTCAATCGTATGGTTAATCTATGAGTTTTGAGGTAACAAACGAACAGGTGATTTTTATATATAAAGATATTCGGACGGCTACAAACCCATGAGACGCCATTGCATCCACAAAAGTTGACTATTTTGTGTGGTTTTCATGGCGTCGCGGCGTCATTGGGCCGAACTTTTTCGTTGGTGGTGATGCGCCAGCACATGAAGAACACGAACGAGAGACAGACAGATCGACGTAGTGATAGGAAACTCAGATATTAGGTTTCAACTAACTCTATGGGAGGCGCCCAGGATAACTGAAGAGTTGTGTATTATTGAAAGTTATGCCATTGCTTATCATTCACAGAAGTTTTTGCCAGATGTTTCCTATTATTAGTTTTAATTTAATTTTCTGTCGCGAATGGGCACCCGAGGTCTCAGGTGGACCAGTCTGACGGACTGTGTCATATCCAGAAAGATATAGTCAAATTACAAAAAAGTCGAGGCTGCTACCAAGAACTCGCGTAGATTTCGCAAGAATAGTGGCAGTCAGTACAGCGCACAGGCCAATAGGGGACCATGTAGACAAACTAGCAACGCTTACTGGGCAAACCATTCTTCGACTACCTTAAAGAGATATCCGAGGAGAGGAATAGAGAGCTGATCCCCTTCTTGAACTCCACAGCCTGGATATAGATACATATCTCAACCTACATACGAATAAACGGGTCACATAAGGTTGTGGTATCAAAACGACCGGCGCCCCTTTGCGCTATTTGGGTTTCCTTTCCTCATGCGATTTGACACCTCAATCCAGAGACGTTAGCGCTCAGACAATGCAATGTGGGAATTAAGTTCCAAAAAAACTGTGTGGATAAAATTCACTTTAAATGAGAAATAAATTACCAGTTTAAGTTTCTTTATATCGAATTTTATACTATCACTCCATCTAATGTTCAAAAACTAAAGGGGGGTTGCAGGGGGCAGCATACCCTCCCATACATATTTCATTGTTGTTACATATTATTATTGAAAGTTAGCTCCCTCTTCACATTTTTAAGTGTGTACTAAGTTCCCATAAGAAAGTGGAGTTCGTGCCCACGTTGCATGGGAAGGAAGTCCCCTTCACTAAAATGGATTTTGCTCCCACTAAGTGAGGGACTTATTTCCCTGCACCTAATTTAACATCTCCTTATGCTGACTGTAGACAGTTCTTCATGTTTGAAAGTGCAGTAAGTGAAACGTCAGCTTTCATTCGTGCAGAAGTGTATGTGGCCAATCTGTCAAATTCATCCAGCTTTGAGATATTTTTTTGACACATGCCGGGTAAGAGTAAGGAAACATGCATTTAAAGTTGTCAAAATTGATGAAATTGAAATTTGGTTTATTTGGTAACACGCTAGTTTTCGAAAGTTCTATAAAAACTTTATAGAATCATGACAGTTTCATGGCTCTCAATTTTTTTACTCTCATTTGGCTCTCAGCTTGCGATGTATTTTCTGCAAGACCTACCTATTCCTCGGGGTGGGCAGAGCCAACTCTGTCAAACCAGCCATCTGACAGTTTGTGAAATGTCATAATCTTCATTGTTAGTGGAAAACAAAAACAAATTGATAGGTTTGACCAAGAGTTGTTTCAAAAGCGTTTGTTTACTTTTCTGCAAGTTTTCTGTTGCTGAGAGGATTTCTTTCTCTTTGCGAGGATTCTACTATTTGACAGATCTCAATTCTGTGTGCCAAAAAAGATATCAAGCAGAGACCTTTTATTTGCGAACATACATACAAAGATATACCGCTCTTTTAAACGTCCAATAAATAAAATGCCGATATTTTGACATTCAAAATGTTCAAGTGATGGGTTCCGCCTTACAAACAACAAAAAATTAGAAAAAAAACACTTCTTCGTCCTTAATTCATTCACTTTAATTAAATTCTAACCTTAAGGAGATAAACGACTATAATGTTCCTTTTTTTTGATTAAAATTCGTCCCTCGATACGAATAGGTGTCTAAAAAGGAATAATTTCAATGAAATTAGAAAGGACAAAAAACTCGCCTTAAGTGGGATCTATTTGTTTTTTTTTTCTCTAAAACAGAAAACTACCTGGCTGGCAAGTAATGCGCACTAAGTTAATATCACCCGCACTCCTCCCCCCCCCCTCTCCCTTTCATTAAATTCCATGATTTACAAAAATTGTGCAATAAAAAAAATTCCTTGTTTAATGTGTCCTTCGTTTTATGAAAGTTCATTTAACTAAAAACATCCATAAAGACATGAGACACGGACATCATCCGTATGTTAGGTACCTACTCATATACACTCACAGTGCATACGCTCCTGGGTGTAGGAGGGTGAAGATAATGTTATTCCATTGTATACTATGTTGGCGTTGAATGAATTTTTATTGAGCAACGATGATGTCCTTCCAAAAGGAGAATTATGATCGTTCGGGTCAAGAAAGGATATCCCGACCGACGTCTTGGCCATTTGATGAGAATTTAATTTCGATTACGGCTCTGGAATGATTATTTATGCTCCAGAATTATAATCCTTTTGGGGCGACGAAGAGTATTTAATAAAGCTCTGCACGATGACAGGAAGATGTAAGCCAGTAACAGAAGATGAATAACATAATACAGTGATGTTGAAAAAATATTTCTCAAACACATTTCTCAGAAGTTGGTTCCTGGAAATTTAAAATTGTCGTTGAACTTCAGGGAACTTCAAAACAATTTTTTTTTCGGATAAGTCCATTCGAGTGAAATTCATTGTTTACGAAGGATAGGTGTTGTATAAATTACTTATCTTTTTTTTTTTTATTATCTCTAACATAGTATAATCCGTAAGGCTTTGAACCTCCCTTGGCTTTTATTACAGCCAAACACCGACTCATTGACCCCGACATGTTTTTGAGTACTTCTGTGGGTATGGATTTTCAGGGAATCTTTAATTAATTTTCCAAGGCAGGTGTCGAAACTTGACTTTTCCTGGTACTCGTATTTTTGAGGTTCATTACACACCAGATATTTTAGATCTGGCTTATATGGGGGCTATTCCAATACATTGATATTATTTTGCACAAAGTGCCCTTTGTCAATTAAAGAAATCAAATCAAAAACAAAAACAAAAACAATAATTATGTATTAAAAAAATATTCTTTATTTTAAAGTCGATTATACTTGCTTACTTACTTACTACAGTCCGAAGTGGATAAAATCCTCAACCAACAACCCTTTCCGGTCCTTAGCTAACTACCTCCAGTTGCGCACTCCAAGTTGGTTGAGGTTCTTTTCCACTTGTGCACGAGCCACCTTAGTCCTCTGTTGAGCTGACCATCCGGGTGTGCATTCGCTCTATGTATGTCTATGTCATAGCCACCTTAAACGTCCAATGGGCAGTTTTTTGATCAGGTCGATGTCGCTGTACAGCTCGCACAGTTCGTGATAGAATCTTCTCCTCCAAAATCCATCAAAGCAAACGGGACCTATTATCTCACGAAGAATTTATCTCTCGAAGCAACCCAGGATTTCAATAAAGTCCATGCCATATCAAGACTGGGATGATAAGGGTCTTATATAGAGTCTCCTTAGTCGATCGGGAAAGTGCTTTACTGCTCAATTGCCTTTTTAGCCCAAAGAGACAGCGATTGGCGAGAGTAATCCTTCGTTCCGAAGAGATCTCATTTTTTTGATGTTATATCAGAATCGAGGTAGACAAAGTCATTTAATAAATCAAAGTTGTAACTGTCTATTGTGACGTTCTGTCCAATTCGTCGATGTTGAGTGTCCCTTTTCGATGACAAACCCATTCTAGCCGCTTCCATTTCTATACTCGCAAACGTACCGGTGACAGCTCGCTAATTTTCCCCAACGATGTCAATGTCATCGGCGCATGCAAGCAAGTACCGAACAATTATTTGAAGAATGATGTTGAAGAAGTCACATGACACTGCGTCACCTTGTCTGAATCCTTTTCTGACATCAATGTTGATTGTATGATCTTGAATGAAAAAAAGAATCAAAAACAAAATCATACTTACATCTTTGGCAGTATGGTTAGGAGTACATATTATCCTGTTGGGCAATAAATCTGGATCCAATTCATCATCTGCGTTCGCCGAAAGTCTTCGAAGGAACACATCGTTGAGACTCTTCCAGAATTTCTCGGAATGAGGATTCGTCGGGAAATATAACGTAGCTCCACATCTTCTGTGTCCAAGAAACATGCTCCTGAGCCTATTGACATCCAATTGGCTTCACTCTGGCCTCTCAACTGGTTTAAGCGCTCGGAGACCCTCTTCATACCAAGCTTCAGGAAATACAATTCCCAGTTGCTCTTATCAAGTCGTTTCTGATAAATCTGATAAAATCTTAAAAATGGCTTCGGCTACTTTAAAGGACCTATTGGAAATCTATCTTCAAAGGTGTTGTCTTCTTTGTTCTTCCAGAGCTTTTCCCCCATTTAATCTTCCCAGTATCCCAAAATTTCTGCAAAAACCACGCAGCGGTCCTGCGGGATATACAGGCTAATTAGCTTCTTCTAGATAGCGGCCACCCTTTCACGCGTCAAAACCAATGTATTTCATTTACACTCCCAAATAACTGCCCAGTAGCGAATCGTTGGCGATTTCAGCAGACCTTGCCAAATCACCTCTTACTTCATCAATGAAAACATAAAAAAATAGGAAGGCCTTCCCAAAATCATGCATAGGAAGCGAGTTGGTAATGGCTCCTGTTTTAAAATTCCCACCACTTTTAAAATTTGATCATCAATTGTATTATCACTTCGCTTCTAATGGAATGACCGTTTTCAGGCCTGACTTTAGGCATTGCCAAAGAAGCGATTTCGGAATGGAATCTGTTTTAAAATTTCAACCAGTTGTAAAACTTGAGCAGCAATTGTATTACCACTTCGCTTCTAATGGAATGACTATTTTCAGGCCTGAGTCTAGGCATTGCCAAGGAAGCGAGTTAGTAATGGAATCTGTTTTAAAATCAGTTTGAATGGCATTACCGCTCTGCTTCCTATATTTTCACTTTTTCAGGTCTTCTTTTCGAACAGAAATATGTACCTACCAAACAAGTCTGATCACGTTTTTTCTTTGGTTTTAAATAAGCTTAGTGGAAAAATGCAAACTTGCCGATTTGTATTTCAGGTTTAATTTTTGGCGCATAAAAACGTCGAAGAAAAAAAGAAGTGCTAAGTAACATTTTAATAAAGTGCTGTAAAATATTCAACGAAAAATTAAATTAAAAAGTGTGGTAAAAGTTAGTTAGGTATCTTTGTTTTTTATTCACAATATTTTTTTCTAAAACTGAAATAGATCTTTTTTTTTTAATATATGTAAATACTATGTCCGAAATATATAAACACAACAAAAACACTTGGATTTATTTATTTGATTTTGTTTTGAAACTAAGGCGTCCGTAGAAGCAATATACACAGGAAGGTCTGCTTTTACTCATAACTGATAACCGATGAAATAAGTGCTCCCTTGGGAGGGCTATAGGAAGGCCTACTCTAACAACTTCTTGGTAACCCCTGAAAGAAGGCCAGCAAAGGAATCGAGATGGGACATGGGAAGTACTTGCTCCCTATGACATCGCAATGTTAAAATCATGCGTGAAGTAATGGCAAAAGGCATCGATGCTTAGCTTAGGAATGCCTGAGAGAATCGCTGGGGTAATGTCCAAATTCGCTACTGGGAAGCTTTATATAGTTCAAAGAATTGCTTCCGTAAAAGGTGAAAGTACACAAGGCGCTTGACTGATATTTTTTGCACACCACTGTACTAATGTATAAATGTGTACAGTTTTCTTGTTATTTGCAATTTTTATCGTTTTAATCAATAAGTGGTGGACATCTGAATCTCTACCAAAGGACCTTAGAGTAGTATTTGATTTATTATTATTTATTATTAATTCATTCATTTCTATTTAACAAAATACTTCTAGATTTTAAAATCTAATAATAAGCATCAAGATAGCATTTACAAAGCTTAAGTTAAAATTAAAAATAAAAATTTTAAGAATTAATGTTAAAGATATAAAGAAAATGCGAGAGAAAAAAAAAAACCAAGAATAAAGAAGAAAAGATAAACAAATAATAAAAAAAAAAGCTATGATAATTAGGCTTAGGATAAGGGAATAGATATTATGTGGCTTCAATTAGTGTTTGATATGTGAGAAAATAACCTCCTCCGAAATTCGGTCGATGAGCTTATTCTCTGCAACTCAACCGGAAGTCTATTCCACAGTCGAATTGCTGTTACAAAGAAAGATCGCTAAGCAATAGTGTGTGCGAATCGGGGTAAGATTAAACGTAGGCCCCTACCGGATTGGGCAAATCGTAGCATTTCGTTCAGATACACAGGACAATGGTTATGAATAATTGCATGGAGTTTGAGCAAGTTACGAAAGTCATAGTAATCATTTAGACAGATGCCTAAAAGAGAAGTTTTGAAATATGAGACACTGGTATATCTCGGAACGCTATAAATTAATCTGAGACAGTCATTGAATTTTGCGTTTGCATTCGTAGTCTAATGTGGCATATACAGAGCAGTTAAACAAAAAATAGGGCATAATAAGGGTTTTAACTGGACGCAGTTTCATGTTCGGTGGAAGGAGACAGGCAGATCATCTTAAGCTGCGCAAACCAGAGTATATTTTCCCAATTGTTGTCGAAATGGCGTCGCAGCAGCTTTACTTGTTGTTTAACGTAAAACCCAGATATTTAACTTTATCAACGTATGGAATAATTTCACCGTTAAGAACAATGCAGGGAAATTCTGAAGCCTCCAATTCTCTTCTTGAGCATAACCAGAGTTGAATTCTTGCTAGATCTTCATTCATCCATCAGCCCCACCGAACGGCAAAGGTAAATCAGGACGTCGTCTGCATACATTTGTATATTGCAGGAACTTACAGAATCCGGGAGATCATTAATATACAATGAAAATAGTAGTGGTCCCAGTACTGAGCCTTGTGGGACCCCTGTATTTATAATAACTGGTCTGGAAGTTCCGCTGTCAGTATTTACTTCTTGAACCCTGTCTCTGAGATAGTTGTACAGCAAACGAAGAGCAGTACTAGAGAAATTGAATTTATTCCTCAATTTTGATAAAATAATTGCGTTATCAATACTATCGAAAGCCTTCGAAAAGTCCAACAACAACAATAGACCAATTTTGTCTGAATCAAACTCCATCCGTAAATCGGTAGTGACTTTAATGACTACTGAATCACAGCTATGTTTGTTTCGAAAGCCTGATTGCCAGACAGAGATCATATTGTTGTTATTTAAGTAGATAAGCATTTGACTATGAATAATTTTTTCAAAAACTTTCGATAGATAGGGCAGAAGGCTTATCGGCCTGAAGTCTGCTGGAATGGTAGGACTCGAATTTTTTGAAATAGGTATGATTTTAGCTGCCTTCCAGTGTGACGGAAAAGAAAGATGTAAACCTTTGGAATAATACAATCAGTTGACCAGAGGTACTCACTGTGTCCCTCAATGAAAGGCCACTTAAGTAATGAAAACAACCAAGAGAATGTGGTCAGAATATAATCCTAATAAATATTTTACTGTCGTATATTCCTTTTAGAACTAATGGCGGCCGACTTACCGGGACAGTATTCAGATTTGTTTGTTTTTGTCAGCTTAAACTAAACCTTCAAAGAAGCCCACTTAATAAGAAACACCTGCCCTTTAAAAATAGCCATTTATGTCCCTAGTTATCCTTATATAAATAAAAAACAAATAAGTAGAAGTTACGCGCGACAGAAGTGAAACTTTTTAGCTGTAATCGTGGATAAGGAAAGAAGAGGTCTAAAGAACATTTTTAAGTTTCCTTTTAATCCTCCCAATATAGGCATTCCTCGGGTGTCCATATTGTAATTGGTGTGAAAACATCTTTGGCGTGATTGTGTTAACTCCTTAAAGTATGCAGTGTGATTTTTTTCATTGTAAACAGGCCATGCCTTCCTGGATATGGAACAGTTACTGAGGTTCCTCCACATGGAGTTGGCTTCAATTAGAGAGTGTTGAAAGAGTTTACCCTTGATGAGTCCTAAGGGAGGATGTACTACCACCACTTCGACGTCCGGTACCCTGATTCCCAGAGTCTTACAGAATTTCACGGTAATAAATACTTGATATTGATACGTGCGTCAAGAGGTAGGTTATATGAATAGGAGTACGTTCAATGAATGCTTCAGTCGGGTTTGACCGCATAGCACCAGTGGCACCCAGACCTGTCGTTTAATAGGCTCATTGAAATTACGCCAAAAGAAATTACGCCAAAAAGTGTTTTGGAAAAAGAGCCAAAATAATTGTGGCGTAAAGTTTTTGGAAAAAATGCCAAAAACCAAAAAGAAAAATTCGCCAGAATGCAAGGAAATTACGCCAAAAAAAGGTTTAATTTCCAAATTTGGTTTGGAAATAAGACCAGAAAAAATACTTATTTTTTCCGACTGCATTTCATAGTTAAGTTCTTTTGGTTTATGAGTAGTACTGAATATGCCAGGCCGCAAGGGGGGGGGGGGGGGGTGTCGCGCCACCGCGCGCTCCCGCGTGCCGTACCGCTGCAAATTTGTACTTTAGAATTTGGACACTCTTATATTATATCATACTGATCACGCTTCACGAGTGAACTACAGTTATTATAGGTAATAGGTAAAAGTATGTGAATTACAGTAATTTTGCTACAACAATGCTCTATGTTCTCTCTATTGCGACAAAACAACATGCACAATGAGTAAACACATGAATTTCACGAGTACCTGGTACTCACGCCTTTCTTTTCTTTTCTATTTGGAAAACAAAGCCAACCACTTCTTTGTGGTTTTTTCCTTTTTCAATTTGGAAAAAAGGCCAAAAAATGTTTTGGCGTTTTTTCCCAACAAAATTTTTTGGTGTTTTTTCATATTTCATAAATGGAAAAAAATGTCTAAAAAATTATGGAAAAAATGCCAAAATTCTCAGCATTTACACCAAACTATTTGGGTGATTTTCCCTAGGAAAAAACGCCACAACTTTGTATGGAGATTTTTGGGTTTTTTTTCCATTTCCTTTTTTTGGCGTAATTTCAGGGAGCCGTTTAATAGTGTTGTAGGCCTCAAGGTGTGGATAGCTGTGGCGTAGTGGTAGTCGTCGTCGCACGTCACACTGAAAGTTCGTGGTTCAAATCCAGATGTCGCGGAAATATTTATTTCTCACGAAATAAAAATAAATCGATCAGTTTAAGAAGTTAATGTCAAAACCTGCTGCGAAGGCACAACACTGGCAGTATGGTGGTGGTATGGCTGAAGAAATTGATCGCACAAACAATAATAGGAAAACATCTGGAAAAAAATATCTCCTGTGAATCATAAACAAAGACAAAAAATCATTCATAAAATACAACTATCGAGTTATCCTGAACACCACCTATAGAGTAAGCTGAAACCTAACATCTGAGTTTCCTGTCACTACGCCGATCTGTCTGTCTCTCGTACTTGCTTGCGCTACGCTGTGTGTAAACATTATAAGGGTATTCATATCTCTTTTAGCGTGGGGATCGGCTAGCCCACCAGTGATTAGTTGTTTAGCCGTAGAAGCTTAAAGATCAACATTTTGGTTTTTGTGGTAAATACCATTAATCAAGTTTTACTCAGATTAACGCACAGTCCGCAGCTTCTGGCCCAGGCGCATAGCTTAATAATCAGAGCCCGCTCAGTGATTTCACGTATCACTAACAGACACATCCCTGATACTAAATTGACCACATCGTCCACGTACGCGACTAACTTGATTCCATTGTTTTCAAGCGATGACAGGATTTCAATTTCATTGATGACTAAGAACCATAGTAATAGTAGAGGCGACATGACTCCGCCTTGTGGTGTACCTCTGCTACCTGATTCTGACTAAATAATTCTGGTAGGACTTCTATACCTACCTTAGTTAAAAACTTTTGAATTGATTCAGTTAGCACATTATTGAAGACGCATTCTATGTATGTACTATGTATAAATATTTATAATCGAAAATTGCTTTGTTGTTGATCAAAATATGCTCCATGAAGATCAATACACTTTTGCATGTTTGGACCAATTGAGGTATATCCAAAACATATGATTTGAGCGCATCAACCGCTTCTTCGGGCATCAAAAAACATTGACCTCGCATTTTCTTTTTGAGCTGCGGGAATAAGAAGAAATCGTTAGGTTCCAAATCAGGACTGTATGGCGGGTGACCCATCAATTCGATGTTTTGAATACTTAACAATTCACTTGTTTGAGCCGATGTATGAGAGCTTGTATTGTCGTGGTAGAGAATGATTCGTTTTCTGCGATTGCTTTCCCATTGGTGGTTCTTCGTTGCTCTACTAGCATGGGGGCGACATATTCTGAAAAACAGGCTACCATTTCCTTCAAAGTGCTTCGGGTTCATATGCATAGATCCATGATTCGCCGCCTGTCACGATGTTATAGACGCCTTTTGAAGCGCCGCGATTGCCTTTTTGAACATTTCTTTGCGCCAATCGACACGAACCTTTTTTTAACGATTGTCAAATTATGCGATATCCAACGTGATCAAATCTGCTTGACGGCCAAATGTTCATGCAATATTGAATGTATGCAAGTGGAACTAATGCCCAAGCAAGCCTCAATCTCACAGTATGTCACATGACGATTTTACGCACAGCATCGATTTTTTTCTGGCACAACAACCGATTTTGGGCGACCTTCACGAAATTCGTCCTGTGGCGAAGTGCAACCACACGATTGAATTCGGAAAACGAGCGAAGCACGGTAGCTCCAGATGGTGCTTCATTACCAAAACTCGAAGCGAGTTTATCGGCTCATTGTTGTTGTTTTAATCCACGTCGAAAATCATAGAAAAACATCGCACGAAATTAATTCCATTTACAAGTACGAATACCATTGAAAATGTCAAACTTCAAGAGAAAAATGTCAGATTTGACATATTCACACTGGTGCTGCCATATCTTAAAACCTAAGCAGCAACCTATTATTATTATCTATATAATTAAATCGCTAGCGCAAGAGCTTGTGACTCTTCCTGAGAGTTTATTTTTGCACCGATTTCAATGATTCTAACACTGATCGAAAGCTTATCAACTGAACTTTGTTCATCAGTATAAACAATTTTGAAAAAGTGCATATGAGTAAAGTTATTACGAAAAAAACATTATTACCTATGCCTACATTCTCGGTTTTTTTATTCGTAAGCCGTTAACGGTTGCAGGGTTTCTGCATGCGAGATTTCTCGCACTGGTCTACTAGTTATTATCATTTGTGAGATGCACCGCGACCTTAAGATCTATTGTGCCCCCTATAAGTCCTAGACGAAGGAACATCCCTCCCGTCATTATTCCTATTGGAATCGGTTATAGAGAGCTTTGCTCACACCTAGCCCAGGTGAGAATTCCATAGGTCACAGCATCTCATCCTGACCAATTTTCCTGAGATATCGCAGCAGGAGATTGGGTGCTATGAGTGGTTGATCTTCTGCTGTAATTTGGTATTTACCCAAGCACTTGAATCTTTTCTGGGTTAATGCCCCACATTCCACCAGTATGTGTTCTGGAAATTCACTGGACTCGTCGCAAAATCTGCACGAGTCTTTATCTGATAGACCTGAGAGTGAGTTCCTGAGATATCCCCTAAGTTTACAATGACCCGTAAGAAACGCAGTCAGGATGCGGAGTTTGTTTTCGTCAAGGCTGATGCAAGCTTTGAATCTCTTCAGGTTGTAAAAAAAGTAGCAACCTATGTACGTACATATGTCTGGGAATGTAGCAAAAGTGTATTGCTTGTAGCATAGTGTATAGAGATGTCTCCATTATCTTCACCAGATCTCCGTAGACATCCCATTAAGGTAGGCGAGTTACTATCTAGAAGAATACATATACTTTAAGTTTCTTGTACCATTTGGAAGATCTCACACAGGCTTAATCACCGGAAGGCATTTCAATCTCCTCAATACAAATTTTTTTTCCTATGAATCTTCTCCCATGTTCGAGTTTTTTTTTATGTTTTTATAGATTTCTCGTTATTATCATGTCAAGGTGATGGCTAGTAGCTCCGCGACTAAAACAAAGATTTTGCCACTTTGCCACTGTAGTTCTTCTCAACCTCCCATCGCCTGCATCTACTTGATATGGAACCGGACAGGACATTTTCATCATCTATAGACAAACGGATTAAGACCGTAGTACTTCATTCGAATTCGATGGCACTGTGAATGGAATCAATCGACGAACTTCCAGTTATCAGCACATCCGATTGAAATTCGCAACGCTGGTGACGTGTAACCGTTAAATTAGTAAAAAATTAAGCGAAGGACATCCCTTCCGCGAGAGAGCTATGAGTTTGCCCTACGAAGAATGTTTAAAGTAATTTCGATTCATCCGTCCTGATGTCCCTGAATTGTGTGAAGATGTCTACTAAAATTTTCTCCACGAGTCCTGTCGATATCCCCAGCAGTGGTGCAGCAGAACCATGTACAATGAAATCGAAAAAAGTGCTATTGACCTTTGCCCTAACACAAATAGAAACCAGAAACTAATAAAGCATGGAATGTATTTTCAAAAACTGAATAAAAAACATTGAAGGGTAGGGAAGGCGACAAATGAGATATCTCCTGCTCAGAGTATTGGAAGTGTAGTACATGGTCATTTGTGCGTGACTTTGACGCCAATACAAGCGCTCCTTTCGCCTCGACATGCAGGGGTTGGATGGATAGATGTGAGGTTAAGGTCAGGTCTCGAGCTAAAGTTGGCGCAAGTTACAAGGAATTTGCAATGGGATCACGTAATGGTCTTTGTTGAAAGTTGGTATCGTTTTCAGTGCAATGGAACCGATAGATTGAAGTTTTCGTCATCCCTTCATAGGGTGGAGCCGTGGAGGGTGGTGAAGAACTTTTAAGGGTTGTAGTTTACATGGCCAGAAGCGAAATAGCTTCAATGTATGTGTGCGTGGAATGGTTTTCAAGGTTAATTGATTGAGGAAGTCTTTTTTATCCTTCCGAGTGTAGTTAAATTAATTGCTAACTCCGCGAGGACCTTTATTAATGAATTTTACGGCTTGTGCTTGTGATTGTGTTACGTAGCGTGTTACACCTAAATTATAACAGAAGTGACTATAAAATGTTAACCTTCAATTGCTAATAATTTGAAGGCTTATTTTAAATGTTATGATTCATGAACGTGTGCCTAGGACGAATGCACATTGGCACTACTGGACGTTTCGAAGAAATGGAACGCTTGCGAGCAATCTGGTGGTCAAAAGGTCAAAATGGTTAGAATGGAATGTGGATAAATAGCGCTTCTTTATGCTGAGGACAAAGTGCAAGTTCTTCAACTCTCTAACTTACTTACTTAATTACTAAGATGGCGCTACAGTCCGGAGTGGACCAAAGCCTCAACCAGCAACCCCTTTCAGTTAGCCCGCTCCTTAGCTAACTACATCCAGTTGGGCACCCCTAAGTTGGTTGAAGTCCTTTTCCACTTGTCCGCATCACCTTAGGTGAAGTCGTCCTCTGCTGCACTGACCCTCTGGGTTGGAATCGATATTTTGCGGGCCATGGCGTTGGTATCCATTCGCTCTACATGTCCTAGCCATCTTAAACGTCCAATGCGCAGTTTTTTAACCATGTCGATGTCGCTGTACAGCACCTATAGTTGATGGTTGAATCTTCTGCTCAAACTCCGTCAACGCAAATGGGACCGAATATTTTACGAAGGATTTGTCTTTCGAAGAGACCAAGGATATCTTCATCCGCTTGCGATAAAGTCCATGCTTCAGCTCCATATAGTAAGATTCGGATGGCAAGGGCCTTACCTATGTATAGTCCTTTTAGGCCCAAAGAAACAGCAATTGGCAGGAGTAATCCTTCATTTGATTTCCGATCAGATGTCTGCTTCAAATAAATAATTTCAAATGGTACTGCGATGTCTGGGCTCTTTAAATTAATACACGGAAATTAAAAACTGGGAGGCGAAGTTGCCAATCAATTTAAGTACTTAAGTTTGCTTCTATCCCCCAAACCTTGTTCTGTGTCTTCATATTCAACAAACGGCAGTGGCAGCAAAAATGGCAATAAATTTGCTGTGGAAAAATCTATTGATGCTAGTTGCAAAGTAAAGGTCTTTAACTCTACAGTCTTTGCCATGCAATCTACATAAATATTTGACCATCAGTATGTTGAAGAGCTTGACAAGATTCTACTGCAGATTTACATTTGTGGCCTATTCTATCTGAATCTAATGTATTTGAATGGAAAGACAAATTATATAAGATGAATCGAAACTAGCCTTTTAGTCGTTTATTTTAAGAAAAAAAAAAATGCGATCTGACTAAAATTTACAATATTAGTGTAGAATCGGGACCTAGCTCATCACGTAAAATCGAGAATCCCGGATGAACGAATGTTTTTTCTAAGAAGCAAAAATAACGAAAACTTAACAAAAAATAAATTATTATAAAACAATAGAACAAAAACTAAAGAAAATAGGTAAATTTCATTAGGAATAACGAAAAATAAATAACATTTCATAAAATGTACATGTGCATGTGCGATTGCAAATAAGATATAACATCCCAGTCGCGGTTTTGCAAGGCTTTACGTACCTCTGGAACTACTTCTAGAAGTAGTGAACATAGAATTAGGACCCTTTTTTGATGGCACGGACCCCAGGACCCGCCTTTTTGAAAATTCATCGAAATTGGACCCTGTTTGAAAAAAGGGACCCTTTTCGGACCCTTCTGTAAATTCAGAAACAATTGACACGTTCAACCGAAATTTAGTAGACAAAGTACCGACAGCAATCACACTTTTGCATTCACCGGATTTCTATCTATGTATTTTTTTGCCAACGCCAAAATGTAAATGTTCCTTGTAAACAGACACATTCAAATAGTTGGTGCGTTTCGTTTGTCATACTTCATCGCATCTGAATTTCTCGTATCCTCATTTGTGTGTAATCACTTTATGTATTATAGTACAAAAACTAATAATCACAACTTTTTGTCCAAGTACTTTTCTTGTTTCTTTTGTTTATTACCGTATTTTTAAATGAATTGCTTTTTTTAAATGAACTGATTTTTTTGTTTTGTTGAGTTTTTATGCTTTATATATTTTTAAGCAACTGGACAAAAATACAAAAAAAAAATTAATAAGATAAGATACCTACCCGTCTTATTCTTTAATTTTATATGGGACCCCTTTTTTTCGCCAGGGACCCCTTTTTGGACCCGTTGCGGAAATTTTCAGAGGTAACCCTGAATGCAATACTGTTCATTGAATCTAAAACTAGTGAAATGGAAGGCATTACCGAACTAGTGAAGAGTAATGTAGAATGGAATTGGTCTATGCTTGAGGGCATTACAGTACGAATGCGAGGTAATGCGGCAAGGAAGGACTCACCAAGTATACTTTTCTGTAAAATTATCTCACTGCGTTGTTTATGACTGTCGCCTGCTTGTCGCATTTAGAATTGCGTTTGTTTGTTAACCAATGCAAATCATTTGATTTATGATTTTAAGTGCGAAAATGCTAAGTTCTCGGGTCAAACAATGCTCTGCAACGTTCTATATGCTATGTAAAATAATTTTTTATAAAACTCCGATTCAAAGATTTTCAACAGAGAAAAAATTGCCCAAAAAATAGAAATTTTTTTTTGAAACTTATGAAAATTAATGGAAAATGCGAAAAAAAGGCATGAATGCACTACTTCTTTGTAATGTGTTTGAGAAGTACTTCTGAGACAACTTCTGGGTATTGCAGAGTGGAAAAGAGATCGCTTCCGTCCTTTGACATGCAATGCTAAATGTAATGCCTTTTTTACATGTGCTGGAATCAAGTTGAGAAGTAGTTCCGACTCCCTAGCAGTGCTTCTAGAACTAGTTCTGGAATGCATGCCATCCGCGACTGGGATATTTCATCTTTTCGGTCTTTTAAGTCCTTAGACAGTGCGTCTTAAGAAGTATGACGTATGAAGTTGGAATGGGATGAGATATTACCGGCAGATCTCATGAAGATCTGGACCCACTGCTGTAGTGAGATTAGTGAGCTTAACGATGTGGTAACACCTCGCAATGTTTTTATCGGCGCGTATTCAGTACAGCTCCATATTTTCGCCTACACAAGCCAATATGCGTTTGGTACAAGGTCATGTGATAATTATGGAGGTACATCAGTACGTTTTCTATGTGCTAAGTAGAGCCTAATTGTGCTTACAGAGTGGAGCTTAGAGTGAGAAACGAGCAAAGAGCAAAGGGATGAAATCAAACGCATTCAATTAAAGCGTAGCGCACAGAGTGCGGGGTTTTTCGATGATAGAGGAAACCGTCGATAAGATAGCAAAGCAGCGATTTCAAACACGTTTGATTTCTCAGCTATCATCGCTTTGATTTTTCGTCTATTCAAATATTCAATAGAAAACATGAATTAGCTCTTTGCTCTTTACTCTATGCTCCTATGCTGGCCTTCATCATTGCTCTTTGCTCTTTGCTCTTTGCTCGTTGCTCACTATATGCTCCACTCTGTAAGCACACTAATGATCGAAATCAAAACGAAAGGGCACAACGTTTAAGAAAATCCTCATCCGCCTTCTGGGCTGTAGTTGCATCACCTATGGGACACAGTAAGAAAAAAAAGTCAAAAAATCAGCGATGCGCAACTTGTGGTCCGCGGACCCCTGGGGGTTCGCGACGGCCTTTCAATAAATTATCAAAAATACGTTACTGTTATCATTTCAATATGTAACACAAGCAAACAAACGTTAACCATCACGAAAATGAACTTTTTTCACTTATTGCTTCATTTATTTTCATACCATTTTCCTACCCCTCTCAATAACAAATGCATGAACCAAGTTTCAGTTACAAAAATCCGGTCAAGTGCAAGTTGTACTTGCGAAATAAGTGTTCCGTACTATCAGTTATTTTTACACACATACATAAGTATGTAACAGATTAACGAGTATGTTGATGAATGTATGGACACAAATGTAAGCAACTTGATAGATTTAACTCCCTAATCCCCTTTCTCATCTGTTGAAAAGAATAATTATATGTCCGCACAAAACAACAAATAAAGAATACAAGAAATTTACGCATGTGGATCAGATTTCATTCTTCGTGTCGTTATTTGTTGGATTGTATTAAATGCGTGGAATTTTGCGAATTGTCTCCCTATCGTGTCTGTACACGAATTCAATATTTCCCAATGTAGTAAAAGTAGAAACTTTACTTTAGGTGGGGTGAACATGGGCCCGCTTCTCGCAACCATTTGTGTGTTCGTGTTATATTTTTGCACGAGTGAAAAGGATCTACAGTTTTTTGAGCGGCGAATTGAAAAACTCATTGACAAATGATACTCTTTGATTGCTGATCAGACATTCGAAAGAGGTGGCACCGTGAAAAGCGTGAAAAGATCGTTTAGGTGTTGGACCCGGGCTGGGATTGCATAGTGGTCCAACGCACTTACTACTACACCACGGTGCTCACCAAGCTTAGAGACATTTAAGTTATAATCTTTTCGAAACCATCAAGATTCCTTAATGAGCTTAAAATCATTAGTTTAAGTCTAAGCTCAATGGTTATACGGGAAGCGAATGTCGCAACCATTCAATTTTTACACTCAAATACAAATATATACATATATATGTACTAATTTCCCTTCACGTATTCACTTTTATATGATTGTGATATGGTTACGTCACTTCAGGATATGTAAACAGTTTGGAAGGTGAAACTACAAAAGACTAAAAAAAAAAACCCCGTGATAACGTAATGCGGTCCTGATAATTTCATCTTCATCTGCACTTTATTCTCAATGTTTATGATCTTATTCAAATTATTTTGAGCGATATTTTTAGGGATAATGTACAGTGACAGCAATTTTTTAACGTTTTTTTTAAAAAAGTGTTAAGAAAAATGTAAAACAAAAAAATATTTCATACATTTTTGAATTCGTGTTTAAACGAACTTTAATTTGACATCCCACACGATGATCTCAAAACTAAATTAATAAAATTTTTTTAACATTTTTTTAACATCCCCTTTATACTCCCACTAGCCCCCCAAAGTCGAAATTGAACTTCTTAAGTTCAGGTCAGTGTTTGGGCAACTAATTGCGACAACTCTTTCAAATTTCAATAGTCTGCGTCAAATGGTCTCTGAGAATAAGGCCTATGATAGACGAACAGACAGACAGACAGACAGCTGACAGACAGATAGATTCCGAACTGATTCCATTGGTGTTCCATTTTTAGTACGGATACTAAAAACGATCATACAAGTATCTTCCAAAAACCAAACAATTCTACCACCTAAGAAACAAAGTTTAAAGGTTTATACCGAATTTTGTAAATATTATTATTAGGAGGGGGTGTGCCGACTGATAAATTCATTGTTGGGGGTCCGCACACGCTTAAAGGTTGAGAAACGTTGCAGGGAACAGAAGTTCTGGGATAATTGGGTTCTTTAATGCAATTTGCCCAGCGGCCGCCCAACAAAGAAAATCCAAACAAAATTAGATCTCATTTAATTGGGATCATTGTCGAAATGCCCCAATAAAGACGTACTCCCCATAAACGTGTCCTTTTGCTAATTACAAATTGTCTTCTTTTACTGCATTTGTGACACGCTTATCGTTAAAAACACAAAATCGCGCCAAACACGGGACACATTGCAGATGCGCCTTGAAAGATGTAATTACACAAGCGAATACCTCATCGTCCTCCAACTTGCACTCACAGTTTATCTCCTTTTTTCAACTTCCAACGGAATAATCCTTCATTTTAATTGTCAAGCCAACCAATTAAGACGTTTTCGATTTTCATTCATTTCACCATCATCGCTCCAACTGACTTTGACACCGGTGACTTCAGGGATATCAGGCGACTTCAGGGCCTAAGGACGACCATCACAACCATCATGACCATCAAGTCCAGTGTCAAGAGTCCTTGTAGACAATTTGTAAACAATATTAAATGATTATTTATTGTCCCATGTTACAATTATGAGTTTACTTCGTCCTTTCGTTTGTTTTGTTCCTATTTTGACTTTCTACACGTTTCACAGCCACCAATCCACCACCACCACCACGAACGGAAGGTATTCGGGAAGAAAAGACATTCTGCTAGTATGCTAAGTATTTGAAGGTCATCCACTACTCTGTCCATAGACAATGGGACAAGTATCTTTGGACAAAGAATTTTAATGTACAATGCAGAGACAAACACACAAAGATAGATAGAGGGCGAGAGAGAGAGAGAGTGAGAGAGTGATACACACAAAACGCAAAATATGGCAAAGAGTAATAAAAATATGAAAATAATTGCCAATTGATTACGCTAACAGCAACCAACAGTAGCAGCAGCTGTGCTTGGATAGGTAGTAGCGCCAAAATAAACACTAAAACCCAATACACTTCCATCTCGGGCAGTGTTGTTGGTGTTAGAACTCGTAGTTTTTTTTTTTTTTAATTTTGCTTCCTTCGTTGATTCAACCAGTCGTACAGACAATTCAGTCATCGAAAGTTATTTGATCCACAAGTTTTGACGGTTTTTTTTCGTTTCGTTTCGGTTTAATTTTTTTCGTGGAAACGCGCTCCGAAGGCAGCAACTTGTTGACAACGACGACGACGCCGACGACGATGCCAATGATCGACGAGACGATGGAGTTGGTACTCTAATCGGTAGCATATGTATCGACGCGGCGGCGGCGGTATGCTAAGCGCAGTGGATAAATAACATAAAAAAAAAAAAACAAATAACAACCGCTCTTATGGTAGATTCCTACCAAACGATCTGCATTTAGTAAGACTCTAAGATACGCACACGGTTAGTTTGAAATATCACCGCGTGTACATCGTTCCGAAAACGCGCGCGCGCGAGGGCGAACAGAGTGCGTATACTTACTTTTTTTTCTCTCTCTTGAATTTCGCATTTTTGTTGATGGAATGTGTTTTTATTGCAAAAGTGTTTAATTGATAAAATATTTAAATAAAAATCGATCGGTGGAGGTGCACTTTTTTTGTACAAAGTTCCATTTGAATTACTCAACATGTTTGTTTTCGAATACGATCTGTGAAGTTGATCTTAACGATGATGCTTTGTGTAGGTGAAATTATTAAATTTGTTTCAAAAGTGATTACCAATATTTGTTTTTTTCAACACTGCCACCCCGCAACTAAGGATACTTTGACCGTTCTGTTTGTATACTCAAGATTATTGTTTGTAGTATATTTTAATTTGTTTTCAGAGTGAATCATACGAGTATAATATATAAATGTCAGTGTCACGCTCTTACCTGACAATTTTACGGTTCGATAAACACAAAAACTAAAACACACAATGAAGTAAAACTTCGTATTCCAGTTCATTAACATCCCGTGCCGATTATAGGCCAATTTTTAAATTAATTTATTCGCAATATAATTTAAATTAATGCAAAAATTAAAACACTCTAACAAATGTCACTTTATTCAAACTACAAATACTTACAATCCATACTTTTGTGCCGAAAACTACACAAAAATACGCTCTCTTCTGTCAAAAACTACGAAAAATCTTCAGGATTTGACTGCTTTCGGCTGTTTTGGACAGTACAGGAATAGATCTAACATATTGTATATATTGGTAGATAGCATACCTTGGGGTGCGATCGCACTGTCTTTGATTCTTCGAACTAAATGACAATGTACTCGTATGTATTGTAAGTAACACTTTATTTTTTAGACACGGGCGGCGCCGGGCGGGACAGCTAGTGATATAAGAAATTTCAAAGAAACAAAAAATAATACTATAATCTATATCGACAAATTTAAGCAGAAGTTATTCCCGACCATGCTCAAAATAAAGCTCGAAATTTAGTTTCTCAAGGATAGTCTTATGACTTGAAGCGCCATCTTTTAGTGATCCAAAAATTACACTGTCAGTCCAACAATTTCTAACGAGCCTAAAATACTCTTTCACAGTTGACAGTTGTGTTGGGTTGAGAGATCGCTCTGAGCTGGAGCTGGAGACGATATAGTAGCGAGAGCAGTATGCTCGGGAGTATACACTTATCTACGCCAAAAATGATCAAATTAATGGCACCCGCCCCAGGGACAAGGGAATTGGAATTTATTCGGTGGGATACAGGGTTACCTCTGGAAATTTTCGGAAAGGGTCCAAAAAGGGGTACCTGGCAAAAAAATTCTTATGAATTCTTACACCAACTTTTTCTTTCATTTTCTGTCAGTGAAATAAGGTATCATGAATTCATTGAAAAGAGGAAAACAAAAACAAATTGACGGTTTATACCCACAAAGTGTCAAAGATGTGGTTCAACGCGTTTGTTGACTTTCTTGCAAATTTTTCACACTGTGCGAGAATTTTCTCCATCTGGAAACGTCGTTCTGACAAAATCCTATCCCGAATTAGAAGCAAAGGAACATGATCAGGAATTCTGATTACTTTTTTCCAAAATAAAGCAACTGTATTCGCTTTTAACTCTTTCATCGTTTGAAATTTAAACTTTTCAGTACTTCTTCATAATTGCAAGAAAGAAAGACTTAACAAACTTTTTTTGTAGTAGAGTTTAGTCAACATTTACGTTTTTGATCGCATCGCGATCATTCGGCTGCGTATTTTATAGCGATGGACCTTTTTTGATTGCTGCTACATGGTCTGCTTTATGGTCTATTGCTTTATTGCTGAAATGATTATTTCAAAGGGAACACGGCTTTATGAAGGAAAGACAAATGTTCTTTTCAATTGGTTTCACTTCGGGATTCACCACATTAAAAACAAAACAAAATCTAGACGCGTTGTTATTATCACACTGAGTCAAGATCATTTATAACATCGGCAGAAGTTTGCTCTTGCCTGCAACATTGCACACACAATTTGTGTATGTATGTTGCGAAAATCAAATCTCAAAGTTGTGAAAATCGAGATTTTTTTTTGGATTTGTTGCAAAAATCGAAAAAAGGAAATCCATTTACGAAGGTTGCAAGGTTGTAGAAATCGAGGTTGCAAAAATGGAGAGTGCACTGTATATACATTATATAAGTTGTTATGATTTGGAAATCTTAATTGTTAGGAATGAAAGCCCTTAACTTCTGAATTAAATTCGAGTTAGGGACCCACTCTTCTCAGTTCTAACTCTTTATCTTCCAAAACATTTAGTGCGGATAGCATGGATTGGCAGGTCTTTTTTAAATATTAACAACAGTAGAAGTATGACAAGCGAAAAGCACCAACTATTTGAATGTGTCTGTTTACAGGGGAAATCTACATTTCGCCCAGTAGGAAATTACTGCTTACCGAATGGATTCTGTAAGTGCTTACTTACCTTATTACAGAATCGATTACATTTACATGGGGATGTCCTAGGGTGGTAAGCACTTACCAACTAACTTACCGGTAATCACTTCTGCGGTGGATAATAATTGCTGAAAACATTGATTACTACGTCCTAGGGTGGTAAGCACTTTCTAGTTGCCTTATAGGGAATCAGTTAACTTAGCAGTTAAAGTTAGTTATTGAAAACATTAGTTACTTCATTCTGGTGTTAAGGCATTTACTAACCTTCTTAAATTATTGTTATTATTATTAATTTTACTGAAAAGTACTGGCACCGCTCAATAACAAACTTCAAATGATGCAACATCGAAACAATTTCTGAAGGGGTTGGTCATGATTGGATTTGTCTGAGTCGAAAGTATTTTCATTCCAGGAATGCTTTTGAGAGAAAAACTTCTTACAAATGTAACGCCTGGTAAGCGAATAAGTAATGGCATCGATGTAAAATTTCAATAATATTTAAAATAAGAGTTTTGATGCGTTACACATTCGCTTACTAGGCGTTACTTTTGGTAAGATCTTACATTTTCAATACTTTCTTTAAAGAAATACTTACCATGGAAGCAGTTGCAACTTTTCCCACTGGGCGGCGTTGGCAAACACACACAAAGATAGAAATCGGGTTAATACAAAAGTGTGATTGCTGTCGGTGACAATGTCTGCTAAAAGAAGTGAAGGAATTTCGGTTGAGTGTGTCAATTGTTTCCCAATTTACCAAAAAGGGTCCGAAAAGGGTAATTTTTTTCAAAAGGGGTCAAATTTCGATGATTTTCAAAAAGGCGGGTCCGTGCCATCAAAAAAGGTTCAATTTGACCCCAAAGGGTCCTTTTGAGGGATACTTTTAAGAGCATATTTTTTTATAATTTTTTCCGAATTTCCAAATACATAAAAAAAAGTGAGTGTCCCTCACACATAAGCACACAATCCAAGTGAAAGTTCTATAGGACGTGGTAGGAATCGAGTCTAAGAGTAATTACATTTATTAGAGTTGTGATTTTATATTATCAATGATTTATTGCACTTTATCTGTTGCAAATATTACAAGCGGCTTATATTTTTTTTATAATCTACAAATGTTAAAGGGGATATGAATGCAGCGTCCCCCCACCCACCCCCCAATCCATGCCAACTCATCGGCAAACTCGTTATTCTATCCCGGAGTGGCCAGGCACCCGGTTAGGGTGCATGATTCCAGCATTGTGCGGCAGCTTCTGACTAGTGCCGATTTAACAGTGCACGATTTTAGCGCCTAAAGCTCAGCCTGGCTGTTGATGTGAAAAACGCTGCAGGTATCCGAGAGTCTTAAAGATACTTTTTGATCTGGTTCCACACAGTAGATAATAGACCCAGTTTTTGACCCGTCCGTGATGACTGCACTGTCTCCAGTATGTTGTTTTTCCCACTCTTCACGCACAGGGTACAAGGTTCTGAAGAGGGTATCATCCGTTCTTATTGGATTATCCATTTGAATTTCTGTAAGAATAGTATAGTGTCCTTTCCCGCTGTTCTTGAAAATACATAGGTTACTCCGATCGAACTTAGACACCTCGGATATGTTTTTTTGTGGATGTCTATTTTACAGTATAAAATAACGTATGTTCTGCAACATTCAAAGCTCTAGGGCTGAGGTAACGCAATCAAATTCAACGACAACATCTATAAGACCTTCTCCAAGGACAAGACGATAATATGCTACATTCAACCTCTAACACAGCTGTCATAAAATTCCGCGTGCCATTTAGTATCCTGCCTCCGCCTCATTAATGTTGTATAAAACCCCCAACAAAGCACACAACAAAAGGATACCCGGGTACTTGAAACGGCGGACCAAAGGTTAAAAAGAATAAAAATCTCAAAACAAAACCAATTTTTTTTTTATTGAAATTAAATTGACATTATCCAAGTTATCAACCATCTTTTTATTCAAAAGTCTCACTCGTGAAAAAAGGCCCAACTTTGATTCGCCTTTATTATGGGAACAAAAAACAGGATGGGAAAAAACCATTTCACGTGAAATAAGTTCAAGTATTTTACGTTGCTTTAACATCACGATAAACCAAAGTAGGACAAAAAAAAATCCCAAATAAAACCGAACAGGAAAACTTCGCCCATAAAAAAAAAATGGAACTACCTCGAAGAAAGTACAACAATCTTCTTAACCAGATTACAAGGGTTTCACTTACTTTTATCTTGTTCGTTTTGCACCGCTAACCCCGTACGCAGAGTACACGGAGAGTCCTTGAAATTGCAGGTGGTAATGGTGTGCCACACTCACCCCTTTCAGTTGGTGCTGAGAAGAGGGGAAAAGTTTTACCTCTGATCCTGTAGGCAGAAATTATTATTGAACATTCCGCAATCACAGCGTCAATACAGGGATGTTGGTTGAATCTGGAGAAACACTTTAACTCTTTAACTTAAAAGATTCCCCACTTCCTGGATATTTCAATATTTTTGAAAATACAATATTCTATGAAACTGCCAATTTCCTTAGCCGTGAATGGGAGGGGGGGAGGCAGAGAACAGCTGATTCATGGCGAAATCAAATATCGAATTGAATTCTCAGGCACAGACACTTGATTGAGAGTAAAGTGAAACAGTTTCTGTACGTGTGTGTGTGTGGAGGTATGCTTTTCAGTACGTGACGTGGATTTTAAAAACACGAAAGTATTTCATAGATTCGAGTATTTCTTGGAATTATTTGATTAAGCGTTAAGGATTTATTTGCAAATAGCGACTAACAAAAGATTTTTTTCTGTGAATATTGGAAGGGGCTCGAAGCGATTACGTTCTGCTTCTTGGCATTATGGCCATGCATCCAAGTAGTAGGATTAATATCTGTAAGCCGAATGATGTTTGACACCAAATCTGAATCTGCTTTGGGGTCTGCAAGGTCACTCAAGGGATTATTCCCGGTTTTATGAAAGAAATGCCAAATATTTTTAACCGGCCTTATCCAGGTGTTTTCCCAGAATTCGGATCCCTTCTGTAGGCTATGTCTGGAGAGTGAATAAATGATCTGGACTGTGACTTTCTGTTTCTTAGAATTAACATGGGACGGTAGGATACGCCTAGAAAGCTGTTCTAGCAGAGATATAGTACATCTCCTATTTTCTTTTACAGTGCGGTTCAAACGAAATTTGCTCAAACCTTTTCTTACTCTTGCGGATGGCAGTTCTTGGAATTTATGAGAGCTACGATGTTTTTTGCACTTGGTAGCAAAATATCGTTTAATTAGTGCAAAAAAGTCGATGTAATTAAAAATAAGAGGTGCACTTAGCTTGTGATAGCCATCCAAGATGAACCAAAGTATGTAATTAAAAAAACAAAACAAAAAAGAATGGAGACAATCAATTCGGAGGTCAAATCTAATATTTTGTATAATGTCACGTCTAAATGTGACAACTCATCAAAAAGGCAAAAAAAAAAACAATCCCAGTGGAAGATCGTTTTTTGTGCTCCAAAACCATCGGCATCGGTTCGAGCCGGAAAGCTACCACAGTAAACTTCTTCATATAATTGATTCTGCTAAATAATCTCAAGAGCAATGGATTGACACTGCTGAGGACATTTCGGAAAAATAAACCGTATTTTCGAATGGTGATGCAGCCAATGAAAGACCGCGAAATCTATTCAACTTTATTTGGCTTTAGAACCAACTATTTATGTTTGTATGTCTCGAAGAAGAAGAAAGCTGGAATTTTGATATCCAGCATGCATAACGATGCGGCAATCGATACCACAACAACATCTAGAAAACCACAAATCATATTGGATTATAACTCGACTAAGGGTGGAATAGATAATATGGAGTTATACGACAAAACGTTAAATTAATCGGTGCCCTTTGGCGTTATTCTACAATATTATTGGTGATGCTTGTTTAGCGACATATATTATTTATATTGAGCATGATACTTCTTCAAAAGAGAAATAAGGCCCGCGGATGTTATTTCCTTTTTTTGGGAAATAAGACCCGTGGGCCTTATTTTCGTGGGGGTTACTGCACTGCACCCGAAAAGATACGTTAAATTAACGTTTAAAAGTACCTACAACAGATATCTAGCACTAGCTTCAGAACCCAAATAACATATACTAGTGTGCCCGTGCGAGAACTCTCGCAAGAGAAAATCCAGCCCCCAAAATCCAACTTCCTTATTTTTTAATTCGTTAAAATTTATAAAGTTAAAGTGCGATTCGTCAGTGCTCCAGGAAATTCTCTTTCTTTTGACACCTCATTTGTTAGGATTGGTTAAGTGTGAGAGCCGCAAATGGTACCTATACTACAGAAATGATCTATTTGATGTATACAAGTACATGTACACAATATAGTCGTATAAGTTAGCTCACCACCTGCAATAAATACATCGAGCAAACATTTCCGAATGTCTTCATAGCTCTTAGAGTTTTTCTTTCAATGACAGTTTCCAACAGCACCGCTGAAAGGTCGTTTTCCGCGCTTTAAAGAATAAAAATGTATTTGCGAGCCAACTTACTCGAAGTAAAACTCAACGCTTTGTCCATACTGTGTATTGAGAATTTCATCATTCGTACTTTTAATTAAATTTATAGATTGTAACTTGAAAAATTTTATGTACGATAATACAATACATACATATTTGAATTACTTACTTACTTAGGTGGCGCTACAGTCCGGGGTGGACCAAGGCCTCAACCAACAACCTCTTCCAGTTAGCCCGGTCCTTAGCTAACCGCTTCCAGTTCCGCACTCCAAGTTGGTTGAGGTCTTGTTTTACTTGGTCGCGCCACCTTAGGCGAGGTCGTCCTCTGCTGCGCTGACCCTCCGGGTTAGAGTTGAATATTCTCCGAGCCGGAGCGCTGATGTCCATGCGCTCTACATGTCCTAGCCATCTTAAACGCCCAATGTGCAGTTTTTTGACCAGGCTGATGTCGCTGTATAGCTCGTATAGTTCGTCGTTGAATCTTCTCCTCCAAAACCCGTCAACGCAAACGGGACCGAATATCCTACGAAGGATTTTTCTCTCAAAGCGACCAAGGAGATCTTCATCCGCTTTCGATAAAGTCCATGCTTCAGCTCCATATAGCAAGACTGGGATGATAAGGGTCTTATATAGAGTCTCCTTAGTCGATCGGGAAAGGACTTTACTGCTCAATTGCCTTCTTAGCCCAAAGAAACAGCGGTTGGTAAGAGTAATCCTTCGTTTGATTTCCAACGAGATGTCATTTTTTGATGTTATGGCAGAGCCGAGGTAGACAAAGTCCTTTACTACCTCAAAGTTGTAGCTGTCTATTGTGACGTTCTGTCCAATTCGTCGATGTTGGTTGTCCCTTTTTGTTGACAGCATATACTTAGTTTTGCCCTCGTTTACCGCTAAACCCATTTTGGCCGCTTCCATTTCTATACTCGCGAACGCTCCGGTGACAGCTCGCTGTGTTCATGTGAGGTTATTACCGACCTTAATGGAGCAGCGAGCTTTCTCCATCGTCATCCTGCACAGACGGATGAGTTTGGCAGGGATGTCAAAACTAGACATGGCTCTATACAGTTCATCCCTCCAGATGCTGTCATAGGCGGCTTTGAAATCGATGAACAGGTGGTGGGTATCGATTTGGACTTCTTGGGTTTTTTCCAGGATCTGCCTGAATGTGAAAATTTGGTCTATGGTGGACTTTCCTGGCCTGAAGCCAGATAGGGGCCAATCAGGTTGTTGACGAAAGGCTTCAAGCGTTCACACAATATGGCAGATAGGATCTTGTAGGCGATGTTCAGGAGACTGATGCCTCTGTAATTAGAGCAGTTGAGAGGGTCTCCTTTCTTATGAACCGGGCAAACGATGCTGAAATTCCATTCATCTGGCATACTTTCATCTGACCAAATCTTAGAGATAAGTTGGTGTATGCTCACTACCAAGTCATCTCCACCTGTTTTAAATAGCTCTGCGGGTAAACCGTCAGGTCCAGCAGCCTTGTTGGACTTAAGCTTGGATATTGCTATCCGCACTTCGTTTTGATCAGGTGGATGGGAGTTTTGGCTATCATCATCTTAGTTGAATGGTTCATTCTGCCTGACAGCGGAATTTTGGTCGTCATCGCCATTGTACAGTCTGTACAATTGAATTAAAGTGTAAATTATTCAACCATAATACCTTTGAACCATTTCTCACTTCCGGGGCGGCTATACCCGATTACCCATCACTCATCGATGTTAGCCCATTCAAATAACGATCGTTGGATAGTATGAAAAAAAGGGGGGCGGTAAACACCGAGCGTGCCTCAGGGCGCCCAGAAGGTTAATCCGCCACTGCTGCAAATGATTCAAGTTCGGAATTCAGATCCACTGACAACGCGATTCTGTTTTATCAAATCAGCTATGGCTAGTGTATTCGGCTCGAAAATCGGAAGTATGCATTTCCATTTCGCTTCCACAACCAAGCGAAGAATGAGATTGCAATCCGCTAATGAAAGTTTTCTCAATCCACTAACGAAAGGATCTGCTTTAGTAAGAAGATGATGGAAGAGATCGGTATTAGTTAAAACACGCCATTTTGGGGTTATGTATATTATAAAGAAAAGCTTAATTTAACCTTTAAGTAGGAAGGTGAGTTAAAGGAACGTACAAAAATAGGCAGGCGGTGTGCTGACAACACCCCATCATGATTTCTTTTTGTTACGCTTAGCTTTCCTCTGGTAAGTGGTTCTATGGTCAAATTGTCATTATGATACCATTCTGAGGTATAACCATGTTAAAACAATTAACTTTCAGCCCCCTTGATAGAATTTTTAGTCGTCCTTTCGAAAATAGTGCTTTCGGCATTAATTTTTGAAACAATTTTTTGTTTCAACAAAATCGCCATCACCCGTATCAATTAAGTCAGAATCTTCACTTATATCTTGCAATAAACGCTGGATGCGTTCCTGATCTTTTTAAAATGACATTTCCCTCCGATTAAACGATTAAAACTTATTCCGAAGCGATACGTGCACTCCATTAAGTACTTATTAAGTACGGTTATCAGCGACAAGGTCCATAGGGACCTGTGTATATTTCAGAGAGGATATTATGAAATATAACGATTTACGAATCATGTTCATTCGTGTTTGACTTTGGTTAGCTAGTGTGAGACTATCTATACATATTATAAAAGAAAGTCTCCAAAATTTGTCTGTATGACTGCGCTAATCTCAAGAACCACTGAACGGATTTGGAAGCAGTTTTCACTATTATGATCCGCGGTCGTTATAGCTGTATTCAAAATACTCTTTTACTTATAGGAGCTGAGCATTCGAGATCGAAGCGGCAGAAAATAAAATGTTCTGTCATTACACAGTCCTAGTCAAACCCTTTCATTTGATAGCCATATTAAGGAAATAATAAAGAGGCGTCCGCCATATTGAATTTAGAATGACGTCATGTCGTATTTTAAGATACTTTCCAAGCCCTTTCATTTGATGCCACTATCAAGGCGATTGTAGAGAAAAAAAGAATTGAATTGAATTTTTTGTGATGTTACACAGCTTTGGACACTCTCCGGATGAAGAGGAATCCAACGGTATCTCATTTGTAATGATAATGCGGTACATTTCTGGCAAAAGTATACACAAATGTCTCTAGGTCCCTAGGGACCTTGTTGCTTGTATGTGCAACTCAACTTTTTTAAAACCATCTGAATCTGTTAAATAGAAAACAACAGGAAAGTACTGTACCGACAACGGGTTTTGTCAGTCGCAAAGTATAATATTTTTGAAAAAATATAGCTTGGGGTATTGTCAGCACCCCACCTACCCAGTTAAAGGTTAGGAGGTCATCTACGAAATAGTCTAACGTCTTATGGCGCAGCTCGACGCAGTTGAATTTTAATTTACAATAAACTACAGATTCTTAGCTTTCTTTTGACGTGAAATATACATGACAGAGGCCGGGCAAAGTTGTTAAAAGTCTAATTATTATAATTTACTTTGGACATTTGTTGTCACCGAAACAAAAATACTATAATGTCTCAGGTTTTTGATGTTGACTTTTTTGAATTCTGGCCTACGGCGGGACCACTGTGGCGTTCGTTCAATAATTCTTTGTACAGACGAAGTATTAACATATCTGTGTTTGATGGAAGATTGTACCTGAATAAAGCCTTATTAATTAAAAACCGATGATCAACATGTAGTAGATTTAACTTAACCATCTCAAGTCACTGGGAATGATTTGTTTTAGGAATTAAGTGAACATTGAAGTCTTTCCTCCTCTTGTTTCTGAGGGCAGTTCTTTATGTACATAAAGTTAAGTATCTATGTTTTACAATTAATCATATATTGAGTTGCTGTGAGGAACCCTGAGAAAAATATAATCAGGTTTATGTAGTCTTGGATTCTCATCACAACTTTCGCCACCACTCATGAAAATACGTGGTGCAACTGCTGCGTTTATCCATGTTTAGATTATGAATGCAAACGTTAAATGAATGTAACTTTCAATCATTGCTTGCGCTTCATTTATAATATCTCTAGGAATACTAGTGTTTCCCATGTTAGAACCTTTCTGTTAGGAATAAGCCTTGATAAATACTGCAACTCCAGAAACATACTGAAACTCTGTGGTGCTATCCATGGAAACTTTCCGGCTTATTTATCCGAAATGCTTCAATTTGCCCAATCACGCAGAGGACTAAATCTAATTCTACCACGTTTCTTGCACACCATTGTGGAGTGGTCTTACCTTATAACTGCAGTTCGATTGGTGAAAAGACTTCCGCCAGAATGGCAGAGAATAGAGTCACCAAGTGTATTTGGGAGGTGGCTGCTTTCACTTTTATCGAGCTAGTATTAACATACACACGCACACATAAATATAAACATCCTTTAAAAAATTCATTTTGAAGACTTATCATCATAGATTTATCATATGAATTACACCCGCCCGCACGATGGCCCCCTTTTGGAAAGAGCTAGAATACCACAGCTTATGGAATGTTGCCAACCCAACCAGATTTTGTCAGATACCGCCCGGCAAGCAGCCGGATGCCAAGAGACTATTCGGCGATGTGCCGGATATCAAAAAAGGGCCGGATAGGCCGGATAACAGCAACTAACCAGATATCCGTTACCTCCTTTGGAACCTTTTATCCATCCATCCGTAAATAGTCGAGAGTTTCTCGCTTGAAATAAAATGTATTTTCATCCTCGGACACATCTAGGCATTCCCCCCTCTGAATTATCCTGGATACTGAACCTTTTCCACTGTTTCAAGTGAAGCACATTAATGTCTATTGTCTACCATTTGTGTTAGCGTTTCATCCATTATCCATCTTGACATTTTTTTTTTTTTTTTTTTTGTAAAATTCATGACAAGTGGCAGCACTCACCGAAAACAAAAGTACATCGGGATATTGTATCGTTGTCCTTTTAAATTCCATCGATTTATTACTGTTGACAATGCTGCGTAGGTGGTTGGGGGTACCTTACCTACTCCAAATTGTTCCATTGAACATCAATCGGTTGTTATTATCTCTAATCCACTCACAAGAAACTCAATCAGGATATGAAAGGATTGAGTGGGCCCAAATTTTATTTATTTTATGTCTTTCCTCTTTCATATCGAATTTCAGCAAAATAGCAATTTCGATGAACGATTTTAGAAACCACTTCAATCAACAGGCAAACATTGGATACATCACTTGTTTCGTTTATTTTTATTTCTGTGAACACGTGTCCTTGCCACCGTTTCTTGACCTACGAACTGCTGCTTTCCCTGATCGAAATTCATGTCTCAGTTCATTGTTCATGGATGCGAATTTCCACAATTAACCCTGAATGCGGTTGCTGTGAGGGTACAGTTGGACAAATGCCCAAATTATATCACGCACAAAATGATCAATCGATCGATTAACACTTTTTGTGGAACGGCAAGGTCATCGCAATAGACTACCGCCTGGTCAAGTGAGACGCACGGTTGTGCGACGACGTGCTCCAATCACTAAATGTGCCGGTTCCTCCATAATTTTGTCACAAGTTTTGTCGTGATGGGCAGCAACTGGAGAGGGGAATGACAATAAAACAACAATTGCGTTGCCCTTCAGGTTGGGTAGATGCGCCGAATGTCCACTCTGCCAGAATATTAATTCCAAACCGAAGACCACTGGCGGGCGTAGAGAGTCGTTGCTTACTTTTGAACGCTAATCGCATACAAAGCACTCCCATCCATAGGTTCTTCAAAAAAGGGGTTTTATTCATTTTATTATTATGCGGGTTCCGCCGCACCGCCGTTCACTTGCTGATTGTGGCGTATGCCACAGAACGTAGACATTTAATGGACTAGAACTGCGGTGGTTCTCGTTATCCCTCTTTTATTGGCTCGGTTATATTTTAGGGCTGTTTTTATCGGTTGAAACAATTACAAAGAATCTAATAGAAAAACACGTACGAGTATGTGGGTATAGGAGTATTCAATGGCACGTGTGCAGCTCACCTTCGTTTCGTTTGATCCCACGGAATGCGGCGAATTGGCAACACTAAAGAGATTTCACTGTTTTGGCAAAACAGCTAGATGTGGAGCAGTTCGCATTTTCGCAATCAAACTGACATTAACATTCATTTCAGTGTTTTGCGCGTGAGCCTATGGACTCTGATTAGATGAACGTCGCTTTGTGATAAGATCGAGAGCGAGATTCAATGTGTCTTGCCTTAGAATACAAGCAAGCGAATATTTCAGTGTCAAAATTTACGTGACATATGTCAAGTTCTTTTAACGCTATCCTTGCGAATTTAGAAAGTGAAGGCGGCTGTTTTAAGAATTTTTCGAAAGCTCAATGTTGAATTAATGGTCTTCAACTTAACAGCGATGAACTAGCCTGTCACTTGGAAAATACATTGGAATATTTTGAGGAGTATCGTTTTGGGTGACACTCTTGTTCGATGGAGTGTATCCGCTCACGTGCTGATATGGCTTCTCTTAATTGAGTGTTAGTTTTAAAATAGTGAGCCTAACCGATTATATTACATATTGTATTTCACTAGTTGTCAAACGGCAAAAATTTCTGAATTATTGAACATCTTCAATTTAAAGCTCTTTTATAAGACTAGACCCCTCATCAAATTTGCGACAGACGATCAACCCATGGCTGAACCCAGCTTTTTTTTTAGCTTTTTCAACTAACTTTATAGGTTGTGTCCAGGATAACTGGAGAATTGTGAAAGTTTTGTCGCTGCTTATGATTTACAGTAGTATTTTTTTCCACATGTTTCTTATTACTCATTTTTTGTGCGATGAATTTCTTTACCCATACCACATTAAAAAAGTTTGATTTGTTTGTATTGAAAAGTTGTAATATTAATTATTTTAAGGGTTTCTGTTTCCATATGGAAATATTGATGCCTGCCACGAATATTATCTCAGAAACCGTTCTACCTTGAAACTTAAAATGTGGCTGATATACATACTTCTGTGGTATATTTCTTCTCACTCGAAAATATTGTGAATGAATTATACAGGGTGGAGAAATGTAAATTCGAAAAAAAAAAATTTGAAAATTGTTCATTTCAAATTTTCAAGAAACCTGATTCCAATACCGCTTTGTAGCTAATTCCTGTCATCCTGAGCTTTGGACTAGCAAGTAGATGCAGTCATTCAAAGTTGCTCCTTGTTGCACATCCAAGGTCATGTAGCCTTTCACAAATTATAAGTGTGGGGTTACTTATTGTACACCCTCAATTAAAGACAATACTACACTTTGTTTTTGGCCAGTGTGTGCACTGATCGATCAACTTTAGGCAGTAGCGATAGTTCTCCGAAGTTGGTAGGGGTCCTACGGTGTCCATGTTTGCTATAAGCGGACTGCGCACGTGCCGCTATATTTTCGCGCGTTGGCAGGCATACAGCTCTGGGCCTTTCTTCGGATATCTTTTTTGATGACCTTCCAGACGATTCTGCTTCGAGCCCGCTTAGCGACGTTTCGTATGGCTGAATGAACTGCCTGCACAGTCACTACTCCTTTGACGTGTGTGGTGGTTGTGTTTAGGGACGTTCCGATACAAGTAAATATGAGTATATAATCGATACTTTTCTTTTGATCCAAGTACTTTTTGTACTTTGATTTGAGTAGTTACTTGGTATTGGAGCCAGATTCCAAGTAACAAGTATTTCCAATTCCAAGTTTAAATATTTTCATTTAAAAAGGGACAGGAACATTGGAATTCCATTATGTTACAATGTGTATAATTTTTAAGTTTTTATTAGCTTCTCTTTCCAACATACATACTCAACCCATATAAAAAAACAAGGCAACAAAGAAAAAAGAAAAGGACACCGAATGTCTTCATTGCGTCAGTGCAAACGATTGCCTACTCTTTTGCCGTTTCATCTGTCATTTAATCGCCACAAAAGCTTCTAGTTCTTTGTATCCACAATTGATTCGATACGAGTACATACTCGATATTTTCGATACTTTGATTCGATACGAGTAATGAGTAAAAGTATCGATACCATGGCAGTATCGAAATATTACTTGTGGTGCTGCCAAGTCACCACATAAATGTTGGACTTTTCGCGGAGCATTAAATCGTGGAATTTTCTTCGTGTGTCCGTTCCTGTAGGGGCTATGCAAGCATTTATTTTCCTAAATGTTTAGGTCCTTTAAATCCGATTGATCTTGCAGGCGATACAACGCTAGGACAAGCCTTCTGAATAGTAAACATCTATTTTCGTCCCGTCCGGCAATGTCAAGCCATTCTGACTCATTTCACTAAACAAGTTCTAAAAAGTAGGTACCGTTAGCTTGTTCTCGCACAATTTTTGAATAAACGCAAATATTCAACACAAACAACTCTTCTCTCACTCTTTCACTCTCTCACTCGAATATAACGGGAGAAAGATCATCTTCACTTCTCAAAATTGCCTGTTTCAAGTAATTTTTTTTTTTTTTTTTTTGTAAGGAAGGCGGAAAGCATCAAAAGCCAGTGTGTGGGACCCTTACTAAAACCACCTCTGCTTCCAACCCCATTTCCAAGGCATATCGTCTACCGGGGGGGTTTTAGCCGTGGATTCCATAGTGTGGGAAAGCATCCCAATCATAAAGAAAACACCTTCTATTGTTACAGCTGAGAGTAACTCTCATCCAGTAATTTTTCTCTAACATATTGCAATATTAACGTTTTGGAGGGGTGAAGCACATTAGCTGACCCCGAAACTAATTTTGTAACCTGAATTTTACGTATGTATTATATATATCTCATACCTATATACTTATGTGTGTAAAAATTAATTTTTATTTTATTTTTCTTTAAGAAAGTAGTTTTCTTCCACCATGTGCTGAATTCGAGGGTTTACATGGTCTCGGATCTGTTGGTTATTCCTTAGTGCATATTTTTTAATAATTTCGCTAACATTCTCTACTTGTAGAGCCCCAGAGCTGTACCCCATAAGTCCATACTGGTCTTAAAACTTGCTTGTATAATAGCAATTTGTTGTCAATTGATAGCTGGGGATTCCTTCTCATTAACCAATGCATTTGTCTGAGTCTAATATTTAGTTCTTCATTTTTCTTTTTGACATGCTCCTTCCATCTGAGCTTGGCGTCAAGTGTTATACCCAAATACTTATCAGTATTTGCATACGGAACATCTTTCCATCGATATTAACTCTAACAGTATTTATTTTCCTGTTAGTGAAGTTAATATGGGTAGATTTAGTTTCATGGAGCTCAATTCTCCATTTTTTTTGTCCAATCACTTGCGGATTTAATGGCCTTTTGTAATCTTTTCGCCCTCATCAGCAGTTAAGATTGCGGTGTCGTCAGCAAAAGTCATCAAGTAGGCTTCTTCCTGCTGTAGTAAGTCTCTTGTATAAAGGAGATAAAGGATTGGTCCCAAAACGCTTCCTTGTGCAACTCCTGCAGATGTTTTCTTTAAGTCTGAGTATTTATCTTCATATCTTACTCGGAAATAACGATCTGTGATGTAAGATTTGAGAATCACATAGAACTCTTCGGGGAAATCTCTTTTAAGTTTAAATTCTAGTCCTCGATGCCAGACCTTTATCAAAAGCTTGGGCTACGTATAGAAATAAGGCTAAACAGACTTTTTTGTTCTCAATTGATTTTTCTATTGTATTCGCAATTCTATGCACTTGTTGTACAGTAGAGTGTTTCTCTCTAAACCCAAATTGATGAGAGGGAATAAGATCTCTTTCCTCTATAATTGGTTTGAGTCTTTTCAAGAGCAATTTTTCAAATAGCTTTGATATTACCGGTAGGAGCGAAATCGGTCTGTACGATTTATTTTCATTTGGCAACTTATCTGGTTTCAGAATCATAATTACTTCTGCCACCTTCCATTGCACAGGAACATGCTTAAGCCTGAGTGCGGCATTAATTAAATATAATAGTTTACGTTGAGCTTCATCCGGGAGTTCTTTAAGTAATTTTCCTGTTATTAAATCATAGCCCGGTGCTTTTTTGCGTTTATGTTGCTTTTGATTTCACATCTTAGTTCTTGTAATGTTACAATCATGCTATATGTTCCTGTGATCTCTTCTGGACTGCAGGAATAGGCTTTCATCTGCAGTTTGCCTAGGAAATGGTTGAAATGTGAATGATCTGCGAACAGGTCAGCCTTTTCTTTGGCATTTCTTCCTCAGAACCCATTTTCTTGTTTAATGGGCGGTGCTTGTTTTGCTGGTTTTTTTCAGTGATAGCTTTCCATAGTGAATATTAGTGAATATTCAGTATCTTCTTACTTACTTACTTAATTGACAGCTCGAGGTGAACCTGGGCCTGCTTCTCGCAATCATTTGTGTGTGCGTGTTATATTTTTGCACGAATGGAAGGGACCTACAGTTTCTTGCCGACTCCGAACGGCGAGTTGAGAAGCTCAATCGTGACAAATGATACTCTTTGATGCTTGTCAGACATTCGAAAGAGGTGGGCACTGTAATAAGCTTTTTAGGTGTTTGCGGCGGGTATCTTCATGGGCTGATAAATTATTAAAGTGTCTGCCCACTAACTCTTTCTTGACAGTTTCTAAAAGCCTCTTAAGTTCATTGCACAATGCGTTAAGAATCCTTTTATATTCAGGTGTTCGGATTCGTTGCCAAGTTTTACGAGCTTTGCGTTTTTTCCTGATTAATTCTTTAACTGCCTATGGGTACTTTATATCTACGTTCCTCTTGTTTTTGGCAAACAGGGGTGCTTATCCATGCTGCTTGCTGAATATTTGTGCTAAATTGCTCAGTTTCCTCTTCTAGTTTCAGTGAGTTTTTTATTGGGACTTGTAGGTCTATGCTATCTTCTAAACTCTAAAGCATGTCTGAATAGAACCCAGTTTGTTTTATGATTTATAAGATGTGGCTGACTTTCAGTTTTCAGTATGCTAACACTAATCGTCATAAGAACAGGAGAATGATCTGACGATAGATCATCTTTATTTTCTACATAAATGTAGTTATCAGATATTCCCTTTCCTACATAGAAGTCTATTAGGTCTGGGAAATTATTCTGATCCACCAGCTAATGTGTTGGCATAGCACTTAAATGAAAATCACAATTTAATGCTCTTCAAGCTGAATACAGTTCTCTGCCTCTGGTGTTCGTTAATCTTGAGCCCGCCCAAAAAGGTATTTTTTGCATTAAAGTCACCTCCGACTATAAAGTAACTTCCCAGTGTTTTAGCAACTCTGATATATTCATCTTTTTTTTTAGACTATGTTTAGGTGTACTTTCATTTTCATTTTATCTAATACGTGTACATTTTTGGTTGTTACTTGCATATTTTCTTGCTAAATTTTTGAGTCTTCATAATGTTTGATTGAATCTTTTACGAATACCGCAGATTCACCTCTTGCCCTATCTGCTGGATGAATTGCATGATAGCAACAATATCCAGGTATGATTAAGTTGCTTGTTCTAGTTAGGTGACTTTCTGTGATTAAACAAATATTTACTTTTTCCGTACCTAGGAAAACTAATAACTCATCAATGTGCTGCATTATCCCATTTGCTTCAAGTCATGTCAAACCGCTGTGTATCTCTACTTTAAATCAGAAAATGACACTAACACGAAATTTAATTTACTTAAGTTTTAATTTGAACCTTAGTAGCAACTAAAGTGTCTTGTTCAGTCTAAAATAGCTGCTGAGATGTCAAACCACCGTCAATGTTGAGGTTGTTAGCATTCCACTGCCTTCTCAAAGTTGCAGGCAGCATTCTTAAAGAAATCAAATGCTCTCTATTACCTTGATACCTAGTTTCCATGTGTTTTCATTATTATTAATTGCAATGCATTTCCAATAAGCAAATATCGCCTGCACTGTATTTACCTCACCCATACTCTATGCGATACACGCGTATCGGTTTTAATTGCTTATTTACCTTTACTTCCAACAACATCAATTATTTGTATATATGTCAAGTAATTGAAGTTGCATTCAAATGACAACTCCTCCCACGAGAATGTAAGTATTTAACTTAATTAACAAGATATCTCCTCGCTAAGTGATTAGCTATTATATACCGATACCCGTGTTAATTATAAAAGTCGATTTAATAAAGACGCCGCCCTGAGGGGATATGAAAATGCCATGACAGTACACCTCAGATCAATGTGACCCAGAATTTATTTTCAAGTAGCAATAACGGTAAAATGCGACTTAAGGAAACTGTATATTTTTCATTATGATGATTTGAAAAATGTAACATTCATGTCAGGTGATACACATGCATGCAGTACCATCTGACAGATGTCATGCAATTATTCATCCAACAGTCATAGTTCTTCATTTCCACCACAGCGCAGTCTGTAAATTTGACAGATAGCCGGATGTTTTGAACAATACCATGACAGATAATACGTGAACACTGAATTTGTGTGTGCTGACAGCGTTAGTGCCCCTAGATGGAGACACCTAACTTTATCAGATTTAGAATTCATTGACTATCCACCAAATTCATCATCAATTAAATATTCAAATAATTAATTTATCGTACATTGGTGTTCGTTATATTGTGAGCGGGCAGTACACTACGGGGGTGGCACACAATGACATTAAATAAAAATCCCGTCTAATCAGACATCTAATTGATCGTCGGCATATTATTGTTAAGCGAATAAGGTTAAAATCACCATCAACATTCCCGGCTTGAAGTTAGTCATAAAATTTACTACGTAAGCTGTTGGCTTGGTCACCGCGGACCGCTTGTAGTGGCTAGTTGCCTGAAAATTGTTGAAAATAAATTACAAAAAATATCTGGCTGAATGGAAATTCATTTGCCATTGGCTAAGAAATAATGATGAAAAGTTTGTAAGTTGACATCTTAAACATTGACAGTCATATCCGGCATGGTACATGACACTTCAATAGGCAAACAGAGCTGATTAGTAAATGTGCGTCAGTTTAAATGCAATAGAAAGACACATACAAATAAACAGAAACTAGGCTTCTACTGCGACGCCGACGGGTCCCAAATGGACTACCAACGGTCCGGGCGCAGAAGTTTACTGCGAGAATTTCCAAGTCCATCGCTCCTTTAGGATCACTAACGATTGCAGCGTCTTTTAAACTGAGATCCCACCCATTATCAAGACTGTAGTAGCCACTGCACAAGACAATATTATCGGCAAGGTAATCACTGTACACATAAGCCCCAATAGCTAGATAGCCGTTAAGGGTCTCGTATCCGCAGCAATTAGATGAAGGCTAGCTCGTAGTAAATGCAAGAGACTTTTAAATTAAATATCTGGTGATCCTATGCTGGGTTTCAGGTAATATGGATATCACAGGCCAGAAAAGAGTGGACGAACTCGCAAGAAATGGACGGCGTTGCCTATATGCCAGGCCTTTGTTAGAATTTCGTTGAGCTCTCTGTATAAACACATTGAGAATGAAGCAATCAGTAAACGTACCAGTCGCTGGATCCAATAGCTAGAACTCTGTAGCCAGTACACGATAAGAAGAAATCGGTGTCACTTTAATTAAGGTGAGTCGCAGTCAGACGTTCCGTTTCTGGTATTATTACCGGGTCATTAACCCGTTTTTGGCCAGTGCAAGAAATTCTGTATCCTTGGACCTGATTTTCTCAAATACATACTATTTTGATGCAAGTATCATATTTTGATAAAACAAATTTTTATAAATCTTGTAATTTGTGTGTTTTGGACTGGTGCGAAAACGCACCATTGGCTGAAAACAATATCAAAATGTATGGACAATTTTTTTTTTCAAAATATAAGAAATTTTTTTAATTTAAAGTTTAAAAGTTAGTTAGTAGGTACATAAAAAGAAAAAAATAAGAAACTTTACACATTTTTGTGGTACTCTGCAGAACATTTTAAATGCAGTGGTACAACATCGTTTATTGAGCATATGTTGCATTTGAAATATATAGGTATGACTCTTGCATTGCCGGCATCGTCTTCTAATGTTGCAACCAAGTTTTTCGATGCTATGAGGTTGTGCAGTACGGGCAGTTCATTTCTAAAATTTGAAAGTAGTGAGACAGCAGCATTATCGTTCCATTTGAGTCCTATGACTTTATTATTCTTGCCGAATTTATAAGCAAAATTACACTCATTTTCATTCACCATTGCGTTGTCTTCGTGATCTTCACTGTCGCTTAGCCCTACTGTTTCATCTGGTGGTAAGACTACAACATCATAACAACTTCGCCATGATCTAAGCCTTCTAATAAGGCCCGGATTTCCTCCATGGTTTTGCAATTTTTTTTTTTGCCCTGCCAAAGTATTTTATATTATTATTAGCCAATGGTGCGAAAACGCACCATCAAACATTTTTTCCAAAATTTGCATACTACTGCAATTCTCAGTCTACTTACATTTAGATAAATGTTTTCTTTTATAAATACACTTTCTAAAACGATACTACAATTCTTTTTATTGTTCTTTAAAAAAAAAACTACCGCCTCACTTTGTTGCAATTGATTTTGAGGCTCATATGTTTGACAGGAAAAATTGGAAAATGTCATATATTTTTATTAATTTAACGGAATCGCCTACTAGAATTGTTGCAGAAAATGTTCAAAAGACATGTGAACAAAATAACGTTTATTACAAAAATTACTTTGTAGCTATTTAGTGGGGGGAAAAGTTAGTTACGCACAAATGGCTAAAAACGGGTTAATACTCATGCGGAACGGCTCGGGATCTTTCACGACGACTTCTGCAGAAGTTTCAGTGACGAAGAAGAAATTGAATTCTTTTTAACATATTATACGTAAAACCAACTCGTATAGTATGATACCACACTAAAGGTACAAATTGTCACCAGAGGAAATTGGCTGCAGTTCTTTCTCTTGAACGACTATGCATAGAACCAATGCAGTGGCCCATATTTCTTCCCCTCTTTCTACTTATAACCTAGGTTGATTTAGTTCAGTGTTTTAAATATATTGCTTAAAGAATAAAACGTGGTCCTTTCTTTTTCTTTCGATTTTCGCATAAACATCGTGAATGTACATCGACCCAAACATTTAGTCCTTCGAGCCGGATAACGTCCGCCGTACAGCATACCAAACACTTATAGTTGCGAGTTGCGGTCTCTCCATCTGTCACTCCCTTCTTGGTGTTGGTATACCTCTTGGGATGCAATTTGGTCGTAAATCGGTGACCCAAGAATAGAAATGGAGAGACTTATGGAAAAATACAGTAACTTGTGATTTAAAAAAAAAACACAACTACCCCAATGAGTGGGGTAAAGGTCGCTTTAATACCTTCTTGTTTCAGCTCTTTAATCTCGAGATATTTGCTTCAAAGCTGTTCTTTGGACTCTAAATTAATATTTGGAAAATACATATTAAAATTACTGCTTTTAAAAAGGAGTACATTTCCACTCAAATATGTTAAACAACATAAAAACACAATAAAAATAATATATTGCCTCGGAAACTATTATTAACAAAGTTATTAAGAAACTAGAATAGCTGTGTTTTTTTTAAACGTACCTAGCCAGTCGTTCATTAAAACGATTCCCAGCCAGCTGAACCCAGCTGACTTACCTCCAAGTTGGTGTGTTATTTCGGTCATATGAAATCAGCTGTTAAGTGTGAACTTTCAAAGTATTCAGCATTCAACCAAATTGTTTATTTTGTTGTTTGTTGTGAAAACAATTTATTTCGGTAATTTTATTCAATGGATAATTTACAAAAAGTGGTATGAAATCATAATAAATAGTTGATTATGCTTGTGAAATATCATTTAGTAACTGCCATGAGATATCGCAAAATTCCTAGCCAGCTGCTTTTTGCTGCGGATAAAATCAAGAGTTGTAGCCAGCTGGTTGTTGTATTTGTTTTATTATACGGTAATGTCCGCCGTGTCTTTTCGGAAGCCATTTTTGTGATTAAACACATACTTTGTCAGATGAAATAATGAGGGGTTGGTAGGGGATGGGTAAGTATGTATGTAGGTAGAAGTGGTGGTTTCGATCAAAGAAACTCGCAATTAGGGCAAACGAAGGCACCGTTTCGATACCACAACCTCAAGTGACCCGTTTGTTCGGATTTAGTTTCAGATATTTACATACATATGAACATATGTATATGATACGAGATATTTACTACAATACAAAGATCTTATCATACTCCTCTCACTGCAGCGTGTAAGAGTGAGACACGTATCATTCGTCTTCTTTATCCTGTTCGAACCTTCAAATAAGTTTTTTTTAAAATACTTATCCATGAGATGGAAGCTTGGCAATCGCTTTTATGAATTTGTGTGAAACCCCCTACTCAGTTAGATTATATTGGGTAAGATTAGTTTAGGAAAGGTGTATGATTGTTCGAGCAAACATTTCCACTCGGAGACCAGAAGAGAACGAGATGTGACGCAGTCGCGAGCCACAGAGCGTTGGTCTCTTTTTCGGTTACATGGTCGATTATTTATTTATTTTATTTATTTATTTATGATTTTGATTGATTTATGATTATGATTTATGATTATGCTGAACAGTGTTTTAATCGGTGATAGTATGGAAGTGCCAGCATCACTGTTGCTCATGGCCGATCCAACTCTAGCTAGTTCGTCTGCTAACTCGGTCCTTTCGATATTGCTATGTCCTGGTACCCAGTACAGTCTAACCTTGTAGTGCCTTATGGCATTTAGTGCATTGCGACACTTTTGGACTGCCTTTTGATTTTATTGTGTTCGATCTTATATAATGATTTAAGAGCTGGCTAACTGTCCACCAGAACGGCTTTCTCCGATGAAAGGAGGTCGCTTCCTTTTATGAATATTGCAGCATTTGCGATCGCCAGTAGTCCCGCCTGGAAAACACTGCCCCATTATATTGGGTTACATCGTTTATTTATCTAAAGCACATACACTTATGGACAAAAAAAATAAATACAGGCTGGTGTCTTAACATTGTGCTCCCTTATTCTGTTAATGATTGGAATGAGCCGCTGTTGTGCATACCTATTAGCAAGTAGTTATAGAAGTGTACTTTGTGCCATTAGTCAGATGGAGAATTTCACTGCACTTCTTGTAAAATTCAACAAAATGTCGAAACTAGTGTTTTTTGTGTGGACAATGAAATAAATACGGACTAATTTCCATAACAAAATATATTGAAATTTTTTTTTTTTTAAAGATAAAATTTATGGCAAGTAGTTAGTTACTTTGTACCTGGTCGCGTGACATTAATTTTTTTATTTTTGCTGCCCATCTCTTTGGCATAGAGTTAACCAACTTTTGGCACATGGGCAACGGAATATACTCCCACGCTGCCTTTACCTCCTACCAAAGTTCGTTTCTATTTCTGGGTCTTCTTCTAGCTACAACATCCTTTAATTGTTTCCATAAGTTTTTCAATGGATTAAGGTCCGATGACTGGGACGGCCAACGCAGAACTTTTTTCACTATGCAGAAGTCCAGGTTATTGCAGCGTTCCCTCCCGTGCTACAATTGTAGTGTTTTGAAGTTTTTGAGTACATTTTTGCTAACTGAGTACGGTACTACTTTGGATCTACCGTGTACTACTTTTTATAAATTCATATTAATAACTCATTTCTTATTTTTCTAAAATTTTTTGTAACAACAGACTTAAACTACAAGGTACCTACACGTTGCAGTTCAAATTCTCGCGCAGGATACACCTCTTATTTCAATTACTTTCCTGAACAACTGTGAAGTGAATCTGAACTGAACATTATGTATGTACTTTGATGTTACATACTTAACTTTTATTAGCATTCTACTGCTACTTGGTTGATGTTTGTCAACAAACAAAGTTTATTTTGTATAGGGAAACATTTAAAACGGATAAATTTGTGGTTAAACGTAAAATGTAAGTCGGTTTTGCAATTTGGTAGTTTTTCTAGTACAATTTAATTATTTGTGTGTAATTGCCTTTAGTGTAGTAGACGCAGAAGAAGATGCAATTGCACCAAAAGAAAATAAAATGCAGCTTTCAGTTAAAGCTTCAGCATATTTTTATAAAGACTTAGAAAATGAGATGGACAATAAAAATGGGGACGATCCGAAGCCTGTGCAAAAACGTACGAAAGGCTAAGACATATTATATGGGACTTTATATTTTCAGGACATGAAATTTCTGATCCATAACTACAAAATCGCTAACTATATTGATTTCCGGTATGAATATTTGATTCTCTACTTTATTTTCTTTTATAAAGAAAAATTTGTATTACATTTTTTAATGTTTAATATTGAAATAACTGTGGAATATACTAGTTTTCGTTTATTTTAATATACATACATACCCATTAAGCTACATAACTTATAATTTATTTTAAAATAAACCTTTAAAGGTTTAATTTTCCTTTATTTTTTGTGGATGAACTGAAGTAACTTATGTTTGATTAAAATAAGCTTTTTCTTTGTGATATTTTTTCAATGAATAAAAAATGTGTGTTGAAATAAAACAAATATTTGAAAATATATAATTTCCGATTCTAATTGAAAAATACCATTAAGCCGATTTAGGTACATTATTGCGTACTACCTTCAGACTCATTTGATTACCATTTTCTACCGCAATGAGAACTTTGCCTAACGACAAGGGAGGGAACGCTGGGTTATTATCGCTTTAGCTGTATGTTTTGGATCGTTATCCGCCTGTCAATTCCAAATTATAGGAAGATTTTCTTTTGCATATGAGAGAAGAATATTATCCAATATATTTACATAATCTACCTTCATCGCTACCCCCTCTGTTAAATGAACGACACCGACTCTGTACCTAGAAACTCTGCCGAAACCAAAATGCTCCCACCACCATGTTTCAGCGTCTTTTTTATATAGCGGGGATCATTCTACCAACGTTCTCCTTATTGTCATTAAAGAAACTTTTCGATTTGGTTTTCTCAAAATGGCGTCAAACGATACGAATGGATTGTTCCTGGCTTCAAAAACAATCATTCGGTCCATTTGTTCGGTTATTTTTCGAGTTCTTCCCTTTTCTCCACAGTTTTCTTAATTTTAAGTGCACTTTGGAATTCACCCAGGAAACCGCCAAAAGTTGCAGCAGGAAAATTCTGTAACTTAAGCCATCATTTTGCAGTTTTCTTATAACCTCCCCTCCTCAAAGGTACAATGCTTCTTGCGACCCATTTTTTATTCCGAAATTGTAGTTTTATTTAGAATACGGGACGAAAGTGATCCTTATGTATCACTTAACCAATTTTAACTCAAATCCGATTTGGAAAAAGCCAATAAATCTCTGGCAACAAGAAAAAACAACATAAGTCGATTTTTCAACTTTTCAGGAGAGCAGTTGAAAGGTTTGACGTTATCTTACAGAAAACTATGGATCGTATAAGAAAGTTGTTGATACAGAAATGAAGATGAGAAAAAAAAAGTAATATTACTTATGGTTACGTTAGTTTCGTAAGCTGTTCGAGCATAAGAACATATGTCAAAATCTTCCGGAAAATCTTTACTTATGCTGTTTTTCCATAAGAACATTTGCGGGAACATTACTCATGTTGATTTTTGGTGGTCTATAACTCAGCAACCGCTGGAGATAAAAATAAGATATGGCAAATAGAATCGAATATTGCGCATCCGTGGGTGAAAAAACTCAATTTCGACATAAGTCGACTTATGTCGTTTTTCCTTGTGGCCACAGAAATATATCTGTTGGATTGGAAACGGAAATGTATTTATTTTATCGTCCACACGAAAACACACTACTCGTGGCACTTTGTTGAATTTCACAATAAGTACAAGGAACTTAACCATCTGACCAACGGTACAAAGTACACTTCTGTAACTAATTGTTAATGGATATATGCAGAACAGCGGCTAAATGCAGTCATTGGCAGAATAAGTGAACACAATGTTTATACTCCAGCCTGTATTTATTTTTTTGTCCATAACTGTAGGTATGTATGTATTTGGGTCGAATGCATTTCAAATTGATTTCCATACATTTGTATTTCATAAGTAGGTATTATAAGTATTATAATATAAGTACATATATTTTAAAATTGAAAAATCAATGGCTTTACAGTGAAAGGGAATACCCACCTAAACAGGTTACTTGCTCTTATGTTCCCTCTTTTTTCATACATATTGATTTTAATTGAGAATGGACTTTGCAGTAAAATGCATACGGAAATAGGGCTAGCAAAATTCAACCTCTTCATAATTGTCTGTAAATTCATTTACTTTTTGTTTCTCACCTACAAACACCTCGATATCGTTTACAAATCACAAGCGCGTATCTTTGTAAATCTAATCGACAACAAAAACAGAAAAACATTAAAACCACAAATCGTGATCACAATAAAAATGTCTATCAGTATCAGGCCCTGAGATGTTCCACAGAAGAGCAACGACATCCCATCGGTTGTACATACATATATAGGTATTATACAATTCTGTGTTCGTTTGCATTTCTTGGATTAAATTCTTATAAATCAAAGCGTAAGCGTTAATCACGCGCACAATAGTGTGTTTCAATTTGTACATTTAATTTTATTGATGAGCCATGCACCTGGTTTTGATCGGTTATTTGACCTCAATGCGGGCTTGCAAATAGAATTTAGTTGCGGTGGTCATGTGGCGTTGTTGGCATAGGCATATTATACTTCACTTAATAAAACGGTTGTGATTTTATTTTTTTAAGTATTCTAGAGAAAGACAATAATCTTGACATGACTTAGAGACAGTAACCACGCGCGCATATGGACACCACCAACGGAATCGATTAAAGTGTTAACTCGGTTAAAGTGCTTTGTGTTTCAGATAGTTAAGTGCAGATACAAATAAAACATCGTGGATAATCTGGATCATAGAATATGGTGCAGTCAATTGACATTGCTGCGATTGCTGGCATTGATTCGGTAAATTTATTTTTTTTTTTTATAAATATTATTTTGAATTTAAAAGAAATTATGTTACAGTCCTGGGAACTTGACTTTAAGTAATAAATTTCAGCTTACATATGTATATTAAAATTTTGATAACCCTGAAAAGAGGGACATTTATTCGAATGGATGACTGAAATTAATTACTTGAAGACTGAATGTTTTCCTTTTATATTTTTTTCTCATTAATTGATTAGGATGTTCTTTTGCGAATTATATTATAAATTCTGTACGGAGCTCATCAAAATTAATTTGTGAGTGTTTAAGCAAAAAGTAAATAAAAATGAATGCCGCGGATGAAAATAGAATTAAAAGAGAACATGTCAAGGGGAATAATGTTCATAAATAATAACATCCGCTTTTGAAGCGTGTTGATGTTTCTTTTGTAATTCATTTCCAGTATTTGAGATGAAATTTCTTAAATTTTCAAGAACTGGAGAAAAGTATATCTCAGAGTGGTTAAAAAATTTGTCAAAAATATGGGGATAAAAAATATTTAATAGAGTAAGTTAGGGTAATATATTGTGAATAACTTGCAAACCAGAATTAAATCAATTCTCACTTTACCCTTGTGGCCAGAGATCATCAAAAAAGAAAGTCTTGCACTAGAACTAGCGGATGTCAGTTTGAAAATATTAAGGGCAGGTAATTAACTAGCGGCCGTATTTTAATGAAGAACAATTTATTGGGAGAATAGCTTTTTGATCATTTGTGAGTCAATATAAAAATACTAATCATTTTATGCTTGCAAACATTTCAAAATTTGCTTTCAAATGTTTATGTACCTATTCCATACAGTAGAGAGAGTATTCTCGCAAATGAATTTCGTCAAAACAAAGTTCAGGAATAAAATATATTTAAAAACTTTGGAGGCAATATTACGTATAAGAACGACAGTGCAAATGACTGGAAAGTGCTGTAAGGATATTCTGGTAACTAGGAAAATGTTACAATTTTTTAACAATGTATCTAAGCTTCAAAACCAAATTGAAAATATAGAAGAAAAATATAGAAATATAGAAAAATAAAATATAATTTTTAGAGGCTGCAGATTTAAATTTTTTTTGTAACCCTTTGACTACCATTGGTTACAATTTTAACCACACTATTCAAATATTTTTTTTTTTATTTAAAGATTTAAAAGAGTTGTAGTATGCATGGAGTTCTCTTTATTCATCAATTCTCTTCTCTTATACCAAATTTGAACTTCCTAGAATTTTTAATTAAAAAGTTAGCGGTTGATTTTGTTGTCAGTTTGGGAAAAATTCGTAACGAGTTTTTAAAGGATCCTTTGATGGTTTTTTCTTTTGTTTATTTCACCCATAAATCCAACCAGATAAGATATGTTTTCTAGCGTAAGCTCGAAGTTACGTTTTGTACATTGTTTATTGCGTAAATACGAGTGCAAAAAACCAGCCTGTTGTCACTTGGCTACCTATGTTCACATTTGTAACCAAGGTCCTGTAGTAAGCCTACGAAAAATTCAAGGACGAAAAATTCTAAAAAGAAATGAATTGTCTTCCTTTAAGTACAACCAGTAATATTAAATTACGAAATAACTGTTTTGTCTCATATAAATAATTCAGTAGTCAAAGGGTTAAATTATTTGAGTATTACAGTGGTGGTCCAGTATAACGAATGCCGATATAACGAATGATCGATATAACGTACACTTTTTTCAAGTGCATTATCGGCTCTATATAGCGAACGAACTAAAAAAATGATATTCAATATAACGAATGTTGCTACAATATCTGTGTACGAGACAAATTTACCTAAGAAAGCTTAGTTAAGCTAAGCGGAGGTTTTGGAATCTTGGAACAATACTGAAATGTTTCTTCAAGAAGATACGCGTATCAGCCCACTCGAGGACATTGAAAGTGTATTAACTGAGCCAAATAGAACAACATTGGAAGTTCTGCAAAACTTGTTCACTGTTTTTTTTAGAACTTTTAACGTTGCTCTAATAAGTCTACGGGAAATAGCTATAAATCTCTGCGTTGAACGTTTGCAAAAGCATGTCCTTATTGGCGAGTGCTTTTTGGAAAAGGAAAGGAAATAAATTAATTTTGTTTTAGTTTCTTTTACTTATTTTTCTACTTTTTAACTTGTTTTGTTAACTTTATGAATAAATTAAATAAAGTGTTATGAATTAGAAACAGCATTTGTACATTTATTTAATTTTTCGTACAAGGAAAATGTGTTCGATATTACGAATTTTTCGATATAGCGAATGCAATTGGACATTATATCATTCGTTATATTGGACCACCACTGTATTTATTATTTCAATGAAGTCCAATTTTCGTATTTTTGAGTTAGGCTAGTATTTTTGTTGCAATAATTTTCCCAAAAAAAAACTTTCTAAAACGTTTATGTGTGTTTTAGGTCAGGTATTTGATATTGACATTCAAATTTATTAGGCGATTTTTTCAACCACTAGTAGAGTGGTTGAAAAAAACCGGTGATTTTTGGGCTATTACTTATTGGTACACGGCTATTTCGTCTCTAGAATAGCTGGCAACCGTGTATGTGGTTAATATGGAATAGCACTTTTCCCCGGTATTTACTACAACGACACCTCTTTATTTACACTCAGAACTTAGATTGTGTAAGAAATCTCAGCAACCTTGTGCTCGATTTCAAATAGACGTCAAACTTAAAAAAATATAAATTAAATTCAAAAACCGCTGCAACCACAACTTTGCAAGGTGCGTAGTTTTCAAATGAAAAAATATTTGAGTTATAAATAATATTGAAGTAAAACGGTCTGTTTTGTAAGCAGTTGAATTGGATTTCTATTTATTGCTGATTGTCTGATAAAATCTATAAACGGTATGCGTATGCTACTTTTTACTCTTTTTCTTAACCATCCTTCGGGCGCAATAAATATGGACATGAACGCGCGCAATGTGCCTGATAAATCCATAAGTAGTTTTCTATGTTATTTAGCTTTGTTTGATGTTTCACTGTAAAAATAAAAGCTTCTATAAAGTCTTCAGTGTCACTCTCATTACTGCTTCTTTCACCAAACTCTTCAATAGGGTCTTCTAACAGCCTGAGAAACTCCGCTACATGCAATGTGCTTGTCAGATCAAAATGGTCATAAACTTTACTTCCAGTCATTCAATCACCAACTGAATTGTTTTTTAGAGTGGGGAATGCAAAAATATGAAGCTTATAAAAAGCTCGCATTCTTTGCGCCAAAAACTGTGCAATGGTACGCAAATCTTTAGCAGCTGTGCCTGTCAGATCAGTTGCATCCGACGGAAGGTTAAATGTACATGAACGAGTTAATATTTAATACCTAGATGCTGGTAATATGGAATAGTATTCCATATTGTCAGCATTTTTTGTTTTGCTTTGTTATGTCAAATACCATACTAACGCATGAACTTTTAACCCTGGAGAGATAATCTGCGTCAAAATGACTCACTCGCGAGCGAAATATACCGCTCTTTTGGTAATTATTATAAATCACGGGATGGGCTTTCCAGCCCGTGGGTATCCAGAGCAGAAAACTAACGTGTCATTGAGTTCAGTCTCATCAATACGGAAATACTCACAACCCTGTGAGTGAATTTTATACATGAGTGTCATTTTATACATCAAAATATGATTATCTTTCTAGGGTTAATGCAATAGATGGCTACAAAACCCAAAAACAAAATACATTGGAATACATTTCATAATGCATCCAAATTTTAATAATATGGAATATAACCTGCACATTTTTATGAATTAAGATATTTGCAATTTTTTACCAAGCCAGTGACTTGGCAGCACTATTATAATTGACATTTGCCACTTTAACATTTGCTGTCAAATTCATTAAATTTATAAATATATAAAGCGTCTTTAAGTACACTTTTTTTTAAGATGGTGGACTAATCATTAGTTTAAGCTTTCATTTCGATTATTTTTCTCAGTTCATGTTTTCGTCGTCGCAACTGTTTTCAAATATCACAATTACATGTCATATTTGACATTTCGATAACATTTTTGATAGCAATCGATAAAAAATAGTTTGGCAGCACATTTTTCTAACCAGGCTTATGAACTAAAGTGTTAGTGTATTTAACATGGAAACATTTTTCTAAGCCTATATAGATTAGAAAAAAACATGCCTAATGTGTCGGTATGAGCACTGTATCTTATATGCTTATCCTTTTCACGCGAAGCGGGTATTACAAGTTCAAAAAGATATAATATGGTATTTCTGAAATACTGTTCGTAGAGAGAACAGTGTTACAACTTTTTGTTTTATTTTTTGTTTTTATTGTAATCGTGACAAAATTCAAACCCGAGAATTTAATCAAAAATGATTATACGATGATGCAGAATCCCGCAAAAGTGGGAAACATCATCTACGGGGTTTGTCGGCTTATACCCCAAGGCGAATCTCGAATTTTCATTCTAGCCCCAAAAATAACGGTATACTTTACAAGGCCGATTTTGCAAAAAGTAGATTTTCGCAAAAACCGCTTCAACGATTTTGTTCAATTTTGTTCAAAATCTAAAAAAGAATTTCAAAGTTTCTGCAGTTACATTTTTTGTCACTGTCACGTTTAGTTAGACCTCGTCATCGTCATTTAGCCAAATTCTAACTCCAGCCTGAGTGCCCCAAGCTTTAATTTATAGTCACACATTGGTGACTCGGAAAAAAAAATGTTTACTCTTTAGTTCAATACAGCTTGTTTTAAAAAAATGATTTCTTTATCTTTATATGTATTTATTTTCTTCTTTTCAGCATCTGAATATTTTTTACAAATTTACGTCGAATGAATTTTTGAGATTCTACTCATTTGATATCCTTGCCACGGTGGTTGAAAAGAAAAAGGTAATTCGCCATATTGGGGCGCCCACCGTATTGAATTTAGAATGACGTCACTTGGCTAGTCTAATTCTTCTCGTCAAACCATTTCATTTGATACCCATATCTAAGAGGTCGTGAAGATAACGGTAATCCACCATATTATGGCGTTCGCCATATTAGATTTACAACGTCAAAAAAAAAAATGCTGTATTGTTTGAGATCCTATTCGTCAAACCCTTTTATTTGATATCCATGTCATGCGGGTTGTGAAGAAAAAAGTAATCCGCCATCTTATGGCATCCACCATATTGAATTTAGAATCACGTCAGTTAGCTAATCGTATTCGACTTATCAAATCCTTTCATTTGATATCCATATTAAGAAGGTCGTAAAGATAATGGTAAACCACCATCTTTGGGCGTCCGCCATATTAGATTTACAAGATCATGAAATATACTATATTGAGTTGTCATTGTCACCGGATACGCAAAATTTCAGCATATTCGGATATCTAAAAGTATCAAAATCATTTATTCAAATGAAAAAACAATCGACTTTTTTTTCGTTCAAACTATCGGACTACTTGCATCCAAAGAGAAACATTCGACTTGTTTTTTAATTTGAACGTTTTTTTTTATTCGAATAATTTTTTTAGTCGATTGTTTTGTTTTGAATGAATGATTTCTGCAAAATAGTAATAAACGATTTTTCGATAGCTATCGAATAAATGAATATTTTGCAACTATCGAAAAAATCGATTGTTTTTATTCGATAGTTCCCATCATTGCAGTCTCCTTAGTTGATCGGGAGAGGAATTTAATTGCCTTCAAAGCCCAAAGAAACAGCGATCGACAAGAGTAATCCTTCGTTTGATTTCCGAAGAGATGTAATTTTTTGATGTTCTAGCAGAACCGAGGTAGACAAAGTCCTTCACTACCTCAAAGTTGTAACTGTCTATTGTGACGTTCTGACCAATTAGTCGATGTTGAGTGTCAGGGTCAGCATACTTTATTTTGCCCTTGTTTACCGCCAGACCCATTTTAGCCGCTTCCATTTCTATACTCGCAAACGCACCGTTGACAGCTCGATGTATTCTACCAATTATGTCAAGATCATCGGCGTATGCAAGTAGTTAAACGGACTTTTTGCAGATCGTTCCCCGTGTGTTGGCTTGTGAGTTTCGAAGAATTCTTTCATGTATGATATTGAAGAAGTCGCATGACAGTGCGTTGCGAATCATTTTTTGACATCGAAGGTCTCGGTGAGGTCATTACCGACCTTGATGGAGCAGCGACCTTTCTCCATCGTCATCCTGCACAGACGGATGAGTTTGGCAGTGATGCCAAAACTAGACATAGCTATATACAGTTCATCTCTCCAGAAGCTGTCATAGGCGGCCTTGAATCGATGATCAGGGGGCGGGTATCAATTTGGACGTCTTGGGTTTTTTCCAGGATCCGCTTGAGTATGAATTTTTGGTCTATGGTGGACTTTCCTGGCCTAAAACCGCACTGAAAGGGGCCAATCACACAGATAGGATCTTGTTTCCTTTACTTGTTGCCTTCTTATTTAGTTCTCAAATCGGCTGCCCACAGTAGCTGCTTATTTTTAAATGACACATCCAAAATCATCTCCCCATCAATTTAATTAATTAAATTCTTCAAAGAGCGCCTTAAATAAATTTAAGAACTCATTTAGAATCTTGTACGTCAGTCAAACGAGTACTTTCATCGCCTTGTCCCCCTGAAACGGTTCGTTAGATGTTTACGCCTCCACCGCTCTGTCCCACTGATAAATGACTGAAAGGGAATAATAAATTACTGCTTATTATGAATTCCAACATCTTAAGTTTCCCAAGTCTTCAACTCAAATTTCACCTCAAATATTAGGTCTCATCAACTTAAATAAAAAAAACCTCCGCTATTGCCTACCACTTGCCTTTAACGAGTGCTCTGTGTCTAGTCTGCCTGAAAACTGTGTCCTTCAGGCCATTAGACTTATTAATTCACCGCCCCACTGCCACTGATGCGCCTCTACTCCTGCCACCATTTGGCCAGCAATTATATGGGCTAAGGGCACTACCGCGAGCGGCTTTGCATTTAATTTGGCTTGACGCAACGACACCGAGTATGACGCACCCCTAATGAGATATTCCATTGAAATCTTTGAAGACGCAATCGAATTTTGGTTTTTCCAGTGAACACACTCTCGTGGTAACCGCAAGTGTTAAGAGGGCTGGGGGTGTTGTCTCCCTCGAGGGGATTCACTTGTGTCCACTTAATTAGGCGGATGCGTGTGCAGAAACTCATCTGAGGACGAACGCAAAAGTAATTTTCAAAATGAATCCATTAATCCTATCGTTCTGGCCATCATTGTTCTCCGAAGGAAGTGAACCTCACCCGCGCAATCAATCAGTCACCGTCACCGTCACCGTCAAGAGCAAGAACTGGTATATTGCTGTCGTCCTTTCCCTTTCCTCATATCGGCGGCAGCGCGACACATCTAAAACAACAAAACTAACTGTCATCGTTATCCATATCAGCGTCATTGTCATGCTTGTCCCAAGTGTGTCCGGTGGGGGATGTTGTTCCTTTTTTATTTTTTAATTTAATTTAAAACAATTTAAGAATTAATTCATGTTGTCGCTTCTACGGTCACTGTGGTGGTCATCTACATAATTATCATACCCTCCAGCGCTCCAGCACACGCAAACCAAGATCCATCTAATTAATTGCGAAAAGGATCCGGGTTAAATGTGATTTATCAATGTCAAAGCGTTGGATAAATGAAAATGATTTCGGACTTTATGCGCTTTAATCTGCATCAGCATTAACCTCAAAAGTTCCGTTTCGGTGATGTCCTCTTCGTGTTTTGCATTCGTGAATTCAGATGCGAAGTCGAGCCGGAATCCTCGCCCGGGTGGCACAAACATCAAAATTCAAGTTGTGCGTTGCGCTTCCCTGTTTTTGGCGTGATGGATTAAAAAGTTTCGACGCGACGCGACGTTCGCTTCCTTCCGAGGAACAGCACAACAAATTGGTTGATATTCAAAGGATGGAGGAAAATGTGTTTGTCCTCATCGTCTTCATCGTGAACGTCGTCGTCTATGATGTAGCTGCGGATTTAAAAATTCTATTCTACAAAATTGCTTTCATTCATTTTGTGGGATTGCATGTTCTGCGTAATTTGGTAGCAAAATCTCAAAGTAGCTCTGCTTTTGAGAGTGTATTCAATTTGATTAGTGTGCGACGACTGACATTTAAAAAGCAGTTTCCTGACACAAAAACTTTTAAAGAGTCTTCTGCAAGAGACGGAACAGCCTTAATCATTCGACAATCATGTCACAGTATCTACGACATATATAAAAATCTCATGTCACGGTGTTCGAATGACAGTAAAAAAACTGAAAAATAACAAGGCTCCGGGATATGATTTAATCACTGGCGAAATTTTGAAAGAGCTACCGAAAAAAGTGCTGGTTAAGTTGCTCTACATCATAAATGCTTCTTTAAGACTATTATATGTCCCAAGGCAATGGAAAGTCGCCGAAGTTATTATGGTTCCAAAACCGGGGAAATGTGCAAATGACAAGAAATCATATAGACCCATTTCACTTCTGCCAATAATATCTAAGGTCTTCGAGAAACTTCTGCTGAAACGATTGCAACCAGTAATTGAAGAAAGACACTTGATCCCGGATCATCAATTCGGCTTTCGGGTCAAATATTCCACAGTCGATCAGGTGTATCGAATAACGAACGAAATTGAAAAAGCTTTAGAAGGGAAAAAAGTATGCTCTAGCGCTTTTCTCGACGTATCGCAAGCCTTCGACAAGGTATGGCACGAAGGCCTAAAGTATAAGCTAAGGGTAATCTTACCGGAAAAGTTGTACAGACTATTGGAATCTTATCTTGAAAACAGACTTTTCCGTGTTAGACACGGGCGTGAATATTCGGATTTCAAAGAAATCTACGCCGGTGTTCCACAAGGAAGTGTTCTCGGCCCAATTCTGTTCCTGCTCTACACAAGAGATATACCACAAGATGAAGGGACCGTTGTAGCAACGTTCGCAGACGACACGGCTATCCTCGTAACGGATGAGTCAGTCGAATCATCAACGGGAAAACTCCAACGAGCTTTGAACAAAGTATTCGAATGGACAAAAACCTGGCGAATAGTCCTCAATGAGACAAAATCAACGCATGTAAATTTCACGCTAAGAAAGATAAACAGCTTACCTATATACATTAACTCGGTGCAAATACCGTACGCAAACGAGGCAAAATATCTAGGAATGACCCTAGACGCAAAACTTAAGTGGAAACCACACGTTAAAAAGAAGCGCGAAGAGCTCGAAATCAGATTTAGAGAAATGTATTGGTTACTCGGGAAATACTCGAAGCTAAGCACATATAACAAACTGCTTCTGTATAAGCAAGTGCTAAAACCGTCTTGGACATATGATATACAACTTTGGGGTTGTACCAAACCAAGCAATATGGCTCTACTGCAAGCCTTTCAAAACAAAATACTAAGAGCAATCGTGAATGCTCCTTGGTATATAAGGAATAGTGATATTCACAGAGATCTAGGAATTGCTACCGTGAGGGACGAAGTAATAAACTTTGCTCGCAAACTTCGTACCCGTCTTCATGTTCACTGCAATAACGAAATAATCCGTACTATGGACGTGACAATTCTTGAGCGCCGACTACAAAGAACTAGACCTTTCGACCTAGCGCCGTAAGGAAAACCGGATTTAATGACGGTATTAGTAGGTGCTTTCACTGGAAAGCTACCTAGCTAACGCGATTAACACTACAGAAGCGTAAACTACTTGTTAAGGCAACTTAGTCGTAGTCACCACAAAAAAATGAAAAAATGAGAGGGACGAATTTCCTACTACTATGAGTACGCGCAGCCGGTTCTCATAGTGCCTCTCTGGGGGGGGGTGAGGTTTAGCCCGTAGGCATATACTGACTAGCACTGATGGCATTGTCAGATATATGAATCGGGCATAACCAATGGTACCGACCATTGGTATCTTTTGAAGATTCCTGCACCTCCAGGCGCAACCAAAAAAAAAAATAAAAATGTCACGGTGTTTGTGGTCGAACTCCTCCGAAACGGCTTGACTGATTCTTATGAAATTTTTTGTGTATATTTGCCAGGCATGAAAAATCATCGTAAAGTATATTTCATCCCGCTAGGTGGCGCTGGAGTCAAGTTATTAATAACTTCTATATTTCATAAACCAAAAAGACTCATATTCACAATATATGTTGGTTCAGTGCCAAAAGAGAAAATAATAAAATCTGAATCCGATAGCTGGCGCTGGAGTCAAGTAAATAGATCTATATTTAAATGTATGTACAAACATATGAAACCCGCATGGATACTGCCAATAATATGGGAATGGTATACCACACAACCTCCCAAAGTTTCTGGCAAAAAGTATTTTCATAATCCTTGTTTCGAGCCCGTTCGAATGATATTCCACATGATATATTTTCAGAATTTTTAGCCATGGATTGGGTATGTCTTATAATTGGAGGTCAACCAAAAATGTTGTGTGTGAAGAAATTCGCTATCGTAATCATCACAGTAGTTGTTGCTCGACGCGACGCACGGTCACTGAGTGTCTATCTGTGAGTCTATTCCTCTTGTACGTGTTTGTATACGGTGAAACCTTCCTTAGGTGGACAGTGACTGGGACAGCATTCTTGTCCGCCGAAGGGAGTTGTCCGTTCAAGGGATAAACACAATTTTTTTTTCAATAAATTATATTTATTTATCAAATCATAAAAGAAAACACTGTTTTCCGTGGCGGGAAGTCGTTGGTCTATACGCAAAAGTCAACAACGATTTCAGCCTCAAAAGCCAACATTCGTGAGATACGGCCTCAATTACTCGAAAAACTTGTCGAAAATTTGAGCTGTTCCTGAGACGCCGCCGTGATAGCCATATGCCCGAAATCATTTTTCATCATTAATGACATAAAATAATCATTCTACTCAAGAAAGTGAACTCTTTAACTAAGTAGGTTAAGTTACCGGGCACCATCTGCTACGGTATCACACCGTGAAACAATAGCTACATGAAAATGACTTGTGCAGATGCTGCGGCGATGAAGAAGTCAATGGGGACACACCCGACTTCCTTTATTACTGCTCAGACCTGTACTCGCTATCTGGGAAAACGTTTCTTTCAAGATTTAGGGGATCTCTCCGAAAAACCGGTGAAGAAAATTATGTAGCTTCATAAAAGCTTTGGATTGGATTTGGATCAGGAACCCAAGGCAAATCATCCACGCAGACAAGGATTACAACATCTTACAGTCATCATAATGACACAGTGCTGATCTAAGTGTGGCGCTGATGAATCCTTCTCAGTATCAATTCGTAGACCTATCCTATCATTCGAATACAAAAATCGGTGACTCATTCACTTAACTTGTGTCTACATATTTTACTTCAATTTCCAATCCTGCCTTTTTAAAATTTTGAACATTGTATTGGCATTAAATACGATCGTATCAAAAAACTTGAAGATTGTGAAACAAAATCAGCGATTTGATTCTGTCAAATGGATGACGTCAAACGAGTGATAGGCACATCACCATTTATTTTACCACATAAGGTTCATAGGAATCATCAATCAATTAGATTGGTCGGCCGAAAATTATTTATTCTGCAGTTCTTTGATGAAGGACAGTTTTTGAAACGGTTAAAAACGTTTTCCAAAGTGCTCTTAGTTTATGTTTTTTGACCGTCAAATATCTGACAGCTGTAATTTTTTTTTTTTAAATAAAGGATCCTGCCCCAAGGCTGATCTATTGTATCATAGCTGTTGCAAGAAGGAAAACCAGCATAAGTCGACTCATGTCGAAATTGTATTGTCATATTTTTTTTTACGTCTCATTATCTCTAAAAATTCTATTCAACAAAATTGAATTTTCAAGTTGCTGAGTTATAGACCAGGAAAAAACAACATAAGTAATTTTCTGGAAATAAAAATATGGGAAAACAGCATAAGTAAAAATTTTCCATAAATCTTTTGACATATACATACATATGCTCTTATGCTCCAACCGTTGATGCAACTAACGCAAGCATAAGTTATTGTATAAAAATCATTTTTTCGCATCTCTGTGTCTGTGTAGGAAAGTTTTTTCGTAAGCTCAAGTCAAGCCCTTCAATTGCTCTTCTGAAAAAATGTAAAAAACGACTTATACTGTTTTTCCTTATTGCAAGAGATGGGATACTAATTAGTCCAAGAGGCATGCTATCTTTCTATCAAATGCTAACACATACATATGTATGTCTTCGGTAGACGAATTTTTTAAGGCATAAGCTCTGAGGGGTTCTTTATGTAGGGTACGCCGTCTGACCCCAAAAAGTCTGCTCTATTACGATTTATGTGAAGGGGGGGAAGTACAAAGCAAAGTGTGTATTTTAAACGTGACGTTTCATTGCAAAATAATTAAAGAAAGATGGTTTTATTTGAGTCTCCAAACATGTTTTTGAATAAAAAAAATAAAATACATATAATTTAATATTTATTTACTTTTTGTTTATTTTCAGGACCAATCAAAACAAGCCAAACCTTCAACCCTGCGACGCACCCTCAACGCACTCCGAAATAGGATAACGAAACGTGGCCGAACCAAACCACCCGATTGGTTTCTCGATAAATTTTCCACCGCCAATAATGCCGAGAAAATTGGTAAATCTGCCGCAGATGGCAGCACCAATGCACCCGAGATAACCGGCAAAAGTCGACTATGCAATCGATTGTCAGTCGATCCATCGCTGCCATCGCATTACAGAGTAAGTACCGTTTATGTTATATTTGAAATAAATTTATTTTTAAAGTTTTGTAGAATTTATTTGAATTCATTATAGATAATTAAATTCTGATTCCTAATTAAATATTTAACCAAAATTTTTAAAAAGCCCTTAAGTTTAAACTGTTTAAAATGTCTGGGTATTTCACGATGACTTAAGCTTTTTTTTAATGCCGTTTTCAATACCTCATTTCATCTGGATTTGTCTAGTCGTTAGCTTACAAATCCTCCTTTAATGTTTGATCACTTATCCCCAAAGGCTGTTTTTGTAGATCTACCTCCTCTAATACTTAACTCAACTAAACACTGTCGTCGTCCAGGCAACTCGAATATCCGTTCGGTCATGGAAGAAAGGTGCTTTTCTTAGAGAGCAGGGCGAAGGCATAGAAGGTTTACTATAGATTCTGTTTCAAACTCATGCATTTAGCTTCTAAAGAAGTCCTAAGGATATATATATCTTCTGGCCATAGTTCCAATGGCGCAGTTTTCCTGTTATAACACTGACGTAGCACCGTAGCGCAAGTGGTTAGTGCGTCGGACTACTGTGCCAGCGGTCTTGGGTTCGAATCCCGCCGCAAACACCTAAAAGTTTTACACAGTGCCCACCTCTTTCGAATGTCTGACAAGCATCAAAGAGTATCATTTGTCACGATTGAGCTTCTCAACTCGCCGTTCGGAGTCGGCAAAAAACTGTAGGTCCCTTCCATTCGTGCAAAAATATAACACGCTCACACAAATGGTTGTGAGAAGCAGGCCCAGGTTCACCTCGAGCTGTAGCGCCAACTAAGTAAGTAACACTGACGAGAACTTGGACTTGGCTTCTTACCAGTAAAAGCAGGTTGGCTGATCTCGCCTGGTCGACTTGGGGCTACCAGCTGCAGGCAATGACACCTTTGCTAGTATTTCGCCGTCGTTCCATAACTTTATTATTGGCTGGAATTCTGGTCGGATCTGTCTGTTGGCTAGTATTACATCCATTTCAGAGACGTTCCTGGTCAGTTTGTCTGCTGTTTCGTCTCCTTCTACTGCTACACGTGCGGGTATCCAGCATAGAAAAACTAGTGCTCTAAATACCGAGAGAGAGTCTCTTGTGCATTTTGGAGTGATAATTCACTTTGACAATTCTGTAAGCACAGATTCCATGACGTCACTAGTTGTGAAAAGTTCCTGTCACTAAAAAGACCACGTCGTATGCATATGTAACTATTTTGATGCCTTTATCTGTGAGGGACTTGAGAACTTTATTCGGACAAATGTTCTATAAAAGGGAAGATAAGACCCCACCTTGCGGATTTCCACGCCTAATAGTTTTGCTGATCAAGTTAACTCCGAGGCTCCAGTAGACGACTCAACTGGCTTTACCCAGTTTGTCGTAAAGTTCTTGGAGCCATGTTCCTTGAGGGAGTAAATATGTTATGTCCGTGTTCAGGTTGTTGAAAGCCCCTCTATACCAAAGAAAGGCGCCAGCGTGAATTTTTTTTAGGTTTAGAGACTTCTCGATGATAACTGCAACTTCATAAAGTGCTATTTATACAGATCTGTCCTTAGCGAGGCTGCCGGTGGAGCCAGGTGTTTGGTTGAGTAAACTCTTCCAGCCTGGAATGTGAGTATTTAGGAGCAGTTCTAGTCTTCTGGTTATTCGACGTCCATGAATTGTCATCTTTGCAGATATGGCCTACAGGAGTATTAAGGGTCTACCAAGCACCTACGGAATTACATACTAATATACTTGACGCCATTCAAAGGCGAAAACTTTTCTGAATGGAACATCGAAATTAGATCTTCCCCCCAACCGTTGACTTATCGAAGGCTGCTAACAGATTTTGTCCAAATATTAGAAGGACTCTTTTAAATAGTTCCTAGAACTGTGGCATTTAAACAGTATAGTTGAGCAACTTTATCCTTTAACCTGAAAGCAAGTACGCGAACATATTGAATCAGTTTCTATTCTTAGAAGTTGTACTACTAGATGCTTCAACCTTAGGCCCCTACCCCAGCAGAGGTTAATATCTCCTGAATAATTCGACTAAACTTTTAATTTATTTTTATCAACTGTCAGTAGTGGTTTAAAAGCTCTCTCTCTCTCTCTATATTCCTATAGAGCCAATATAAACTAAAAGTTAAACAATTCTCATTAAAATAAGTTGAAAAGCTGGCAACTTTTTAATCAGTTTAGCTACATATATGTTCCGCTTATAAAAACCATCAACAGATTTGACTCTTGAATTACTTTTACAATTTTATAAACTTTCTAATTAACATTTCTTTCTTTCATTTGATTTTCCAGTGGCTGGCCATAGTCTCTTTAGCTGTATTGTACAATATCATCTTCGTCGTGGGAAGAGCCGTATTCTGGGAAATAAACCGCAGCGCCTCACCGGTGTGGTACTTCCTCGATTACCTATGTGATTTCATATATCTACTAGATACATTAGTGCATATGCATGAAGGTAAGTGTGCATTAACAACATCAATTAAAATGAGCGAAATAAATAACTTTTCATCGCATCGCATGAACTTTATCAAGTTGACTGCAAATTGGAACTTGAAAAGCTTCACTTGTCATACTCTTGTATCTTTGTATCTTCTGACTTTAGACTAAATTACAATACATACGAGGACTGTTCGAAAAGTTCTCGGCCTAACCTAGATTGAGTGATAATATGGGAATAAATTTATATTCCTTCAATAGCTTAATATTTAAGTTAATTGTGTGTCAACTTTCGTTGTAGTTGGTCGAACAATTATTTTTCTACGATTTTTTGTTTGAAGGACTCTGCTTGCATTTAAAAAAATGGAGAAAATTGAAATCAGAGTCGTGATTAAATATTTTGTCAAAAAGAATATGATGCCAAGTCAAATGAAAGAAGACTTTGATAGCGCATTGGGGGAATCTCCACCTTCGTATTCCATGGTAAAAAAGTGGGCAGCTTTGTTAAAACATGGCAGAGACAGCGTCGAAGATGATCAGAGGAGCGGTAGGCCGTCGATATCCCCCATTTCAGAAAACATCGATAAAATACATAAAATGGTTTTAGAAGATCTAAGATTAAAGTGCAGGAAATAGTGACACTATAGGGATCTCAACTGAGCGGGTGTTTCATATTTTAACTGACAAATAAGGAATGAAAAAAATGTCAGCAAGATGTTTGCCGCGTTTGTTGACCGAAGAACAAAAATCCAATGGGTGTTGCCATGGCTAAGCTCCATGAACTCCGATTTGGAATATTGAACCACCCAGCTTATTCACCAGATTTGGCACCATCAGACTATTACCTGTTTCCTAATTCAAAAAAGAACTCGGCTGGATGAAAATTTACAACCAACGAAGAGGTGATAGCTGAAACGGAGCGGTTTTTTGAGGAATTCGGGGAATCGGCTTATAAAAAAGGTATAGAAGCCCTGGAACATAGATGGAATAAGTGTATTGAAAAAAGAGGAGAATATGTAGAAAAGGAATAAAAAAAAGTTATCAAATTTTCAATGTTCTATTGGTCAGGCCGAGAACTTTTCAAATAGCCCTCGTACATATTGTTTGGCTTTGGATTTCTTGAATGAAGTACGTAATAAATTTCTAATCATAGCGTAATGACGGTTTCAAAATTGCCAATAAAAATGGACTTTTGTAAAAATATTTTTTTTATCATCCTTAAGTTTTATTGTTGAGAATCTGAGTTAGCATTTGTTGGTTTGTAACCAAAGTTTAAACGCTTTTAAACCATACAAATAAACCTAAGTAAACCAGGCTTTTATAAACCCGAAAAATATAAACCTGCCTGCGTCATATTCTCTCGGCTTACGTGGCTTAAGTGCTTGGTTTAATTTGGTGTATTTTAGTACAGTCGAACCCGCTTGAATGAAATGAGAAAAAAACTTGGTTTTTATTTAAATTTTCTTCATTTAAGCGGACTTAGGATAACGGAAATACAATTTCATTTAAAGCGGCAACAGAAATATATTTTGTCAATAAATAACAACAAGTAGAATCAGTTAACGAAATAAAATTAATCCATTTAGCCGACATATCTTAAAACAAGTAAATTGCAGATAAATGTTTGGACGAGGAGTAGCAGATAAAATCGTTTGAAATTAAATACCTTTGTACTTTCATTTTTGAAGTGTATACTTCTTTAGCACATGTGTATTTGTTTTTGAAAATGTAGCGTTACGGTAAATGTGTTACGAAAAAGGGGAAATGTGTATATGTGTATACGGAAAACATCAGCTCTCTGTCTGTCTCTCTGTCTGTCTGTATGTCTGTCTGTCTGTATGAGTGTCTGTATGTATGTCTGTGTGTCTGTCTGTCTGTCTGTATGTCTGTCTGTCTATCTGCCTGTCTGTCTGTCTGTCTGTGTGTCTCTCTATTTGTCTGTCTGTCTGTCTGTCTGTCTGTCTGTCTGTCTGTCTGTCTGTCTGTCTACCTTTTCACGTCTAAACCGCTGAACCAATCATAATGTAATTTGGTATGGAGAGAGCCTGCGACCTAAGGAAGTACAAATGCAAAAAAACTGGCTTCTAGGTAGCGCAACAACTTCTATATTAAATGACCAAAATGATTCACATCCACAGTTTATGTTGGTATAGTTTCTCAAAAGAAAACTAGAAATTCTGGGCCCGATAGGTGGCGCTGAAGTCAAGTTATTAAGAACTTCTTTATTAATTGACCAAAATGAATATCAACTGAATATTATTATACTCGTATTTACCAAATTTGAACACACATTTTCTATCGATCTTCTTCTCTTACACATTACACGTACACAACTGATTTGGATTGGATAAGTATTCACTTCCCCCGTGACCTTATGTGGATGAGGCTCACCCTTTATTTTTTATCTAAGCGGAGCCTTTTCTATAAAAAGTTGTTAATGTTTTAGGATTTTTTTTTCAATTAACCGCGTTTTTTACATAAGCGGGTTTCAATAAAGCGGAGTAGTTTATATGAAAATTGTGAAAAAGTATACGGGAACGTGATGAACTTTTCATGTAAGCGGGTTTTTCAACTACCCGAGTTTCAAATACGTGGGTTCGATTGTACTAAAATACGATTTTAAACCTACGAAAAGTCGAATTTGAGACATTGGACGAACATTTGTTGTTATTTTTTAGTTCTTTGAGTATTTTGTTATTTTGAGAAATATTCGTGCTGATTTCGGAACGCTGCGTTAATTTCTCCACCGGGGAACTGATTCGAACATGGGTGTAATAGATGGCTCCGATGCACCGCGGAAAATCGGCGCAAATCGTCATCGATGCAGTCGCCAGCCTTGACGTACAGACGCCAAAAGTCTTCGTTGTGAAATCCTCCGAAATCCGAAAATCTTCGTCGTCAAAGAAGGCAACCTTCGCGCGTCTGTAGATGCGGTAAGGGCGTCGCACCAAGTGTTCTACCTGTCGTACATCTGCCCACCTTTCAGGACGACGCACGAAGAGAACATCATCATATCATCAATTTCTTTCAAAATCGTATTTTATCTAAGTTGCTTGTTAAAATTTTAGTTTAAAATAAATTTATATTCAATACCACAACGGCCTACGACCGAACGCGCAGCTCGTGAATTCAGAACTCATTTAAATCAATGGCTCACCACTAGAATATAAAATTGGACCGCGAAATAACTTTTCGTACTGACCACATATCCTTTGGGTATTCAACTTCATCAGTGCTCTGGGTTAGAAGCTATATGAATAAAGGAAAGCACCCTATGGGACAGGATACGAGTTCAAAAAAAAAAAAAAAAAACATCGAGAATAACTTTGCTTATTAAGAAACTTTTCACCGGAAATACAGTGCAAAGGAATAAAAGGGAACTTTGTCCTTGGACTGCGTAGGAGCTCAATTCCACTCCCTCGCTACTCATCCTTAGTCAATGAACTTTCCGTCGATGAAACATAAATGCGTTTTTGCCATCATTTCCAGGAGCAGGCAGTGAGTCTCTTAAAGCGATGCCAAGTTTAATGTTTCATCATTAAATTTGTCGTGTTGTTGTCTTGTGCTGTTCCATCATTCATGCAGCACCTACTCCCTGTGTACGTGGGAGTCGTGGATTCTGTGGCTGTTTTGAAATTGCTTCTTTGTTTTATGGTATCTCTGTGATATGTTTCTGCATTCTTAAGGATTTATTTATCAACGTCATGTAGATAAATCAAAACGAAAAAGAAAAATGGAGAAACTCGTTCGTAGATTATTGTGCAAGTATCGGTTTTAAACTCAGCGCGTGGCATTACATTTGATTCAGTCAGGCAGTGAACCGAAGATGAACGTTTTCAATTCAACTTTTACGGCTCAGCGAAGCTGAAGAGGATTAGAAAACGTCGAGTAGCGGTATCTGTGTCAACGATATCGATCCGAAGCGACTGCATATAATCCCCGTGTGATTATGTTCATGGCATACGCCATACCTACTTTCCACTGAGTAAGCTGTGTAGATGAAGGATTCCTGCAAAAAGGACTCGGGAGAGCTCAGTGAATTTGTGGAAGTTTGCTCTCAACTGCAGTCAGGACTAGAGTGCATTTCTTCAATAAAAATCTGCGATGAAGTTATTTCCTTCAGTAGAATGAAATAAAGAATGCAAAGAGTTTTTTTCTGAGGAAAGGAAGGAGAATCCTTTTACGTACGTACGTACATACATATGTAATAATCTATTAAACAGTTTTCAAAAAACTTTTGAGCGAAATTCCCCCCCTTTGGAAATATGTTTTCTTCTTTCTGCGAACACCTAAAAGTATTTTCACGGTGCCACTTGTTTCGAATGTCTGCCAAACATTCAAAGAGTATCATATGTCATGAGGAGATTCTGAACTCGCCGTTCGGAGTGGGCAAAAAAGTGGGACCTACACTTCCATTCGTGCAAAAGTATTACACGCACACACAAACGATTGCTAGAAGCAGGCCCTGGTTCACCCCGAACTGTAGCGTCACCTAAAGTAAAGTAATATAGGTTAGGTATGTAGGCTAAGAAAAGCTTAAAAAAAAACGAGCGGATAAAAGTTATCTTCAATTATATCTGGCAGCACTAAACGACACTTCAGTTGTGGTATTTATTTTTCTTTGGCTAATTAAAAACAGGACATTTTTATTAAGAACTTTTTTGAAGTTAGCATTTATTTTTCACTATTAAATTATTTTTTTTTTGCCTTTGAAAACACTCTTTTCTGCCGAAATTTTATCATAATTGTCTTGTCGTTTTTGACATTTTCAATAAAATATTCCCGAAAGTAATTTGGAAGCACAGCTTAACTCATAGTACCCGATAGCTATTCAGGCTAACCTAATTGTTATTATATTTTAGATTCAAAGCTTTTTTAAGCTTGTATTTATGTATGTGGAGTAACAAGGAAGAAAGCAACGTGGCTTGCACATTTCTGAAGTGTACAGTACTGACAATGAGCACCACCATTGTATATGAACCTAATCCATAGAACTTTCCTTAAGATACATTTTTGTTTGTTACCCGACAACCAGGGCTGCCGAAGTGACTACTAAGGGAGTGTTCGCACTACCCACATAAACACTGAAATCCTGTGCTCCCCTCGTCATGATTTAAATTCCCTATAAAATATTTTAAATTTTTAAAACAAGTATTATAGCAATTTGAGTACCTTTTCTTCAATGAATAGTGCTTTGTTTAAAAACTTACACGATAACCCTTTGTGCTTAGTGTATTGTCACCTTAACCCATTTACGACCGCTGTCCCCAATTGGGGACACCCACTTTGTTTGGTTTTTTGTAATTTTTAGTAAAACTATTAATCATTTCAAAATTCTAAAGTGATAAATGCAAAGTTATTTAGTTCTGCTGTCATTTATGTGCAGTTTTTTTTACTTGTACTCATTTGAGTACAGTGGGCACATGAGTTTTTTTTTCTAAAATGCCTTAAAGTTTGTAAATGAACTGGAAAATAAAGTTTTTTAAATAAAAATCACTGTTTTTTTTTTCATTTGGGTCTAAATGGGTTAATTGAATTTAAATTCATACATTTATGTACAATGTACATAACAAAAATTAGACTTAATTAGAATCTCGGAAAGATGAACGAGTAAAAAACAGGCCCTGTTCATCTTTTCGAAATGTTCATCTTTTGGAGCAGGTACTTAATATTTCTTCAAATTTCTTTCAACACTTTGAACTTTTCTTTTAAATTTAAAAACTTAACTCGGGCTTTAACTTGTGGCATCTTTCCTCAACATAAATTCAATTCACACTCGTATGCAAGCAAACGGAATGAAATGCAAAATCAAGCAGAAAAGAACAGTTTTCTAAAAAATATATATCATGGTTATATGAATCTACTACGAGTAACTAAAATACGAATAAAGAGGAGAAAAAAAACAATGGGTAGAGCGTTCATCTTTTCGAGTATCCAAAATTCAGCCCGTTCATCTTTTAGAATACTGCAGTGGTGAAAAAATTCCGTTCATCTTTTGGAATAGGTCATCTTTCCAAAATTCTACTGTATGTACCAATATCCCGTTAATATTTACCACTATGGACAGTTTTGGGTTGTAACTAACTATCAGTTGGACCTCGTAGGAAGGATACGTGGTTTTCAAATATTGTAAATAGCTTAATTAGGTCCTACCAAATTTTGTATTTTTATTACTACTGGGCTAACAGCTGTCCTGAAAGGGTTAAATATTAATATATTTATCCGAGTGTGTGTATATTATTTTGTTTATTCAGCATATTTAATGTCTCAAAGCGAATTTTTAAATCGGTAACTCTGGTTAAAATTGGCGAAGATCGCACAACTTCCCCTGACAACTGCCAATTTGTCACTAACCATAACCAGCGTCGCCCCCCGTACTACAATTGTACTTTTTGAGTTCAAGTTTTGGAACAGTGTACCGTACTACTTTCCTGGTGACACGTACTACTATTTTATTATGATTTTCTTATTCCGACTATATGTTTTTTTTTTGTTTTTTCCCTAATGGACATACATAACCACATGACCACATCCCTGCCATATGCTGTTGAAGAATGAAAATTCATCTTTAATTCTTGTTATGTAAATTACTTTAACTTAGTATTTTGCTTATTATTTTGCTAATTGAAATCGAAATTATTATCAACTAAACATCCGTACTTATACCCTACGGTTCTAACTCTACTGTTCTACTCTGGGTACTCAACAACTGTTACCCTTTATTGATATAACATCAATGCGCTGCGCACCCACAACGTACATGACCGGGAGTTGCGGTAATTGGGGACCCACGAAGACGATCACAAAGCGAAACAAGAAAGATGTCAATGCATGGTCAAACCAAGCATCGTAACAAACGATCTTGTTCGCTATCAACTAGCATCGACGAAACATCTTCTGAAATCTAAATCTGAACCATAGGATACGCGCTCGGTATCGACAAATAAAATTTGATTCGTTCCAATAATAAAGCAACTTTGAATTTCGAATTGTTGCAGTTTGTTTTTATTATTTCGTAACATATGCCATATGTGAAATAAATTTCATCACATCCCGCTCTCGTTTTATTTTACACACAAATAAGTTTGGGTTTCAGTTTCAGTCGCATTTTGAATTATATACTTTCGCCACTTTTTTTTTTACAATTTTCCACCAAACATAAATCCTTCCTATCCTATCCTACTAATATATAAATGTGAAAGTTTGGATGTTTGGATGTTTGGATGTTTGGATGTTTGGATGTTTGGATGTTTGGATGTTTGGATGTGTGGATGTTTGGATGTTTGTTGCTCTATAACACCTTAACGGTTTAACAGACTTGAATGAAACTTTCGTGAATAGATAGTCTACTTCCTGGATTAGAGATTAGGCTACTTTTTAAACAAAACATACAATTCCTTGATTCCATAATTCGAGTTATTCCAATTTCAGCTTTTATTATTTGGTCATTATTTTTGGGTACACCATTGTCATTGTTCGTCACTCTGTTGGGAGAGGGTTGTTTTTGTAGATGTTATGCTCTTCTCTTCGCCACAAATTCATCGCTATCGCTTATTCTTTATTTTCTTTCTACCCATACGCGCATTGAATGATGGGTAAACCATTGTCATTGATCGTCACTCTGTTGGGAGAGGGTTGTTTTTGTAGATGTTATGCTCTTCTCTTCGCCACAAATCCATCGCTATCGCTTATTTTTTATTTTCTTTCTACCCATACGCGCATTGAATGAGGGGTAAACCATTGCCATTGATCGTCATTCTGTTGGGAGAGGGTTGTTTCTGTAGATGTTATGCTCTTCTCTTCGCCACAAATCCATCGCTATCGCTTATTCTTTAATTTTCTTTCTACCCATACGCGCATTAAATGAGGGAGGGGTAAACCATTGCCATTGATCGTCATTCTGTTGAGAGAGGGTTGTTTGTGTTAATAATTAATGCTCCTTTGTGGGATTGTGACACAAAGTAGAGGAGGGATGATTTTGCTGATATTTGCTACCGACTTTAGTTAGTTGTGTTTCTGCTTCATCAGCGTACGGATCTGGATCTACAGAAAGGGGGAAATGCACGATTTTTTTTAATTTCTTTTTTTTGTCACTTTACAGCGGTATTTGGTTACCTTAAGGTTAAGTCAGTGGATACCGAAGAATAAAGATTTTCCTTTTATTTGAATTCAGAAATACATATATTGTAGTAGGGGTAGGCAGGCGATGTTGAGTCTTAAAATTAGTAAATAGTTGGTGATTTCAGGCAAACCTCACCAGTTACTCCACGATCAATGCTTACAACAAAGCCTTATATCTTTGGCGTTTACATAATGCTATTGTACTTTAAATATGAACATTAAGTACAACTATTAGAGACAAGAAACCAGAAAGTATATTTGATGCTCATAAAATACATTTAATATACATATGTGTGTAGACGTGTTTGTACACAGGTATATTACATTTCCATCAATTTTTTATGCAATCGTTTCATCTATAGGGAACAACCACTTAGTTCAGATAATAATGTATTGGCTTCAGAATTCTTTAGAATCTTAATTTATAATATCGCTTCCTACTACTTCCTTTCTATCATACTACAATCAAATGACGCGACTGATTTTTAGCACGGGCAACGCCGGGCAGGCAACAGCTAGTAAGTAAATAAAACAATAAAGCATATATTTTTTTGAAAATAGAACATCTTACACATTGCCTGTTCTAAGTGATTTGTGTTACTTTCTAGTTTTGTAGAACAAATAACATTCTTTGAACCCAATATGATGAAGATATTTCAACAACAACAGCAAATGTTGCAAAAAAAATGTTGCAAAAAGTTGCATCTAATTAGAGACTATTGGATGTAAATATATCTGCTGCGGTTAAATGTAATTTAATCCTTGTATTACTGTTAGTACTATTTGAGTACAATTTTGGTTTCGAATGAGTACTTTCTTTCATTGAAATGGGGACAACGCTGACCATAAACACTAATTTCTTGAGTGGATTCGCATATATGTATGTAGTTGAGAGAAGAAGTTTTAATATTTGTTGGTACTCACCGATGTAGTTATTGCCCGAAAAGAAGGGGGCGCCACTACCGATTGGCTTAAGTGATAGTACTATTAGTTTCATATGCAATGGTACCACTTAACGTTTTATTGATTTTTACTTCTATGCTAAACATTTTTAACAATTCAACAATTCACTGATTTTATTTACAATACATTATTAAAATTTCTCATTTTTTTCAACATTCTTTCAATCACTTCCCCGCTTGATATATACGGTTTTTATGTTTCAATTCCTAGGCTACCTCGAACAAGGCCTTCTGGTGCGTGATGCCTATAAACTACGCAAACACTATTTCTCCACAAAGGGCTGGACAGTTGATGTCCTGTCGATGCTGCCCACCGATCTGGCATACATCTGGTGGCCAGCAACCTCATGCAGTTCCTCCTACCTGCCATGTCCGGTAATTGTACGGCTCAATCGTTTGCTGCGTCTTCCAAGAATGTGGGAATGGTTCGACCGCACTGAAACCGCAACCGGATATCCAAATGCATTCCGCATCTGCAAAGTGGTTCTAGCCATTTTAGTACTGATTCACTGGAACGCATGCATGTACTTCGCCATCAGTTATGCCCTAGGCTTCGGGACAGACAATTGGGTGTACAATTTGAATGGCTTCCGCAATGCTACACTTCAGAGACAGTACATCTACAGCTTTTACTGGTCCACCCTGACATTGACAACCATCGGAGAAACACCGACCCCCGAAAACGATGCCGAATACCTTTTCGTGGTGGCAGACTTCCTGGCTGGAGTGCTCATCTTTGCCACCATCGTAGGTGAGTAGTCAGTCGCCGTACGATATTTGCTTTAATTTCAATTCCACAAATTGTGTTCTCCAATCAACAGGAAACATCGGTTCGATGATTTCGAACATGAACGTGGCTAGGGTTGAGTTTCAGAATCGCATGGATGGTGTGAAGCAGTACATGGCCTTCCGGAGGGTGGGCCATGAACTGGAGGCGCGCGTTATCCGTTGGTTTGCCTATACATGGTCGCAGAGTGGAGCGCTGGACGAAGAACGGGTTTTGGCAGCTTTGCCAGATAAACTGAAAGCCGAAATTGCCATTCGAGTGCATATGGATACGCTGAAACAGGTGCGGATATTCCAGGACTGCGAACCGGGTCTATTGGAGGCGTTGGTGTTGAAATTAAAACTGCAAGTCTTCAGTCCCGGTGACTACATCTGTCGAAAGGGTGATGTGGGCAAGGAGATGTATATTGTAAAACGTGGTAAGCTATCTGTGGTTGCGGACGATGGTGTGACGGTATTCGCCACTCTGGGTGCGGGTTCTGTGTTCGGGGAAGTGTCAGTGCTGGAGATTGCCGGAAATCGAACGGGCAATCGACGAACCGCAAATGTACGATCGCTGGGCTATTCAGATTTATTTTGCCTGGCGAAACGAGATCTGTGGGAGACTCTGGCCGATTATCCTGAGGCCAGGGCCACCCTCACCGAAAGGGGTTGTCAATTATTGCGAAAGGATGGACTCCTCGATGAGGACGTTTTTGCTAGTAAGTCTCATGTTGTGGTCATATCGATTGTAATTATTTGACTGTTTTTTTGTTCGCTTTCTTGTTACAGACTCCCAACGTGTTCAGGATAGTATCGAGGGAGGTATCGAGAAGCTAGAAGTCTCTGTGGAGAATTTAAATGTTCGTCTAGCCCGACTGCTCGCAGAATATACTGCTAGTCAAGCGAAACTTAAACAACGATTGGCCAAATTGGAAGTCAAGTGAGTACTCATATTTTATATCAAAATTTGGTTAAAAACGCTGAAAGCGGTGAAGTTTTTGATGGTGAAGTTGACGTTTTCACTTAGAGTCGTAATGCGTAGTGGGAGGCTGCTGCATTACAAAAATGACAGAGATAGACATGTCATTTTAACGGGAGTTGGAATTAATTCGTATCGTTTTACCAGAGATGGCATGTATTACCTACGCTAAATATTTTCCGTAAGACAGCTGTCATTAGGCGTCAGTTTCAGTATATGTCACTTGGTTGGAGCGTAAATAACAAGTCCTTGAACTTTATCGAATATGTCGAACTTTGTTTCGAATACATTGTTTTTGCGGAGAGTCTTACTTCATAAAGTGTGTTCCCGTACTGTCGAAAATAGCCGAAATCAGTCAAATCCTGTTCCCGTTCGAAGATTTTTCGTAGTTTTTGACAGAAGAGAGAGAGAGTAGTTTTCGGCTATTTTAGGCAGTACGGGAACATTCCTATTACTTTAATATGAAATACGAGTGCTGCCGAAAGTCATCGTATTTCGGTGGAAGTGTCGCTATCGCAAGTGATTTGCACGTTTTAAAAGTGGTGATTTCGACTTGGAAGACAAGGAACGACTTGGACAGCCGAAAAAGTTCGAAGATGAAGAATTGGAAAACGTCGAAATGCGGTTTTTCCTCTGTGAACAGCCACTTCAACAGCTGAATAAGAGGGGATTTTTGCATCGAATTGTCACTGGAGATAAAAAGTGGATCCAAGCGGATCCAGCCCGGCCAACCATCAGTATCAACGGCGACGCCAAATAACCATTGATCCAAGCTCATGCTCTGTATTTGGTGGGATCAGAAGGGTGTGGTCTACTATGAGCTGTTCAAACCGAATGCAATCATCACTGCAGATCGCTACCGTGACCGAATAAAATTAATGCGCTTGAGCTCGGATACTTCGAAAGACACGTCAACGTGATTTTTCAGTACGACAATACTCGTCCGCACATCGCAAAATCGGTCAAAACATACTTCGAAGGGCTCAAATGGGAAGTCCCACTCCGCCTGCCATATTCTCCATACTCTGCTCCTGACTCATGGCCTATCCGAGGGTGGCCGTGGCGTAGTGGTAGTCGTCGTCGCTTGTCATGCGAAAGGTTCACGGTTCGAATCCTGATGTCTTCGAAGCATTTATTTCTCACGAAATAAAAATAAGTTGATCAGTTTCAGAAGTTAATATCGAAACCTACTGCGAAGGCATAACACTGGCAGTAGGATGTTGGATATGGCTGAAGAAATTGATCGCACAAGCTATAAATAAGAAACATCTGGAAAAAACTTCTGTGAATCATAAGCAAGTACAAAAATAATACACAACTCTCCAGTTATCCTGGACACCACCCATAGAGTTAGTTGAAATTGAAACCTATCATCTGAGTTTCCTACCACTTCGTCGAACTGTCTGTCTCTCGTTCTCGTCCTTCATGTGCTCGCGCTGTGTGTAAACATTAAAAGGGTATTCATATCCCCTTTAGCGTGCGTAGATTATAAAAAAAAAAAAAAAAAAAAAAGAAACTTACTTCTTATGAAGATTTCAAAAAATGGGCTAATTTGTGGATTGCATCTAAAGACGAGGCGTTCTTCCAAAATGGTATTCGTATCCTGCCCGAAAGATGGGAAAAAGTGATGGCTAACAAAGGGCAATACTTTGAATAATATAATTTTTCAATTTTATTGCAAACAAACTTTTTTTTTGATAAAAAAAAACACTACGAATTAAATGTAAATTGGGAACTCCAATAACATAAAAAAAGAAACACCCTACCGTCACTCATTGCAATGCAATCCACACATTCCACAGTGATGAGCAAAAGTGGACAAATGCTTTCATGAATGGAAACTGGAAAATTTGAATGAAAAACAATTTTTTTATTTTTTATTGATAGTATAGTTGAATATATTCTGAAAAAAGAGACCATAGACGTATCTGGTGATATTATTGAATGCGACAAATTACTTGCTTTGGAGAGCTGCATTAGTACCATAGTAAATTTTGAAGCCATATTTTATAATTGGAATGAGTAGGGATCATACTAACATCAACATTGTATTCAGACGAGTGAAACTCTGCGACGAGGATAGATTTCCGAAATATCCATAAATTTTACCTATTACTATGGATATTTGGGTGTTCCAGTCTTTTCATTTTAATCACGTATGCGATGGGCGAATTACCAAGTCAAATGGTTGGAAAATGATCAACAGATAAGCTGTGTCCATATATATTATAACACAATTGGTTTTACGGAGGCTTAGCGTCAACAAGTTTTCAGGTGGCCATTTTAAAATACTTTGGAGGTCCTCATTAATTTTGCATGCTTCATCTTCGACAGAATTGCGTTTGCAGCTATGGGTACAGGTGCACTGTTTAATTGTGGACTACAACAGTGCCTAGCATATAACCTTGTTGAACCTCTGCAGAGGGTGAGAAAAAAAACATTGTTGTTAGTTTTGGTACAAGTAGAGTGTGGTCCACAGTATCAAATGCTTAAGGAAAGTCAAGAAGTATTAAAAAAGATTCATCATCCAAGGATATCCTTATACCATCAGTACTTTGCGTAATGCTATTGTGCAACTATGGTGCTGCATTCAAAATCACCTGTCTATAAATTCTTTAATGAGTCTATTTTCAGAGCAGGTTATAGCATCAGCAATGGTAAGTATCTTGAATGATATATGAAATGAAATCAATTTTAGGGCCAATCTTGTTTTGTTGATACATCAACGACTTGCCCTCGGTTTGTAATAACTCGTCGATTCACCTCTACGCCGATGAGGTTCAACTTCACTTCTCGTAGCCGATTGATAAAATGAGTGATCTAGTTACAACGTTGAATGCGGATTTACTTGCAATCAATAAATGAACGACAAATAACGGAGTAGTCCAGAATCCAACGAAATGCCAAGCTATACCAATTTTATACAGGCCCTGCGACCTTGTTTCTGTTCCTGATATTTTGCTACCATGCACTAAAGTGAGGGAAACTGCAACAAGTCTTGACTTTGCAATAAATCGGAACATTTCTTGTAGCAATCATGTAAATCGTAATTGGTCGTATTTATAGATACTAACGAAAATTGTAGATTTCGGCTAGTTTTACCCCATTCGAGACAATTCGCAGACTTGCGCAAATGCTCAGTATGCCTACGCTGAAGTTTTTTTCAGTAGCCTTGACTCGCTATATGTTCAGAAGCTACAAGTAGTTTTCAATGATGCTATCAGATATGTTCACCAGCTACGTACATAGGTATGATCGTATCTTAACACTTTCGAAAAATTTTCTGGGTTGCACACTTCAGCAGTACATATATGGACAGAAGGAATTGAATATTTCTTCACAAAATTATAAAAACTCAATCACCATCTTATCTGTATACTCTTAACTTCGTGCGCCCTTAGAACTCATAATATTAAAACATACAGCTACCAATGTCTTACTTCTTCACGGCTATTCTTCCTTAATTCCACCAGGTGTAAAAAATTTAAATAATGCTAATAATTTTAAATTCGCTCTCATAAGGCGCTATGCATTGCAGCATTAAAAATGAAAATAAATATTCACACACTGACAATTTATACTATATTTGATTTTTTGATGAGCCCGCTGACAACATTGTGTTTATGCGCACTTAATGCAATTTAATGGACAGTAATTTCTGAAAACGCTTCAAATCAATTACCACAGCGACCGTTTTTAATGCTTAACCATACATATGACTGAATTGACTACGAACTCTTTTCCAATTTACTGTATGTTTGTTTAAAAAATATTAATTTTTTCCTCGTACCGTACAGGGAACCTCCACACATCTGTTAAGAACTCTCACCAACGCCATCTTGTGGCAATACGTATTAACAATCTTAAATTTTTCATTTCAGTGCGCAACTATCCAATAAAGAACAAATGGAAAATTCCCAAAAAATGCGTAGCGGCCGTTTATATTCACTTCAACCGAAAAAACGACGACCACGTCCAGTATCTTCGAAATCCGTCGATTGCAAACAAAACACTTTATGAAGGGAATTTAAAATACAAATTTTGTATATCGATTCAATTGAAATTTTACTTAAAATAAGTGTAGACCACATTCTATAAAACAAAAAAAAACAAACAAACAAACACGAAAAATCTACGAGAACTGGTATGTTTCTTTAAATACGGTGATAAAAACTTTTAATTTTTATTTTCTTATTTAAACCGAAAAAATATATATATACAAATATATATATTAAATGTTTTTCTTTTTATTTCATTAAGAAACATGTGCCTCGAAAAAGAAACATTTGTAGTTTAATTAATATAAATAAAATTAAAATGAGAAAGATCTAATAGATAGTATATTTATGTATGTTTTCTGAATTTGTATTAAAAGAAAGAGTAAAGTCTTAATATAAAATATATTTTTAAAAATATATTTATGTATATGTATGTTAAAAACAAAACCCCACACTTAAATACAATTAAATTAAATAAGTATAAAACAATAAATAAATATGTTAAATATTTGATTTAGATTTATCTATGCCAAGTGCACAAGGGAGATGGTAAGTTATTTTCTGTGATTGCGAAAAAACCAATATTTCTTTGATAAATGGTAAATGATTTTGAAGGATTTCAGGAGATGAGTTTTCAAAGTTAAAAATAATCTTTCTGTCGCATTAAAAAGTACAAATCTCCTTATGGATGTCAAAGAAGTACAAAATCAATAGAACAAAGTCATTTGAGGCTCAGAAGCGCAGCTTATAGGTTTCAAGACATCTATTTGAACTTTTCAGAGATACGAAAGACACAAGAAGGTCGGCTTCAATCCTATCTATATTCGGTTCTTCCCTGAGCGATAAACCTGTCGTCTTTCAAAGCTTTTTTTTTTAAATGGGGTGACCAGATAAGAACGAAATTTAAATAAATTTTTGGCTTTATTGTTAAGCTACATTCATGCCATTATGTGCGGAATAACAAACACATCATATAACCGACCGCGTCGGATTTGCTGGTAGTGATTACTTTCACATCAAATTAATGATTTATATATGAATTATACTCGATTGCACCCCTCGTAATAAGGAGTTAAGAACGCCACAATTTATGGGATGTGGCCAACCCAACCGCATTTTGTGAGATACCAGACAATCGGTAGATCCAATTTTCGATGAGTCGGTCCTATATGTTAGGTGTTATTCCGGCAATAGAGTCTCTTCGACCAGAGAAAATATTCGAGTGGTGTCAAGTCACATGATCGTGGCGGCCAAATAATGAACGAAATAATAACGATGACCAATTCAGCTGATCGGCGCCGAATCGATATCTCTGGGTCTTCTTCGATACTGGCCGCTACGGCGGGTAGGTTTTCTTCATTTCGCACCGATTTCTATCTGGTTGGTGGCTCAAGGTCCAAAAGAGTGTGCTCACGCTCTAACTTTTCCACGGTGCGACGAATTGCCTGTACACTGAAGCCAGGGTGACGACCGACCTCACGACGAAATTCACGTCGCGTATTTGCAACTGCGCCGGAATTTCGATAATATTTTTAAATAATTTCCACACGTTCGGCAAGCGTGAAACGATAGGTGGATATCATTGGTAACTTTGACAGCTGCTGTAGCATAACAATTGGAAATAGTGTCACTGCTGTCTGGTCACCCTATATACATTTACTTTTAACAGTGCAGGACAAAGACGATATGACATCTGGATAAATCCTCCATACGCTTAGTCACTGGAATAATCCCAGGTCATATGACAGGCAAATGGTTACCGGAGTCCAGCGATGTCTGTAAAAGTTGCGGAGAAACATCTTCTATGGTACTGCCCCGCCCCACGACGCATCCGTACATTGGGCCGTAGATTTTTGGCAAACATTGCAGAGCTTGGAAATACAAAGATATCGGATCTTCTAAGATTCACCAAGAGCACAAACTGGTTTACGAGTTTGTTAGAAGAGGATTGACTCCAAAACTATGAACTGATTCACAATATGGACCATCGCATCTCCGAGTGGAAATGATTGCTGGAACAATTACACATGCTTCCTAACCTTTCCTAACCTACAGTGAAGCTCGTAGAAGTAAAGAGAAATAAAGGAAAAGGATTTCTAGGTAAGTAATTTCCTATATCTACTCAGGTTTTGAAAACACATATACCTATACCTTAATCGGCCAACACGACTTTCCAACAAGACGGTTATTCAAAAGATGTGTCAATCCAATGGCGTTATCCAAATTTTTAAGGATCTTGCAATTCGTGACGAACCTAAGCACCAGAATGCATTCTTCTGACGAAGTCGATACGATATTCGTACAAAATTTATATTTGTTTAACTGTCAGAAAAGAACCGCACGAATACTATCCCAAGCGCACTTTCTTAAACATCTAATCCAGGCTCAGAAGATCTATAAGTAAGGGTCCTCCCACCTTAGCCTTACCTTGTACACTGAAATAGTTTTAAACTATAAAAAAAAAAAACCAATTTGACAGCCTCCGTCCGTTATTTAATGACTCCTGTTTGACTGTCTAGTGTTGATTAACCTCACTTCTTGACATAGAACTTTTTTACAGCTTTTCAAAATCAGGGTTTCAAAGAACAGTAGTTTTTGAATAGTACCCCCATCTAGCAACACGTTTCAATCATGCGTAAAATAACCGAAAGAGTATAAACAAATGACTGTTAAACAAATTTAAATTAAAAATCTAGTAACTACATTAGACATTTTCTTTTTTTAAATTGTACATTTCCAAACCAACTAAAGCGTTCTTATATCTAAATAGAAATTAAGTACATTTTACAACCCTCTCAAACATAACGGGAGGTGTTAATGTTAAAAAATACCAAACAAAAAATTAATTTAAGAAAATTCCATATATTTTCCACGGCATATCTTGAAAAAAAAACATCATGTAATTTTTTTTTCACACAAAAACGGAAACTACATACATTTAAGTATTTTTAAAAATATTTTCCAATTTATTATAATCTGTAAATGTTTACATTAAATATAATAAAATTAAAAGTTAACTTTTATTTATACGAACAAATGATCTGTGTATATATTTTTAAAATAAAATATATATGTATATGTATGTGTACATTAATGTGTACACTAAGAATACCTACATAAGATTAATAAATCGATAATGATGAAGATGAGCCCTAATCTAAGTCACAACAAAAAAAAAAATAAATACCTACGATAGAACGAGAGTACGAAAAGTGGATCAACAAAAATGATAGAAGTGCATGCAGAATTTATATAAATTGTTAAACAAATATTTTCAAAGATATACTATATAAATATTATATATATACAAATATATATGGCTATCGAATGAGAATAAATAAAATTAACATTTTAACTTTCGTAAACATTTAAGAGATAACCTGTGCCCAGTGCATTGTACTACGAGTAGAAATGAACATATTTTTTGTAACGAAATTAGTATATAAAAGTATTTAGAGTTTAAGGTAAAAACAAAAAAATATAAAAAAAGAAATAAGAACAACATCTTAAAATATAAAATAAATTAATTTCAATTAAATAAAAGAAAATGCATTTCATTTTCATCGTACTCATGATTTATTATTTGCGCAAAAAGTTGAAGTGTAAGTATAGAACCTTGCGGGTGACTTTGGTGTCTGTTGCAGTCGATCATAAATAAAGCCATATATTAACACTGACGAGTTGGTAAGTAATAGATATGTATGTATATACCTAACAACAAAATATATAGTTTATCACTGTTTTTGAAAATCCATTCAAGATCATATAATACTTAACCAGTCCTAACAAATTAGGTGTCAAAAGAAGGAGAATCTCCTGAAGCACTGACGAATCGCACTTTCACTTTATAAATTTTAACAAATTCAAAAATCTATCAAAGCAAATATTCTACCCAAAATGAACTCCCAAAAGAATAAACACTTCCCGTATGATTTCCATGGGATTTCCATGAGTTGACACATGGAAATCATATAGTTTCTATAGTATAGGTACCATTTGCGGCTCTCACACTTAACCAATCCTAACAAATGAGGTGTCGAAAGAAGGAGAATTTCCTGGAGCAGTGACGACTTGTATTTTCACTTTATAGATTTAAACAAATTAAAAAAACCGGTCCAAACAAATATTCTAACCAAAATGAACTCCTTAACAAAAAAAACTTCCCGTATGATTTCCATTTGTCAACTATTGGAAATTAATTCATTTTGGTTGTTTAGAAGTTTAGCTTTTGGGGTTTGGACTTTCTCTTGCGAGAGTTCTCGCACGGGCACACTGGTTTGTTATGAATAAACAATTAGATTATGGGACTATTTTTCAGGACTGCATAGTAAAGTAACGGCATTTTTTTTTTCATTTTAAATTTCTGTACCATGACAAAATAAACGTGATTTTATGAAAGTTGGTTAAGTTAGTCTAGAGGTGAAGACAATTTAAATAGCACAGCTGTGTTTCTATCGAAGTTTCATTTAATTTTACGACCAAATATTATTACTGAGGTACTTCGTAGTCGTAGCACATAAATATATTGTTACTTAAGTTAATTTAATAGTTTTTGAATTAAATACCCAAAACTGTAGAATATAACGTGGAGAACATGCAAGCGAAGGCTTCAGGGAACGATTGGAAAACAAAAGGCTTTTGGAATGACAAATAGTGCGAAAGTTCATGATAAAAAGTGATGAGTCCTATCCACCACTGCCAGAGTTGGTCTTAAATATAATTCGTAAAAACCGGCAACGAAAAACCACCTCTAGAGCCAATGTTGCCTTAGTTCACCTAAGCAAAGTTAATTCGTTTTTGACTGTTCGTAAAATAAAGAAAAATCGAAAAACAACTAAACGTAACTATTTCATTGTTGAAAATATATTCGGGCGAATTGCTAGACAGGAGCCATTGCACAGTGATTCCACTCTCGAACAAAGGCATTCATAATTACTTGCTCATTGAAAAATAACCAAAATTAATTCGTTTTAGAGTAATTTTGGGGAGCTTATTCCGAATCTGCAATCCGTTTTGCTGTATCAAGTCACGCTTTCGAGATAACGGTACGGTGTATAGGGTGGTCCGGTTTGCGATACATATATCTTGAGATGTGATTCATTGGTTAATGATATGAAAAAAATCTTATAGGAATGGTGGTCTATCTTGAATACCCACTTAGCTACAGGATGTTATATGTGTTGAATATCCTTCACGGAAAAATGTACCAAGAGTTGTTCTAACACATTATAACTTCGAGCGTATATTTCGTTCTTTTTAGTTAGTTTTTCCCGTAGTCGGGTTTTAGTTTTTTAAACTTAATTTTTTACTTACAACTTTTTAGTTTCAGAAAATATTAAGTGCATGTTAGCAATATCGTGTTCTATTTGGCAAACCCTTTCATTTGATACCCATATTAAGGAGGTAGTAAAGATAACGGAAATTCGCCATCTTGGGGGCGTCCGCCATATTGAATTTAGAATGACGTCATATCGTATTGTATTCTACTCGGCAAGCCCTTTCATTTGACAAAGAAAAAAAAAAGAAAAAAGAAAAAATAGGTAATCCGCCATCTGGCTTACTGCACCCGCCATATTGAATGTTTCTGTGACGTCACATAGCCTAGGACACTCTCCGGATCAAGGCAAATCCAACGAAATCGCAAATGTTGAAATCGATTCCATAGTTTAGGCTATACGAGGTGACATCCTTACATACAAACCCAGCCTGTTAAAATCATAATCTTCCTTTTACCTAGACGGATAAAAAAGACAATCATTTTTGGGTTTTCGAGGGCGTCTGTTTTTTTTTAAAGACGTCATTATAAATAAGTTTCTCAGTAGCTCCTTAATAAGGACTGGTGTTTAAAGTATGTTTTTTTTTCTCATCCAAACTAATCCAATGCGCATTCAAGATAACCAATCCACTAACTGGTCACTTGTTTTCATCCGAACATAAACAACCACCGAAAGTATCCACAAGCATGTAGCTATAGGGATTACGTTTCCTTAAAGCAAGGCCAACATTGAAAGCAACGTCCTTATATGTATTCCATTTGTGTGTGTACTCATATTAAGTAAACATTTGACCCGAATTGGGTCGTAGAAGCCACAGTCACTGTGCATGTGCAATGCAATTTTGCCAAAAATATATTAATTTATTCATTATGCATTTTCTCAGACACAGACTTTCTCCATTAAAACGGGGCGAAGGAACATTTTAAATGCGACTTACGAGTGTATTCGAAAACCATTTGTTTACAGGGTCTGTTGCAGTCGAATGTATGTTATGTAGGTTAAATGTAAATGCATCCTTTTGTTGATATTTATACTGAAATAAGATTGTCGCAGTAGGTTCCCTTAGTTCATCCAACGGGTTAACAAGCTCCACGGGATATTCTCCAGTTTGCTATTATAGTTTGTATGTACACGTGTGTGCATCCTGGTTACAAAAGGGTGTATCGGACATATATGTACATTTTATTATATGTGGTGCCAAGTTTTTTCGTATATGCACACCATTTTCGATTATCCTCACTTACTTCCGGTTGAGGAGAGACTTTCCGTAGTTGTGATACTACTGGCGCCAGACTATTTGCTTTGTAGAATCTGTTGTGTATTTCCGCTTAGATTTATCGTCCGATTCGTTTCGAAATTACTTTTAGTTTCCTTCCTTCAACTTCCTCAGCTGTCGGGAAAGTTTTACTCTGACTCTATAAGTTTATTTTAGGTTATGAGCTTCTATCTTTTCGGGACACCTTTTATAAACTCATATTGGATCGCGCGCCGGCCGTTGCGTTTTCGCAACAGCAACTTTGCACCTTTGTAGCTTAAGTAAAAATACAGGTATTTGATCACTTTTTTTAAACCAAGGGTCGTATGCAAAAACCTTTCGCTCAGAATCAAGTCTCACTTTTTATAGCTTTAACTCGGGTTCATATGCAAAAAGGAAATGAGATAGATCTCAGAGAATGAGCTCTTGCTCAATCGATGAGACAGTTCTCATGTTTTGATTTCTCCTATGCAAAAAACATAGCAATGTCTCAGAACAATGAGGTTAAGCTCATAGAACGTCAAGACTGGAAATTTGTTGTCTCGTTAGGTCAAATGGCTTCGTATTTAAACGTTTTTGGTGTCACTGCGCAAAATCGGAACTGCAAAAATCTTTTTCGATTTAATTCGTTTCAAGTTGATTAGATAACTGATCACTCTCTTCAAAACAATGAAGATTCTCGCTTAGGTTATAATCCAGAAGAACCTGAATTTCAAATTGGTAAAGCAGAAGATTTTGGAGGAAGTCAATTCAGCGTTTCCAGAATATTGAGAATATTGCGGGCGATATAGTGGAAAAAGGAATAATTTTTAACCGGTTTTTCTTCTAGTTCTTTGATAGTAAGCATTCCTTTATTGTTGCCATTAATAGATGGTGAGGGAGAGCCAGTATGAAAGAGAGAGTGTCTTTGTGTATTTTGTTTAGCGTTATAATGCAGATACATAGATGACATTTTTGGCGCGAGAAAAACTTTTTAGCGCAATCACAAAATTAAATAGCAAATAATGTAGATTATGCACCAGACTTTCCTATGGAATTTATGTATGTACTGTACCTATATCAGGGGTCAAATCGCGTCTTCCGTGAACGAGTAACTCGTTTTCGTAAAATGTGTATTCGGGATTATCGCATACGTGAACGTATATCCGTAAACGTTATTTGGGATCACCACTTGGCTTAACGGATACGTAAACGTATACGTTCAATCTTAAAGTTATTCGATTGGTTTTTAGTGTTCGTAATTTCTGTCGTGCGAAAATTAATAAAGAAAAATGTAAGTTTAATAATTATAAATTGATTATAAATCTATTTGGGTTTAAATTCATATACATGCATTAAAAAAATACATTTTTAGGATAAATTGAAACAAAATAAACTCCACTCAGAAGATAGTTTTGGCAGAGTACATGAGAGATTACCCGAATTCGGCCAAAAACTTGCTTCTAAACACTTGTTAAGGCAGAGCTTCTTCTTTAAGAATGTGGGAAAGCTTGAGCAAAAATTAAATGCTATAGGGCAGGGGTTCCCAATCTTTTTTATACCGCGACTCCCTTTACAGGCTGTCAATTTTTTCCGACGCCCTACTAAAAGAAGATACCTGCATGTATTTAGCTCTAGCAGATGTTAAGGGACACCGTAGCGCAAGTGGTTAGTGCGTCGGACTACTGAGCCAGCGGTCTTGGGTTCGAATCCCGCCGCAAACACCTAAACGTTTTTCACAGTGCCCACCTCTTTCGAATGTCTGACAAGCATCAAAGAGTATCATTTGTCACGATTGAGCTTCTCAACTCGCCGTTCGGAGTCGGCAAAAAACTGTAGGTCCCTTCCATTCGTGCAAAAATATAACACGCACACACAAATGGTTGCTAGAAGCAGGCCTAGGTTCACCTCGAGCTGTAGCGCCAACTAAGTAAGTAAGTAAGATGTTAAGATTACTTTATTTATTATTTAATTAAAGAAAGCTCCAAATATTATATATAGAATCTTAATTATTGTTAGTTATTACAATCAATCAATAAGAAAGATGAAGTTTTGAAATCGCTACTCTCATTTCTTTTTCTAAATTTATTTGTAGCCTGTATTTCGAATTGCTACTGCAATTGCAAAAAAGCGAGTTTCACACAAGTATGACGAAGCAAACGGTAAAAGGATCTTCAAAGGTGTAGAACTGTAGTACTGAGAGTAGGATATTTTTGGGATACATTGCTCCAAATTGAAATAGTTTGCCTTTGCCGAAACGTAGTTTAAGGCTCGTATCACAAGAAAGTTCTAGCAGTTGTTCTTTCTCGACTATTGGAAGTGCAGATGGGGGTGGGGTCGATTGGAATGGATCTCTAATCCCGTCGTATTGCTCAAGATTCTTTGGAAAACATTTATTAAAATGGGTGCTCAATGTCGATAAGTGAAGAACTAATGTCAATTGCAAACTTAAACTCAGATTTTGAACAGATTTTTCTTGCTGGGAAGCCTTGTAAAACAGGAAAACAGTCAGTACTTTCTTTCTACTCTTCTATTTTTTTACATCTCGCGACGCCCTAAGGATAGTGCTGCGCCGCCCCAGGGCGTCGTGATGCACAGTTAGGGAAACTCTGCTATAGGGCCTCATGGAAAACACATTTAATTTATTGCATCTCTACTTATTATAAAAAAATTTGTTTAAGTTTTTTGCAGACCAAAAGTTTCAAAAAAAAAATAAAAATATCATTTAACAAAGCATCCAAAAACAGAACAGGAGATTGGAAGCAAGAGTTAAGGGACTTCCAAAGATTAGTACATTGGGTAGTTACTCGAGTCAAAAGCTAAGACTTCAACAACGCCAAGAAGTACTGCTTCCAAAGATTCTGTGGAGGAGTCCCTTCGATTGATATTGGAAGGCTATCCAATAGACAGTCGCAGCGAACAAGGCAATGATTGCGAAGACAGGCACTAATTCCAAAAAAAAAAGACAGACAACAAGGAGAATTCATAGCAAATTATCACTCTTTCAAGAAAATCTTAAGATGGGGTCCGAATTCAACAAAAAAATTTAACAGATTGCTTGAAGTCCAAGAAAAAGTACTAACGATGAAGGAAGAGAAGCACAAAAGTTTCATTGCCGTGCAAGCGATCGAGCTGTAGCTCTTCAGCTAGAAATGCTAAAAAAGAAGACTGAAGAAGAAAATTAATAAAATAAATATGTGATAAGTAAAAGTTCTTCGACTTTATTAATCCAAAAAAAACCGAACGCCAACCTGTGGTTGGCCCACCTTGTTCGTAATAAAAACTAATAGCTCGACGTTATAAAATTATCTTTATTCTGGATACACTTCAGATGCCAATTTTAATCCTACTCCGTCAGGTTCCCAATTCGAACTGACTTACAATGTTTGGTATACTTAAACCTAATTTCACTTTGACCTTGGTTCCCACGATAGCCGTCCGCGCGTGCAGGAAATGCAAGCGATGCGTCCGGTGCAATGGCCTTGCTGGGTGTTCTCGCATTACCGTATGCCAGGTGAATGTCGGCGCGTGTTAACTTGATACATGTACAAATACTAAATAAGTCGTGAATATGAATTGTGATTATTTTTTTTTTTGTTTTTGTAGCAGCCTGTATTATATACGTTAATTATTTAAAACTTTTATGTATACTTTAAAACAAATACAATGAATTTTAATGTATCTTTTACTTTAAAACAAATGTGATGTAATATAATGAACTTTTGAACTAATGAACTTTTTAACAAATATAATTTAATTTAATTTTTACTTTAATAATCTTTTAATATAAAAAATATATCGTTTCTTGCAACATCAAATGTATTGTTTTCTGTCAAACAGACTGCATCATTCTAAGAATGCTAAAACTATTTTCTGAGAACAAAAAACATATTTGATAAGCATTCATTCGGTATAGCTTTTGGAAGTATAAAAGGGAGTAGAATCTCCAGTGTAAAATACTCTGTTTCTGGTAAGGAGCTCGCTCGCGCCAGTACTGATTTAGACCTACGTGATCGTTAATTTGATCCTTGGACTGATCATTGCTGGTTCGGGTGAGTTCTCTTATTTCATTTGACAGTGGAGATATTGGGTACCGTGGTGCACGCCGGGTCATACCGTATTTCGGCTGTTAAATTATACTCCAATCCTACCATTTTAAAGTATGTAAATATTTCTCTGTAACCCATATCGATAAAAATAAAGAAGCAAAAACAAATACTCGTTCGTTTCTACATTTTTTTTTTATTATTTATATATTTAACTTTGGCACTACGCTTCTAAGCATGTGCTGTTTTAGCTGACTTTAACTGGACCGATCAAGAAAACCATGTTTATTCACTATAACGATACAGAAATTTGAGTTTCCGAAATTATGTTGCGATCTATGTATGTACATATATAATTATTATATACATCTATGTTCTCATTTAATAAACGTGCAAGCGATATGCAATGGAGCTAAAAAGTTTACTAGTGTGGACGTCTCATGGCCCGGCCCGATTTACGATACGACTCCAAAGTATTTTACAATTCAAATATTTACCAGGCACTTCTTAATAAACCTACGTGTGTCCTCATCGCTGTAGAGGGTTATATAATTACTCCTTTTATAATGACGCTATATCCAAGAATATCTACTGTTGTAGAAGAAAATTATAACAATGTTCTAACCAAAGAACGAGTGATTATTGAATGGAAAGGAAGAAAAGGAAGAAATTGAATCACATTTATATTGTTTAACCAACATAATGTTCAGTTTCTTAATATTTAAGTACAAATTTGAAAACCAACTTAAAACAAAAACTAAATTTGCAATTTCATTCAATAAAATGAATAAGACTGAGACAAAGGTTTTCCATACCGATTTAAGCTTTTGCTCATTGCAAACGCTTAGTCTTGGTACGTTTCGCTGCGTTTTACATCTCAATCTACTTAGACTGAGCGAATGCTTTTTGCATACGACCCAATGATAGCTTAGACTTTTGCTTATCCGATCTTGAACTTTAAAATGTGCGTTTTTACTTGTGATTATTAGAAGGTCTGAAAGTACATTTTTTTTAGAAGGGCCGCCTTGACAGATTTGAAAACATCTTTGGAATTGTTCTTAGAATACCTATTTTAATATATATCTTCACTGTAAATTTTTCAATAAAAGGTTTATTTTTGAATATTGCTCTAATCTGACACATGTTGCTGGTTCAGAAATTTTACCTAAGTATAAGTTTGTGATGTGAGAAATCGAAATTGTGCCCGTCGTGAACAATCAACTAAGAATATGCTTCTGTAGCTCGAAGTGTTGCCAAAAAGTCTGTCAATTCCAAGTCGATCTCAGGAATTGGGCATATCAAACAACACTCAACCGAATTTCGCATAAGGACTTGGGTCATAAAGCTTTTAAAGCTTTGGTGGGGTTTTAGGCAGGATCCCTCATTGGGCCTTATTTTCTTCTAAAATTCTCGGGTAAATGTATTGCGCTATGGAACCATGACCAGTGAATTTTTGTGGCCGGAACTTAAAGGTATGGATGTTGGCAATGTTTATTTCCAATAGAACGGCGCTACATGCCCCACACAAGTGGCGAAAATATTGCTATTTTGCGAAAATCTTTCGATTCGTCACCTTCTTTCGTTGGGCTAATGCCAACGCTTGCCTGTCAAATGCAGCACTGAAAGCCAACATCCGCGCCCGTGATCGAAGAAATCAATGTGCGTAAATGCTTCAGTATATCAACGCGCACCTGTTAAGATATATATGTAAGAGCCTCGACCTCGCTGGTACACGTAGACGAATACATAAGCATAAACTTACTTACATTTGTCGCTAGCAGCTTTCTAATTGGTTGAGTTAGTCCGCCAGTATTTGGCATTAAGCTGCCGCTCCTGTCCAGGAAGATTTCTTACCTGCATAGGTATGTCATGTGCTCTTTGAAGTGAAGTCCGTGTTCCAACAGCATTCACAGGTATCTGATGTAGATACGGGCTTGACTCAATGGTATGCTCACCAACCTGCACAGTGAGGTATTCCACTATTTTCCTACTGCTTCCGTCTTGTGGTCTGCCAGTTCCAAGTCTGATGTCTGTAGCTATGACCTGACATCCCTGATCCACCACACAACAAATACTGCAACCGCGCAGCCGATAATGTCCACTCCGCTCGGTTTTGGTATTCTTAGGAGTCCATCATATATTATGTTCCATAGGACTGATCCAAGCACTGACCCTTGACGTACTCCTCCCCTAATTTCGTACTTCTGTGACCCTTCTTTTGTGTCGTAGTCTCGTAGTAAAGAGTCCTGTCTTTGAAGTAGCTATGTATCTCACTACTCATTCGCTACGATCTGACTATACAGTTCCAGCTAATTGAGTTGAATGTGTTTTTGACCCAGTATTGCTTTCTTCCTTCTAGCCATCCTTGTCCCACAATTGTTTCATGTGCGATGTCGCACACTGCCTTTATTGCCTATATCGTGCTTCGCATCTTTCTCCGGCTGGAGAGTCCGGAGTCTCCTTTAGTGTACCGCTCTAGTAATGATTTTTTCAAGAACTTTACCCACGGTATCGAGTATGCACCGCTCCCCGTACGATGTCGATTGGTCGGGTGGTTTCTTTGCCTTTGGAATAAGTACTAGCCGCTACCATTTCCATTGTAGTGGGAATTTGCCTTTCACTAAGGATGTAGTATACAAATGCGTAAAGATCGCTGGCTTTCTTTTGGTCGCTTTCTTCCGGACGATATTTGAGATCCCATCTATTACTGACCACTTTTTTGACTTTTTGAATTAGAATTTGGACTGCAGTGCCATCTATCGACATGAAAGTCATGAAACTCAAGCCAAGGTCATGAGTATATTGATTGCTAAAAACAAAGCTAAGAGTATGAACGCCTTATATTGTTTCACGAAATCCTCCAATATATATTTTTTATAACCAATAAAAAGGATTTAGGGCGCCACCGCCACCCCTAGGGCATTTTCTTGTTATCAGCTCCATGGAAAATAACATTTACTAATTGCACAGAGTCGATACACATTTTTCCACTGAAGTATGTAGAAACACTTCCTTCCCTCCATGCATCGTGTCTTTAATCATCGTTTCTCCGTCCGCAACGATTCCCCGGGCAGTGGTTCACATAAAATTAATTTTACGGCAAAGGATATGATTCGTGGAAAACGTCCACCACTACCGACACGTTTAATAATACAACTTCAGGCAAGACGATAACTGCGGTCGATGATGGTGGTGTTGATGTTGATGATGATGATGATAATGTTCAAGCTTTTCAGAGTAAAATGATACCTCAAGGAATTGAGGTGAAACAAACACAACAAACCACTGTCCTGCCCACTTTGTGCACATGTCCCGTACAGAGCACTTTCCTCAAGGACATTAAACGAAGGAATAATTCGTGCTAAGAGACTGCGAATGCAGTGTGAGATGTAGGTATGTATGGATTTGCTTAGGATGTATTTTATGGTACACTTGTATCTTGGGATCATTTGTCAAGTCGGTTTCGTGAATAATTTTATGACCGAGTCTGAGTGGGATTAAAAGGGAATTTTAGAATTAGAGAGAAAATCGTTAAACATAAACATTTCGAGGAAAAAATAACATCGCCAATTGTCTGTCAGTTTGTTCTGGCTAATCTCAAAAACCGCGGGGCGATTTTTAACGCGGTTGTTACCATAGAGCTTCATTTGGGAAGGTTTTTAGTGTACATACGAGTATACGCAAGTTAGCTAAGTAACTGATGAAAAGAATGAGAACAGGAAAATCAATTATCGGTCATCTAGACCTTTTATGAAGTTAGTTTATAAATACTACAGTCGACTCTCCCTAAGTCGAATCTTCACGGGATACCGAGATTTGTTCGAGTCAGAGAGAGTTTTGGAAAAGTTCGAGTAATAGAGAGTAACATTTAATTTTGTTTAAAAATGTTTGTTTAATAAAAAAAAAAGTTGATGTACTTACAAAAAAGTTAAGAAAAAAAATATAGCTACTTGCTTAGTTAAAAAAAATCTAGCTACAAACATGCCCATAAAGACTGCATCAGCTCCGCTAAACTGCCTACAATCAACTGATTTGTGGGTGGCCGTGGCGTAGTGGTAGTCGTCCTCGCTTGTCATGCGGAAGGTTCACGGTTCGAATCCAGATGTCTTCGAAGCATTTATTTCTCACGTAATAAAAATAAGTTGATCAGTTTTAGAAGTTAATACCGAAACCTACTGCGAAGGCATAACACTGGCAGTAGGATGGTGGGTATGGCTGAAGAAATTGATCGCACAAACTATAATAAGAAACATCTGGAAAAAAACTCCTGTGAATCATAAGCAAGTACAAAAATAATACACAACTCTCCAGTTATCCTGGACCTGGACACCCCCCATAGAGTTAGTTGAAATTGAAACCTATCATCTGAGTTTCCTTCCACTTCGTCGATCTGTCTGTCTCTCGTTCTCGTCCTTCATGTGCTCGCGCTGTGTGCAAACATTATAAGGGTATTCATATCCCCTTTAGCGTGTGAAGATTATAAAAAAAAAAAAAAAATAGAAACTCCAGCTGGAATCTTATTAAAACAAGTTCTATTTATTTACATACGCAGATAGATTCATTGAAAAACCTGTTTTGAATACAACTAACAACACAAAGTCAAAGTATAACAATAATGGTGCGAATTCATAGACAAATAAAGCCGAAATTAAAGGAATTTATTCACCTATGTATGTTACATAACCTAAAATATACATTTTGCTATGCATAGTCACCTTATAGTCGACTTTAAACATATAGCCGGCTCGAAATTGAAAATGACCCAAACTTCACTTTAAATAATTATAGTCGGCTCTAAATTTCTCATATATTTTGGCGTTTTTAGTGTTCCGTCCGTACCAAAACGGAACACTAATGGAATCAGTTCGGTGTCTGTCTGTCTGTCTGTCTGTCTGTCTGTCTGTCTGTCACAGGCCTTTTTCTCAGAGACTACTTAACCTAGACTATTGAAATTTGGAACAGTTGTAGCAATTAGTGGCCTAAACACAGACCAGAACTTAAAAAACTGAATTTCGACTTTGGGGGGGTAGTTTCTTAACAAATTTTCACAAAACGTTACAACTTGCTGCCCCGAGCTTTTTCTCCGAAAATATCGCTCAGAAAAATCTGAATAAAATCACAAACATTGAGAATAAAGTGTAGATGGAAACATAATTCTCACGACTGCCCTACTTCAACCGTTTTTTTTTTAATTAATTTTTTAATTTCAACTACCCTACTGTTTACATACCCAGAAAAATATCACAACGCCTAAAAGTAGATACGAGAGTAAAAATTCAATAATTGATGGCAAAAGTGTTATACCCGCAGCGAATTTTCGTGGCATATTCCTACCGGATAACTATTGACCTAAGACTTAAACCAATGATACATAATATAACACATAAAGGAAGCTTGATGGTTTCCTATTATAATGTAGGTGTCTCTACTTTTACTATATTGGGAAAAATTGAATTTGTGTATATACAGACACAGAGAGGGAGACAAATCGCAAAATTCTACGCAGTTAATGAAATTGAACGAATAACGAGACGAAAAATTAAATCTGATGCACAAGCGTACATTTCTTGTAAATACATATACATATGAACATATTATGTAGGTATATATGTATGTATGTATATACATGCTTTATTTGTTGTTTTTTTTTTCTTTTACTTTATGTGTGTGTATAACTATTCTTCTGAGCAGATGAGAAAGGACATCAGAGACATATGTACATACATACATGCATATGTAGGTAATTTGTTCAACTTACTTGTTGGTATACATTTATGTAGGTACAAATTTGAATTTATTTTTCGCAAATTGTGCTCAATTTATTTGTATTGAAATGTGCTGTGCACCATAAAACTGTGTATGTAGGTACACATGTACTTTCTTGTGTCTGCAGATATACAAGTGCATATGTACATATATGTACCTATATATGTTTTTATGTTTGTACATATATGTGAGTATCGAACAAAGTATCATTGTATCTTTAGTAGAAATGGGATCGTAAAGAAAGGGTTCATATAGATCTATCAACATAAATCTATGACATACATATGTATGTAGTTAAAATAACTGATACAGTACGGAACACTTATTGCGCAAGTATAACTTGCACTTGACCGGATTTTTTTTATTCAAATCACTTTACAAAAACATACCAAAGTCGATACTAACTAATCCATAGGCAAAAATGTGTTTATGAATAACGAGAAGTTATAGCCGGCTTTTTTATTTAGTGCCGGCTGTAACTATAGTCGGCTATATATTTTTTTTTGTTTTTGCGTTCCAACTTTTTAAAAACTGTATCTTTTTATGGAGGTACTAAGAATATGTATAGAAAGAAACACGACGAGCTGACGATATGATGGCACACGCGATGCTGTACATAATACATATTTAGGGTATTGAGGTGTGTAGGTACTTGATGGTTAGTAGTTTATACTCAAATACGAATTCCGAAGGGGTAATGTATTTTTATTTTGGTTTGTACTAAAGGTAATTCGACTTAAGAGGTGAAAAACTATTCCAATAATCGAGAGAAAGTGTTCGAGTTAGAGAGAGTTTCGACTTAAAGGGAGTTTGACTTAGAGAATGGTTTTTGTATGGAAAATTGAAGGGAATGATATAATATGGCGAAAAAATTCGAGTTCGACTTTGGGAGAGTCAACTATATATATATATATATCCTAAGGATACCAATACTTTATAAGACATTGTGTCCTAAATTGTTATCGATTTGTTTAAAATAAATAAATAAATAAAATAACTACTTAAATTAGCACGGATTTAGTCGCCACGGCAACTATCTGTTATGCTTTGGTTAATATTTTACCTCCACTCATCCCATTTCACCTAGAAAAGCTGGGAGGAGGGGGAACTGGTTGACGTAGCAACTTGAGTGTCCCGAAATAAAAGGGAAACATTTAATTGAACCCTACATGCACAATTATTTTAATAAGACAGATTTTATTCCTTTGTAGTATGACTGTGAACTCCCGATAATTCCATGTTCAGCGGACCAAGGAAAAACTTCGAATTACAGAGGTTTGAGAATGGAAAAATTGCAAACTCTATTGCCAACAATCTGCGCACCTCTCCGTTCAATGAATGGATGCATAAACAGCGCAAGGGTATCTCTTAAAGATTTGGTTTTCATGACTTACTTTCATAACGTAGTTATATCAGCGAATACTTAAGGAAAAACAAATAGAATCGACTTCGAATTATCGAGGTAAAAAATACACCACGTTCGAATTAGAGAGGTTTTGAAGTTATTTTCCACGACAATAAATTCGAAAGGGACACATTGCATAGATTTTCTTCGATTAACAGAGGATTTCTTAGAGGATTTCTCATTTTTTTTTTTTTCGAAATTCAGAGGTTCGAACTATCGAGAGTTCACTGTTTAATGAATTAAACAATGCAATGAAGTTTGAAATTTCCAAGAATTTCATTATTAGGCGTGTTTTTTTGGTAATCTATACAGCCTTAAAAAAGTATGTGTAAAAAAAAGCTCTTCGGTGATTTGGTAGCCACTATGCTGATTGACATTCGACATTTAAACATCTGTTTTTCTTTTTAAAAAGGCGGGATACCCTATTTAATGATTTGCCTGAGAAAAATTTTTTCTGACTTTTAATAATTCTTCCTCACTTTTCCACTTGTTTTTCAAACTCCTTTGCATAGCATCACGTTTGCGTCGCCGTAATTGTTTTCAAATTTGTCACTTACATGTCATATTTGACATTTTCGGTAACATTTCGATAACAATCGACAAAAAATAGTTTGGTTTTTGGTAGCACATTTTTTTTGTCCAGGCTAAGGACAAGGACATAAGACTCGATAGCTTTCTGCATTTCGTTATTCTATATAGGCTTAGTTGTTAGTGTATTTAACATGAAAAATATTTTATATTTATATTTTGTATATTTTGTTTTAATTTTACGTAACCCATTTTCATAGCGATTACATAATTTCTCAATATGAAATAGCTATATGTACATACATATGTATGTATGTATGTAAGCGTAGCGTAAAAAGTGCAAAAAATGTTCGTGTTGTTGGATTCATTTTTTTCTGAGTTGGTTTTGATTGGGTTTAAACTTTAAAGTTTGTAAAAGCAGAAATAGGATAAGAAAAAATGGGAAATAAACTGAATTCATTTTTTTTCATTCTTAAAGAGGGAATGTCTCATGCACCTTCAGGGGTGCCTATGTGCCAGGGGTGTGTCGGACTCAAATCAACGAAACCCTCTCTATCTTTAGGTAATTTAACTCTGGAACTGATTCTCACATTACTTCAGGTCGATGCAACTTAACCTAGCCTCTGTGGGACTCTTGTCTCTATGGCCATAGCAAGGTTTCGTCGAGTTGTCTCCTTTTTATCTTTAGCTTCTTGTCCTTCTTACTTAAAACTTTCGAAAGAGTTTGTGATGACAACCACCCCCTGTCTATACGTAAAAGGAACCAGCACTCCTACATGAAAGGCAAACGACATACCTGGCCACAACGACATACCGAGGATCGAAAGAGCAGATGAACTGGCAAGAGCAGAGACTGAAGACGTGCAAAATCTCACAGTAACTACTAAAGGGTGATTTTTTAAGAGGTTGAGAACTTTTTTTAAAAAAAAAACACAAAAAATTCGAAAAAATGAATGAAATATTTATTTGAAACGATAGTTTGAACCTTGCAATTTAATGTTTAAAGATAATTTCATGCAAATGTTGACCGCGGCTGCGTCTCAGGTAGCCCATCCGCTGAGTCCAATTTTGGCATACTCTTTCACACATATCGGCCGGTATCTCACGAATGAATGCATGGATGTTGGCTTCCAGTGCGTCAATCGAAGCGGGCTTGTCCCTATAGACATTAGCCTTGACATACCCCCACAAAAAATAATCTAATGGTGTCAAATCGCACGATCAGGGCGGCCAATTGACCGGCCCGAAACGTGAAATTAACTGTTCACCAAACTCGCCTCGCAATTGCGCCATTGTTTCGCGTGCTGTGTGGCATGTGGCACCGTCTTGTTGAAACCACATATCATGCAAGTCAAGAACTTCCATTTCGGGCAAAAAAAAAGTTTGTTATCATCGCTCGGTAGCGTTCACCATTGACAGTAACGCTGCGATTCGCATCATCTTTGAAGAAATATGGCCCAATAATGCCGCCGGCCCATAAACCGCACCAAACAGTGGCTTTTTCGGGATGCATTGGTAGCTGTTGTAATGCTTCTGGCTGATCTTCACTCCAAATGCGGCAATTTTGCTTATTTACGTACCCATTCAACCAAAAATGAGCCTCATCGCTGAACACAATTTTTCGATAAATCGATAAAAAAAACATTTCGAACCGAGCACGAATTTTGATAGTAAAATTCAATAATTTGCAAGCGTTGTTCATTTGTAAGACGATCCATGGTTAAATTGCAAACCAAACTGAAGCTGTTTGACAGTGACACAAGGTACTAAACACACGTCAGCTGTCAAAACCAGTGTTGCCAAAACCAAACCAGCTAAAAAATCACCCTTTATAAGTGCGGCGAACAAGCAGTGAAAACCGCTTACAGTCTGTCTTTTGCAAAACGCCACTCGCTAATATGGAGTCAAATCAATTTAAACAGACATGGAAACAGATTGGGACTAGTGCCACATATTTAGTGACCAGACGTCCCGGATTTTGCGGGACAGTCCCGCATTAGGCATAGCTATCCCGCATCATCAAATGTACCGCAAAATGTCCCGCATTAACAGATTAGTCCCGCAAAAATCCGCAAAATGAAAACAAATAATCAAATCGCACTACTAGTAGCTATTCAAATAATGCCCATGTGGAACCTGAAATGCCAATGGGCACATTCCGGATTTTAGTTAACGGTCTCTGATTGGTCGAGAGACCGGAAATTAATTAATCACTTAAGGCCCCGACCCATAGACTGCGTCAACGTCGGCGTTTTGAACGCTGACGTTGGCGCTAACGCTTACCGCAGAGAGCCGTCCCATAGAGTGCGTCGCATACCTACGCTGAGAGATGACAGATTTTTCAAAATGATTATGATCAACAAATCAATTATTTAATTCACTTTACAACGGCATGTGAATTCAATTTACGTCAAGAAACTCGAGTGAATTCAATTCACTAAAATAACAGGATTTTCGGAATGCGGAACACGAATTTACAGCTGTCATCTTGAGTGGAATGCAGAACACCAAAATATTCACTTTCGAACATACAATCCACAATTCATAATTTCGTTCGGAATGCAGAACACCCAATTCCACTTTTGGTGGGTGAATTAACTAAAAGTGGAATGCAGAACAGAGGGGATAGACTGAATTATATTTTGAATTTTTATTTTCTATTATTTCATACAAATATAAATTATTAATCAAATGTTATTTGATTTAAACAAAAAATCAGTGAAACTAAATGAGACTGCCATATTCACATACATACCTTATTTTACATAGATTTAAAAAGTGGAATAAACTGTTATTTAGAATAAAATATAATAATAATAAATAATAATATTTGGCTTCAGCAGTCCTAGGTAGAACCAAGCCTAGCTGCCCGCAACCATTTGTGTGTGCGCGTTATATTTTTGCACGAATGGAAGGGACCTACAGTTTTCTGCCGTCTCCGAATGGCGAGTTGGGAAGCTATACATGACAAATGATATTCTTGAATGCTTGTCAAACATTCGGAAGAGGTGGGCACTGTGAAAAACTTTTTAGGTGTTTGCGGCGGGATTCGAACCCAAGACCGCTGGCTCAGTAGTCCGACGCACTAACCACTTGCACTACGGTGCCCACCAATTATTTACAATAATTTATATTAACTAATTAAAAAATTAATATATACGTATAATATTATACACGTATAGGCATGAAGTTGAAAAAAATCTAGTTTCCATTCTAAAAAAAGTGTCCCGCATTGACTTCAAAAAAATCTGGTCACTTTAGCCACATAAGCATTGTTCACTTTCTCTGCTCCTGCTCTTTGCACAATAAGGCAAAGGCACAAATCCTACCTGTGCTGACATCGGGGAGGGAGATCTCTCCCTCGCGCTCGCAAACCAACCAACCAAACCATGCAATTTTAGTTATGGAAAATATGAATCGTGACATGTGCTGATACCGATATTGACAAATTCTCGATGCAATTCTGAAAAGGATTATGTTTAGCGTGATAAAAACGGCACACTTCGCCTGAAGGACATGACGGTCAAATACACTACACGCGTATCCTGTCAAAACATACTTAATTAAGTCGATACTGCGTCTTTATTTTTCGCATAAGAAATGGAACAACAAACTCTCTGTGTATGCGTAAATACCTTCCGTTTCAGTTTGACCCAATTTCCTAAGGATTATTCCCAGAGGAGACAAAAGAAATATCTACTCACATAACTTAAGTATTTGCATTATTATTCTCTCGAAAATAAAAATAGCAAATTATTCCCACTCCCACAACAGCAACATGAACTAAATACCAATTATTGAGTTAGTCACGTCCACATAGTTATAGAATTAATTTTATTTATTTATTTACGTTTCCATTCGAAATTCTTGGACAAAAAAAAAGAAGGAGTAAGTGGGTCATTTGCGTCCCCAAGGAATGGAAAATAAAAGGACTCGCAGAATAAGAAAAAAATTAGTTATAACGAGAAGAAGCTGCCAAACAACGTTTGTGGTTAAGGTGAACTTATTGAATGGCCATCCCATTGCCAGCTGGAACGGAACACTGACATGGAAATGGAATTTTGTATGGTCAAAGCGCAGGTTAACCTCAATTAAAACACAAAAGGAAATTCATAACGATGTCCAGCATTTGCCTGCTTTAATTGCACACAATTTAACTTTTCAAAGTTGTCCTGGAAAGTCCTAAACAAGAAGTATATGCCAGACAAACAATGCAAAAGGAAAACAAAAAGGATTTTTATGTAAATGAGTGCTGTGCCTTAAATATGTTTTATAACGAAATGCCAACTTATACATGCATACCTTACCTATGTATACTTTGAAGTGTTGAAAACTTTCGCTTCCGTTTTTGTCCGCCTTAAGTGTTTATTACACTCTTGGGTCATATTTAAAAGGAAAATGCTCCTGAGGGTTTTTTAACTTCATCCGTCCGTGGGATATTTTTCGATGGCAAACAAAACTTTCTATTTAAAGTGTAATTTTTCCATCAGGTGTAAGACGTCAATCGAGCGATTTCTTCAGACTTTCACCTTCTAAGCAACTACAATTATTTGAGGTTATCCAGTGTCATCACTCTGAAAAAAAATGTACATACCTACACATAGCAGAAAAAGTCTGCGTTCACCTACTAAAACAATTATTGTTTGCTGCATTAAAACAAACAGATTAAATAAAAGTTTTTGAATTTTTATTATGCCCATTTGAAAACAACAGTAAGGAGAACAATTTACCGAGATTTCATTGAATTCTTATGAACACGCGTCCAGTTAACGGAACTTTTTTGTTCGAACACCTAAAAGAGAGGCATAAAAAGTCTGCGTTCACTTCTAATTAAATGTTAATATCGAACGAAAAAATTAATATACCTTAAAGTTTAGTAGTTTGTAGGGTATCCTTGGCGTTTTTGCATAAAGCAATAATTTAGACATGTCTTCAGGGGTAATTTTTTCCCATTCTTCTTCAAACACAGTTTTTAGTATAGTTTTTTTTTATTGTTTGTTGGCGAATTCTCCTTTCAAGTTAGTCCCACCGATTTTCAATTGGGTTTAAATCTGTAGATTGTGGGGGGGTACGCCGTTATTTAGGCACATTATACAACATCCAGAGGCGAACGATCTCAGCGGTATGTTTTGGATCGTTATCTTGTTGAAACTAAAACTCAGAGTCTAGTTAAAGTTAATTAACACTTTTCTTTAAATTGGTCTTCAGGATATTAAGGTATGCATATTTGTCCATTGTAGACTCAATAAATTCCATTTCACCAACTCCTCCACTTGCCATGCACCCCCACACCATCACACCTCCAGCACCGTGCTTTACTGTAGGAGATAGATTTCGCCACACACGATCTTGCATCCAGCGATGCCATATTGTACGATTTATCGTAATTTTACGATTTTTGGCCTCCGAAAATTGTGTACGATTTTTGGCCAAAAATTAGTCACTTTTTACGATTTTTCTTTCATTGCATAAGGTATTTTATTTCATAAAGAAAGCTGGCCCCATCGAAACAATATTCAACGACAAAGAAAACCACCCTATCTAAACTGTCGATTATAAGTTGATCTTAATTCATTATACTTAAATAGGTGTTGAAGTTCATCAACAATGGAAGAGCTTAATTTATCTTGTAGTTTTATTGCCATACTTAAACCGACTTGTTTGAGATTTTATGTTGAACTCATTCACCAAATTTTATAAAAGTTTGATTTTAAGAATCAATTACTGCAAAATGTACCCCTATTATATATTATTAACATATACATATGTACGTTTCCTCGCTGGTTAAATTATTTCAAAGTTCCGATAGAGAACATGCAAGACTTCGAGCTTCTATTTAGTCAAACGCTGTCACCAACAGATACATACATATGTATAGCTTTTTTGAAAACCTGTTTTGGAAATAAAGAGATCGGATGGAAATTTTGCATATCCTTTGATAAAATCTTTTGTTTTTATTATCCTATCCTTTTTTCGGCTGTTAACCTAAATAAAAGAAAAATAAGGAATCGACTAACCACATAATAAACCTTACAAAGAATACTTCATGCAAAAGCCTTATTTCGTTTTCAGGACGCACAATGCTATGACTGTAATCCTGACAGTGGTTAACATTTTAAGCAACGATATTAATAATCGCAGTCTAAGTTCAATCTAACAATTATTTTCCCTTTTGATTTATCAGTTTTTTTTTTTGTAAAATCGTATTTTTACGATTTTTTTAGCTGAAAAATACGATTTTAGTTCAAAATGATATGGCATCACTGCTTGCATCCTTTTATTCCGAAAATGTAAAATTTGCTCTTATCGGAAAAAATTATTGTTTTCCAGAAGTCAGGTGGCTTCTTTATATATTCATTAGGAAAAGCAATGCGCTTCAAACGATTCACTCTTGAAATTAATGTTTTTTTTTCTCTCGAAATTCGACCTCGGTACCTTGCCTAAAAGTTGACCTAAAATTATTTATCACCCTTTGAACCGATGAATACTGCCGACCAACATCTTTGGCTATATTTCTAAAGCTTTTTCGCTCTTTCCAGAATTTTATAATGATTTTTCGCTCATCCACACTTATTTCTTTTCCATTATTCCCCATTGTACAAAAAATATCAAAATTACAAGAAATTTCCAAATTTTATAAAACACTACATTTCAATCGCATTAACTACTCAAAAATGATGTGAAATTTCTTGAATGTCGCTTCAACCGCAATAAACACAACGGTAAATGGCAGTTGTGTGAAGTGAATGCAGGCTTTTTTAGCCTCTCTTTTAGGTGTCTGAACAAAAAAGATCCGTTAACTGGATGCGTGTTCATAGGAATTCAATGGAATTTGCGTAATATGTTGTTCTTGTTGTTGTTTCTAAATGGGAATAATAAAAATTAAAAAAACTTATATTAATTTGTTTGTTTTAATGCAGCAAATATTTGTTTTAGTAGGTGAACGCAGACCTTTTCTGCTATGTGTATGTGTGTGGAGGTCAACAAATAACAACAGAAAAAAATTTAATAATATGTAAAACACAAAAATATAAAAAATAACAAGGGAAAAAAAATGATTACAAATAAATGAATGAACAAAAAATATGTAAATATATTAATTAATTAACATTGATTAACCAAATAATAAACTTATCAATAATTTAACAAAAAATAAATAAAGTAAAAAAAATATATTCAAATAGATTTACAAAGAAACAAATAGATTCATTAAAAAAAAATCACATCGGATCCGCCATCTTGGATTTTGCAAATCTGACTTCAGATTCGTGATCAGCGACCCCGAAAAACCCTTTATACCAAATTTGGTACAAATCGGTTGACTTTGTAAAAATCGTCATTTTTGGCGTGGTTATGGCCGCCATCTTAAATCCTAAATCCGGCATATTGAATTTTCTTACTTTATCAGTCCTATCTTCTAGGTAAATCGATTATGCCACCGGATACGAAGTATGAGCCTCCTATCGTAGGTGGCTTATGTTAAAATTTACGATTGTTTTGAAAAAAAAACGATTGAAATTTCACTTTTTTTTCGCTTTCAGCGGCCATATTTCAAAAATGGCAGTAGATAGAACAGTTCGGAAAGGGCAGAAAAAACTACGATAGAAAATGTTTCTAAGAAAGCTTTGGTTGGTTGACTCACTCACCAGCAAACGATTGCAAACAGTAAAAATAATTACGCCATTTGGCATGAAAAGGGTTAAATTGATTTTTAAAACTATTTGAGTGAAGTATCAAACTCTCAAAAGAAGGGCGCGAAACATGAAGTCATCACATTCTTTGTTTCTTCGTGATTCCTCCGTTGTTATACTGTAATCAATTTCTTCCCCGTCCTAATATAAACAAACTAAGCAATGTATCGAAAATCAATGTATGCTTACAAAGAAGCAATAGTAACGAAATCTATTTGTTGATGCAAATACTCGCAGTTGAGTCTTCATAAAGCATTGATGAAGTTTCTCAGTTGGGAACATCTTAAAAAATTAGATTAACATTTTTATTTAATGTCAAACGCAAACTGTTCGGATCGATCGTAAGCTATTTGCCAATTCCAAACAACAATTTGACATAGTCCGCAATTTATTTGACAGCTATTTGCCAGTCTGTTTAGACATCCTTTTTTACCGACCCTTGGGAGCGGTGCACCTCAAGACCGTTTATGAATTGGGTACACATACAAGTACCTACTTCAGAAAAAGTGCCAACACCCTCAAAGTCAAATATTAGATTAACCTCTCTGTAGCAACAGTCCTAATAATACACATTTTGCCATTTTAAGAATAGTCTTTGTACACTTTTGCTACCAACCATTCATTATTTAGCAAAGCAATAATTGCCTTAAACGCCGGCTGGGATAATTGGCTCAAAGGACAATCAACGCAAAATCATGTACACCGATGTACGTATTATTCACACTTTGCCCAAAGGAATTATACCACCAAACACTATTACTCGAACGCACATTCTCGTACCTAGATACAAACTTGTGGCTGTCTCCTGAAATAAAGTTATCAATGAGCTATCCCCCCTCCAACCTCACCCTCTAATCCCCTATAGGGTTCAATCTCATTTCGGGTCTATTTGGTCGATTGGCTTTATTCTAATTTATTTGCTCAGGGCGACGAGTGGTGAAGATTTATGTTGGGTTCGATCTTTTTTCACCAGACCCAAATGAAAGCAATTAATTTCACGTGTCTGGGTGGGGAATACATTTCTCTTGTTGTGTTGTTTCTCTATTTATTTATTTTTTGTTTTTTTTTTTTTGTATAATCTCAAGAACTCTACTAAGCCTTTTGTTTCGATCAAGTACTGTGACAATGTGTGTACAACAACCTCTGACCTATGAACCGAATGCTGTTCAAACACTTTGGATTATAATGCGGTCCCTCCTTACGGGGTTGACTTCGTGTGATTGACACTTTGAGGTAACTGCCTGAAAGTAATATTGTCGGGTGAATTCCGTTGTGAGAGATTGTTTTAAAATGTATTTGATGTAGCGGTTATTACTTAGTGGTGTAGGTCAGATTTGAGCTATGGTTCATTGCTTTGGGGTATTTGACACTCGCAGGATAAATCGAAATAAGTTATTTGAATTTTTATTGGGAATTAAATGTTGCATCACTCTCAACTGAAATCAAATCAAAGTCCACGAGTTTTGAAAGTAGCAAGCTTTATGAAATTTTAATTTTTCTGAGTTCTAAGTTCAAGGCTCCTTGTTGGATAATGCATGTTCCCTTCATATTTTGTTTAAATTTTGACATATCAATTCATAGTTTGGCAATGCTACAAGTAATCCTCTACCATTTGATGCCTGATTCACAATGCTAGCTAGAAAGCGAGACGAGAATCGTTTTCGCCTCGTTCCCCCTATAAAATCATCGGGCAATTCACATTGAACGCCGTGAGTTTCTTGACAGCAAATATCAATGTGCAAAAGCAAACATTTAAAGGACAAATACAGTAAAACATTACTACATATCCCGGAATAACTCACGACATTGCACAATTTTGCATCCGGGATATGTAGTTACGAAAACCCGCTTAGCTGCTCAGAGGTACTTAGAAGCAGCGTTGCCAGGTTTTGGTGGAAGAAATTCCCTTTTTTTGCATGAAAAAAAAAATTTCCCCGATTTAACGTTTTATTTTCCCCGGTTTTTTCCCCGTTTTTCATTTATTTTCGATTTCGTTAATTTGCTTATAAAACACTACTTTGTATACAGTCCTATTTTGTTTATTAACAACATACCGGAGCAATAGCACTTACAGTATATAAATAACTGAAAAAATCATGTTGTACATCATTCAATAATAATAATGGTTCTTTCTATGGTTGTAAGAGTAACAAAATATAAAACTAAAAATAAAAAACAGATAATTAAAAACTTAAAAGGAAGTTCATTAATCACTTAATTTTAGTATTAAAATATTTTAAGGGAGCAAATACATATTCTAAAATGAAAAAGGATATCATTTGTCAAATACAGTGGCGAAAATTCATAGTCAGGGGTGGAATCGGCTAACGCGATAGTTGATAGTTGATAATCAAAATCGAAACTTTTGCTTTGCGTAAGGTGATTATCAAATCGACAATCGTTTTTTTGCGTTGATTTTAGGTGACAGCTATTTAGGTGTCGTTTTCATACATTTATGTAATTTTCAATAAGGATTGTGGTGCGGTCGACTTCAAATTGGTTAATATATTAAGAAAAAAACGTGTGTTTTGAGGATTGACATTTATTCTATAAAGCAAATTAGTTCAAGTGCAATGTTTACATCATTTGCAATTTTCCAACACGCGAGGACGAGAAGAGTGAGAAGTGAAAGTAATTATAAAAAGGTCCGACAGATAAGAACAAATCTGCAAAAAAGATCGAATATTTTAGAACTACCTTGAACCTTTTTATGTTCGAATCTGTATGGATATCCTTTTAAACCATTTCTTAGTACTCATAATATATTAGATTTTTGAAAACCTTTCGTTTAACAAAATAAGTTTCTCCATGAATTCGGAAATAATCGCGATTTGTTGACATACTTTTTCTTTTTACTCATTTTGTTTTATATTAATAATTGCAATTTTAAATGAATTATTACGCTTATTAACTTTCTTTCAAATTAAGAAAAGAAGAAAAGAATAACATTTCAATTCGTACTGTACATATTTTAATAATAATAAGCCATGCTTGAAAGCTTTCGTAAATTTTAGTTTAAAACATATGTGGCGAGGTAAAGCTTTATTCTGTATTAGAAAGCTTTTCTTAATGAGTATAAATAACCCGCCCGGAGGAGCAATTGGAGCGACAAAGATCGAGACTTTTTTTCGGAAGGCCAAATTTGGTGAAAGTGAACAAAAAATGGCAACATCTAAAGCCGTCATGACCTTTCATTCCATTTGTCACAATCAGAGTTTCCGGTCGATGGATGTTTACTTTAATTATTGACTTAATCTTATTTATAATTTACTCCTACAGACTGATTAAAACGATAAGAAAATAAAAATTGCTAATAACCACCGTAGCGCAAGCGGCTAGTGCGTCGGACTACTGAGCCACCGGTCTTGGGTTCGAATCCCGCCGCAAACACCTAAAAATTTTTCACAGTGCCCACCTCTTTCGAATGTCTGACAAACATCAAAGAGTACCATTTGTCACGATTGAGCTATCAACTCGCCGTTCGGAGTCGGCAAAAAACTGTAGGTCCCTTCCATTCGTGCAAAAATATAATACGCACACACAAATGGTTGCGAGAAGCAGGCCCAGGTTCACCTTGAGCTGTAGCGCCAAGTAGGTAAGTAAGTACTTACATGTTTGTAAACAAATTTTTTTTGAATTTAGCTTTCAAATTCAAAACAATACAATTCGAAAATGACATTTAATTCTTGACAGACTTAAGGCTGAACTATAATAGTCGAAAGCAATCGGAAGCTAGTGTCAAAATCCTACGTTAAGTTTCCTTCCGAAATGTCAATTGCTCAAGTTGCCCATAATAGAAGAATGCGAACGGAAGCGATTGTCACTGGCGATTGTCAGATTCTAGTCGTTTTGCCCGTGATTTGTTTGTTGTTTTGCAAAATAACTAGTGAAATCGAAAAAAATGACTACCTAACAAAATAAAAATGATCACTTTTTTCGTAAATTAATTTATGTTTCCATTAACAAAGCAAATCGTAGTCCTACGTAGGTACAAGCCGTTTTTTTATGCTCAACGTACATATGTATATGTATGTGTAGTGTATTGTGCTACATACTTGCAAATGCATACATAACAGTATGTAAATTAAATCTAAGAACAAAAATTATAATGCTATCAATTGCAAAAAGCAAATAAACCAACATTTCTTTATTCCCGAAATTCCAATTTTACATTTACCCAGCTGGTTGTTACAGTCAAATGTCAAATTTTCGTACGAAAGAGCGAATGGAAAGCGAAAGCTATTATGGTTGTACAATACAAATTCCTTGTGTTCGCACAGTTTCGTACGTGGTCGTACGAACCCATTCGACTATTATAGTTCAGCCTTTAGAAGTGATGCCAATAAATCAACAATTTTTTGCGGTCGACTTACACAGAGCAAAGAATAGGTGATAATCAAAAACGACAATCAAAAACGACAATCAAAAAAGCGACAGTCAATTATCGCGTTAGCCGATTTCACCCCAGATAAAGCCGACAATAAAAGATTTTTTTATTTATTTATTTATTAAATTCATCTATCGAGTACAATACTCTCTTAGACTAAAAAGAGCAATAAGGAGTTAAATATTGAAATAACGGTAAAATAAAAACAAGATATAACATAATTACATTAAAGCTCTATCAAGATTTTGCTTAAACAATATTCTACCTAGATGAAGGTCGATCACATCACAGATAGAGTTCAACATTAAACACGATTTTGAGATAGGATCATTTTTTCCGTAATTGGTATAATAACGAGGAACAAAAAAGAAGTGTCTCTCTCTTATAGGCCTTGAAGGAGCATATATACTATACAAAGCAAGAAACATTGAACAGTCAATATGGTTACATATTACGTCTCTTGCTAGCATTACCAGTAATTGTTTCCGTCTGGTTTCTAGCGCTTTTAAATCTAAAAGCAGACATCTCTGTCTATAAGAGGGCATAACATTATCAATCCAGTTTAAAGCATATCTAGTGAATTTTCGTTGAATGGCTTCGATTCTATTTATACCTACTGCATACGATGGAGACTAAATGCAGCAGGCATATTCTAATATTGATCTAATTAATGAAATGTAAAGTGTTTTCAATGTATGCGGGTCAGTAAATTATTTCGAATTCCTTTTGATAGATCCTAATAATTTATTTCCCTTTGAAATTAAATAATCATAATGTTGGTTAAAGCACAGTTTTTTATCAAAAATAACACCTAAATCTTTATACAGCTCAACTTCTTCAAGTTTAACAGCATTAATTTCGTAAGCAAAACTCAGAAAACGAGGAGATCGAGTGAAGGAAAGTTTTTTACATTTAGAGATGTTTAAATGCACGCACCAGTTCACTACATTACCAACTGCACTCTAGATGGAAGGTCATTAATAAAGAAAACAAACAAAAGTGGACCAAGGTGACTGCCTTGTGGAACACCTGAATGATTTAAAATCACTTTCGATAATTTGGAACCTATCTTGACAAATTGTTTACGGTCTACTAAATAATTTGCAATCCATTTCAAAAGGCTTGAATGAAATCCTAATGCTTTAAGTTTACCTATTAGAATTTCGTGCTGGACCCTATCAAAAGCTTTAGCATAATCAGTATAAATAACATCGACTTGATAACCCCGCTCAATTCCTTTTATACAAAAATTTGAAAAAATAGCCAGATTTGTAACAGTTGATCTGCGGCTAACAAAACCGTGCTGTACATCAGATATAACATTTTTTATTGCTTCATAAATTCTCTTTTTGACAATTGCTTCAAAAATCTTCGGTATTAATTGAAGTTTCGTAACAGGCCTGTAATTAATTACCTCTTGTTTCGATCCTGCTTTAAATATTGGTGTAATGAACGAAGTCTTCCAATTGTCTAAGAACTCACCTTTATTAAGAGATAAGTTAAAAAGCTTAGCTAACGGCTTTGCTAGACTATCTTTGCACATTTTCAAAAATAGCGGAGATACATTATCTTGGCCGGCTTTCTTATTTACATCAAGTGTTGACAGTTCACTAATCACTTCGTCTTCTGTTAATATTATCCTACCTAAATCAGTTATACTATTAACATTCTGATTATAACGAGTTGATTTTGGCTGTTCCTTTACAAAGTTTGACTGGAAAAAAGTAGCAAACATGTTACAAATTTCCAGTTCATTGCTTGATACGCATTCCTTAAAAACCATATTGACAGGTAAACCATAGGATCGCTTCTTGCCATTCAAAAATGACCAAAAAGCCTTGGCATCTTTTTTAATATTAGCTTCTAAAGACCATATATACTGAGAATAAAGCAATTTTTTTAGAAATTCATATTCACGTCTACATAGACGATACTCATCACGTAAATACGAAATGGATTGACTTTTTTTCTGTAATTTACAAAGCACAAATAAGCACAAAATATCAAGTAAAAAATATTGATTTATCGCCTAGGTTAGGAGATATCGAGGTTTGAAAATTTGAGTAAAGAAATTTATAAAATTGTAGTTTTTGAGGATCAGACTTTGAAAAAATAAATTGCGCGATTTCTTTACTTTAATTCTTTAAAAGAAATTATTATAGTTTTAAGCCTATTTATTTATTTATTTATCGATGTATGGCAAAATGGCATTTTCAAACCTCGGCGCCCCGGTTATTGTAATAATGCCGGCCGCGCGGCCTAAATTCATCAGACGATATGAATTTAGACCGCGATGATAAAATGAAATTAGACCGCGCGGTCTAGATTCATTAGACGACATGAATGTGAAATGAAATTAGACCGAATTGTGTTGTTCCCAAATCAGGAGATGGTAACCCTACGGGGATTGCTCTCCGATTTGCGGCGATTTGTCATGCTACTACGGTAATCCAGTGAGTGTTTATAAGAGGGATAGATTTATGCAAGCTATTGTAACAATACTGAGAGGCAAATGTCCTATCTTCGCTGTACTGTCAACTTTTGTGGACCAGAGTATAGAACCTAAGAAGTCTCACTTCTAACGCGCGAGATTCTCACGCACTCTTTTTTTGTTACGTATTATGAACATTTTCTCAAATAATTTCGATAGCATAGGCAGGATCGATATTGGGCGATATGATGCTACCTCGCTAGGTGCCTGGTTTCGGTATCATAATAACCTCAGCAACTTTCCACATGCTAGGCACATATCTTATCCTGAATGCAGCGTTTATTATCTGTGCTAGCTTTTTTAAACCTATCTTTGGAAGTTTTGTCTTAAGTTTTCTCCTGTGAAAAGCTCAAATCCCGGAGCGTTTTTTTATATTAATGCCTTCTTTTATTTCTTTCGAAATCTGTTTAGCTGAAGATGAGGATGAATATATTTATGAAAAAAAAATTAATTGTTTAAGGGGACCTTCTGGTCCAAAAAATCGTTTTTTTTTTTTTGATATTTCAAAAGTATAGGGTTTTAAAAGTATACTGTTAAATTTTCGTATTAATATTTCCAGTATTTTGACTTCTACAGCGTCAGCGCAGAAGCAAGTAAAAGGAGCAGGTAAAATTTAAACTCATTTATATCGAAACTATATTTTTCTGCACGGTGTGAGACAAAAAAAAAACTACTCGACCGATTCGTCTCAAATTTTAGTATGTTATTCAGTAAACCAGTGCTTATCGTCGGAACTAAAAAAATGTTTTACGTTGAATATTTCTTACTTTTTACATACAAAAGGTCTTTTTTCGAAACGTAAATTTCAACAGCGCGCCATTTTGTAAATTTTTAATTTTTTTTTTTCATTCTAGTTCCTGCGATAACTACAGTCATACTGATTAAAATGTGTTTTGTTTTGTTTGTTTTTGATCAGTGAAAGAGCCAAAACACGACACACCACCAAGGTACATTTTCTTGAAGAGGGTAACTGTAAAACCAATTTTTGTTCAATTAAAATAATTATTATTGTTTTTTTTTTAAATATTTTTGTATATTGTTAAAGTGATAAAATATATCTACAAATTTTAAATACTGTTGCTCAATATTTTCATTAAAAAAAAAATCGTAAGAACTCGTCAAGTTCAAGGGCGCTAGACCAGAAGGTCCCCTTAAATCGTCTAAACCTATTTCTCCCCTTAGGGCTGCAAAATCGAGGGCAAACGCTAGCACTTTAACTTAAACCGGCTCTATCTGGTACCGGACGAAATTCAATCGGAACCGACCCAGTCTGTTGTTTTTGTTCTTCATGTGCTTCTTCAGAGTATCCATAAGCCCTTTAGCGTGTTTAAATTATAAGAGAAAAGAAGGTTGATGGCTTTTTTATGCCAATAATATTTATTCTCTTTTTTTTGGCAATCCATGATATTCGCTTAAACTCAAAAGTATGTACAAAACCACATTACGTGTGTTTGTTAATCCACTCGCAGGGATCCAAGCGATCTATTGGGATACTCTCACTGTTTCCTAATTTATATCCCCAGTTGACTTTAGCTTCAATTCCAAAATGCCACAGCAACCCTGTGAGGAATAAATCCCAATAGCACTTTAAATTCCCCGCAAATTCCCAGTAATCAGGATAAATGCGCTCTACGCACCGCCAATAATGGAGAATTCGAATTAAATAAAATTAAATAGACGTGATTCCTATACACGGTTCGTGTGTTTATTCCACCTGACTTATGATCTAATTTTCGAAAAATTTTGACAAGGTCTGCTACATACACCCCCCCACGCCCAATGACGACGACCTTGTACCACAGATTGCTTCTGACAACAAATACGGAGGTTAAAGCTCCCACTTATGAGCTTAGTCTCCGCTCATATCCGTTATAATGAATAAGGAAGCCTCTTCATGTTTATCGTCAAATTGTTGCTTTCGATATTTTTCTGGTTACGCAGAGAGACACACGCACACAGAGACAAGACTTAATCAAAGGACATGTGTAGGTGAACGTCTGGGACACATTCACCCTCCCGATTTTATATCCTTAAATCAAAAACCAATTTCTATAACATATGCGAAAAGTTTTATGGGGAGTAATTTGCTCTGTGTTCACTTTTTGGCGACGACCTCATCGCTATTGTTGTCGTCGCGTCGTCCCAGCCATATGTCCTTAGATGCTCATACGAGAATGTATCTATAGGTCTGTTTATTTTGTGGTATAAATTGTTGCATGTGTCGCACTCATCTAAAGACAATAAATTGAATTTGTCGAAAGAGGAAAGAGAGATACTTTCATACTCGTTATATACGTGTATGTCACCACACGTAGACAGATGGACAGAACTAATTTGTCTGCAAGCCTTTTCATGTTCTTTCAATCGTCGAATGCATTGTTGGTGGTGATATACAATGTACTCGTAGATTTGAAGCTCAGAAAGGATTAGTTTGGTCGACAAATGAAAATGACTGTAAGAGTATCTTGACACCTGTTACAACATTGATCCTTTACACTCTTAATGTATACTTCTGTTTATAAGTACACAAGTCGTTACTGAAAGGTAGTCCTTTAAGCTCCCTTTGTTTGAGAGAACTTAATAAGTAAAATTAACTTTCTTGGTAAATATTACTCGAACATATACTTTCACAGACAACTAATATGCATGTCCTTGACTCAGAGCGGCGACTGGGTTAAAGTGTGTCTGGAATTATGGCGTAAGACTACAAGAAAAAGAAGAAGAAACGCAGAAGCTACAGACGGGGCACTAACCGAAATCAGAGAAGCGAGAATCTCCGGCACGAAGTTAACAACGACCCCGAGAAACCGGGCTACAATAAAGTCCTGCACAATGTAGGCGACAAGCACCCGATCAGAGCACAAGACCTTCTGCCCGAACAATGAAAGGGAAATACTGTTCAGCGAAGTCAAACTCTCACTAGCTTAAAACTCCATGAAAAAGAAGAGGGCCCCTGGACCTGATGGCATACCACCTGAAATCCTGAATTTAGGTACATACCAAATTCTGTCCTCGACTGCTACTCAACATGTACACCCGCTGCTTACGAGAAAGCGTCTCTTATGCGAAATGGATTAAATAGAGACTGGTGCTAGTTAGGAAAAGAAAGAAGTACCTTTATGCTCCATCGGCATAAAGACCGGGAAAACTATTAGAGAGGATGTTAAAGCCGCGAGGTCTAGCAGCAGATTTATCTCCTAACTATCATGGCTTCAGAAAGCGATACGAAACAGTAGCAACTGAGTTAAGACCTTCCAGGAAGCTCAAGAATGCTTGCAGTTAAAATGCATGAAATATCATAGTGCTAGCATACCTTTTACGTATGGATAAGGGCTACCTCAGAGATAGAGAGCTTATATATGAGCTTACAGAAGGGTCTCGTGGGAAATAAATCCCCGCGCAATGCTCAATATTAGGACCCGACCTGTGAAACGTCTCCTACGATAGAGTTCTCCAACTGGAGATGCCGCAATATACATACCTAGTGGCCGAAGATATCGCGGCAGTTATCAGCACACGAGACGTCAAAGATGTATAGAGGAACCTCAACTAAGACATAAGGTACAACCGGACCTAGATGGAAGACCACGGAGTGAGCCTAGCAACAGAGGAGATAGAGATAGTTTTGTTGACCACTACAAACCTCGTCGAATTCGTGACAATGAAGTCGATGTTATTGTAACCTATTTTTCACCCATCTCATTATCAGCACACGAGACGTCAAAGATGTATAGAGGAACCTCAACTAAGACATAAGGTACAATTTTTCTAATCTGGAAACCCGTTTTTATAGTATCCGTTTCAGATCCGTTCTCTCAGCTCATTTCTTGGCCACCACTGATGTACCTCAAGGTAGCCATCTAGGTCCCATTCTCTATATCCTAACCACAAACGGTCTTGAAAGGGTCACCAAATACTCCTCTCTCTCCCTCCATACTGACGATATCAAATTTTTCAAAGCCATTTCTTTACCCCATCACTCTAATTTCCTTCAACAAGACCTCGATAGTTTTTCTATTTACTTAGGTGGTGCTGTAGCTCGGGGTGAACCTGGGCCTGCTTCTCGCAACCATTTGTTTGTGCGTGTTATATTTTTGCACGAATGGAAGGGACCCTACAGTTTTTTGACGACTCCGAACGACGCGGTGCCGGCGAGTTGAGAAGCTCAATCGTGAAAAATGATACTCTTCGAATGCATGTCAGACAGTCGAAAGAGGTGGCGTCGTGAACTTTAAGGTGTTGGACCCGGACAGCATTGTATAGTAGTCCAACGCACTAACCACCAAACCACGGTGGTTCTTTTTCTATTTGGTGCCTCAAAAATTGCTTGGAGCTCAACATAGCTAAATGTCAATCTAAAACCTTGTCACGTAAGAATAACCAGTCCTCTCCTCGACTTGATCTTCTCCTCGGTCAGCCGATATCCGTCGTACAATCTCTTCGCGAGCTTGGCATATTGTGCGAGAAAGAGTTCAATTTACGCCCGCATATTGATGGGATCATTTTAAAGGCCAACTCATCACATGGCTTTGTTCCAAAGAATTCTCAAACCCTTACCTTATCAGATCGCTATACATTTCATTTGTTCGTTCCCTCCTTGAGTATGCTAGTCAAGCACATGTGTCCACAAGAATCGAGAGCATTCAATGTGTTTTTCATTGTTTCGCTCTTCGGAGCCTATCCTGGAACGACCCTTTTAAATTGCCTCCTATCAAGACCGCCTTAACTTCATTAACTTGAATACCCTTGAGGAACGCAGGAACGTAACAGCCTTTCTCTTTATTCATCAACTCTTCTCAGATTCGATCGGCTGGCCGCATCTTTTTGCAACTCCATTGTTTTTAATACTAATGTGTGATGGCTTCGTTTCTTCTATCTCTACCGACCCACCGCACCTTGCATGCTGAAGAATGTTAACTCAAACTTTACTGTCTTCGACTTCAATCGTTACTTGATCTCATTACCCTCCTCAATCTTAGTTCTTAAGTTATTCTTAGCTTATAATGGCTGTTCGCCACCCATAGTAGGTGATAGCTCCTCCTAATGGAAGACCTGATGTGCGGCTTTGATGTCTTGACAAAATAAGATCTTGTTTTCTTCTTGGTCCATCAAGATAAACCTTTTTTTCCATCCAAGGATACAATACATCATTTGCATTTAGGGTTACCAGATTGAAAATTAAGAAAAGGGGGACATCGCGAGACAAAATATGTTTTTGAAAAATACAACAAAAAAGTTTCATTCGATTTTTTATTATAAAGCCTAGTACGCTGCTGATGCGAAACGAAATTTTCCTGTGGTCTCCAAATTGAGTGCGAAAGGATTGCGAAATATCAACGAAAAAAATTTACGGAGAGTTCAATCAGCTGCTATAAAAAAAACAACTGACAATAGTGACAGGCGACAATAATTTATATACATTGAACAAAAAAAAATTAAATGATAAACAACTACATAATTCCACTTTTTAGGACTCCATTCTTTATTAAAAGCACGAAAAAACAAAACAAAACACAAACAAAATATTATGTCATGATTCTGGAGGAACCTGCAACGCTCTGCAAAACAAAATAGCGAATCACTTTCCCATGGCCGACAATCAATCTGTACGATTCCTTTTCTTAGGTCGTATTTGCGCGGAAAGAATGCCTATGAAAGCCCGCTTCAATTCTGGCTCCCTCGCGGGAGAATAATATTGGCATCCCGCACAAAAAAAGCGAAAAAAAACGAAACGAACACGAAACCGAAAATATTAAATTTGTGTAAAATACAAACGTCAAAATTTCGCAAGGAATTAATGTTCCGGACAATAAATTCTGTGCGAAAACTGAGTGGAGAGATTTATCTAATAAATACAATCACCATCAGCATAATTTCGTAGCGGAACAGCGTACTGCAAAACGAAAATCACGACGAAATTTTCCGTTTTCGATTTCGTCGTGTCACTTTTGTATGGGATTTTTCGTTTCGCAGCAGCAGCGTACTAAGCTTAAAAAACAATCACAAAAATCAAAAATTATAACTTATAACTTATCAACTAAAATATATTAATGAGAAACAAAAAAACAAAAATGAATTACTTTCTCCTTTAAAAATTAATTTAAAAAAAAAACAAAAGACATCAGACATTTTAAGTAGGTACTATTGAGGGGTTACATGGGTTTCACGGTTTCAAAAAATCGATTTTTTTGTTGTCTTATCTCTAGAATATTGTCCTATTTTCAAGTCGATCGGAGTAATAGTTTTGGAGATAGAGCCTTGGGAAGTTGCACGCTCAACGCCAGTTGTTTTATTGTCACTCAAAACTTAAAACGCGTTTTTCTCGAAACTGTATTTTCAAAGTCGGTTGTCAAGATTTCTCGAAAACTACTGATCCGATCTTGATAAAATTTTACACACGTCTTCGAGATGTTATTGGCAAGGACTTGTACGAAGGATTTTTATTTTGTTTCAATGCAATTTTTTTTTTTTTAAAGAAAGGTAGAGCCAACATTTTTAAATTTTTTGTAAAAATGTCTGCCAAAAATCAAATTTTCACTTTTTTGTTTTTTCTTTCGTCCAAGTTCTAGTTTAAGATATTAACTAAAATAAATATTTTTTTGTTTGACTTCAGTTGATCCTGTCATGAGTTCCGCTGTCAGTACCTTTTTTCCGAGAGTTCACCGGAAATGACGTCGCATTGGCAGAGTTTTAAATATTTTTCTACAAAAATTTCAGAAACTCTTTGACAAATGTATATATTTAAGGCAGTAAAAAGTTTCTCTCAAATATTTAATTTTTTATAAAAAAAAAATTGTTTCAAAACCCGTTTTTTACCCGAGGAAACCCATGTAAGCCCAGCAAAAATAATTTGTAGATAATTTGTAAACAAAAACTAACAAAGGACAGAAAACAGCACAAATCATAAACTGACAGTGAAAGGAAAACTTTTGCGCGTGAAGTAATAGGTCTGTTTGGTAACCCAATGAATTCGTACACATTTGTAAGATTCTTATGAATTTCGTGTTTGGTAACACAAAATATTCGTAAAAGAAAGAGCCAAATGACAGTTCAAAAAAATTCCCCTCCAATGAGGGTGTACACAATCTTACGCAGTCTTTTTCTTCGTGTAAGTTTTATCAACTCTGTCAAACCAGCCATCTGACAGTAGTTGTGAAATGTCATAATCTTCATTGTTAGTGGAAAACAAAAAAAAAATTACAGGTTCTACGAAAATGTGTTTGGTTACTTTGCTTACGAATTTTCTACTGCTGAGAGGATTTTCCCCCACTTTTCAAATTATTTTATTATTTGACAGCGAGTTAAGACTTACACAGAAAAGATACAAAACAGACCTAATATATACTTCATTGAGTGGATGCGTTCAGCTTTCAAAGGATTTTGAACTTCAGATTCAGAATTTAACAGTCTTAAATTGAATGTTTTCTCTTTTTCAATTTTAATTAATAAGTGAGACAGAGGTTTGTATAGGGGGGGACAAACAGCATTTTGGTATGAAAAAGGGGGACGTCTGGTAACCCTATTTGCATTCCTTGCTTTATTGACTTACCTTATGCTGACCATACACCATTCAACTCAACCGTCAACTAAGTCGGTTGTTGTTGAAATCAACCCGTGCGTGGCGTTGTCAAGTGATCGATTTGACGGTTGACAAGTTGGTTGGGGTAAAATTAAAAGTTTTTGATTTTTGGAGGTTGATTTCAACTCAGTTGAACTGTGTGTGGGGAAGTCATTTGATTTGCTGTCAAATTAAGGGGAATTTGTACTAGGCTTGTGCAATCTGTGAAAGTGTGTGTGAGCGAAACGTAAACAGTAAGATGACTTTAAACGCACACATAAAGAAAATTCCAGATATTTGTGGCATTTTATACAAAGTCCTTCAACTCAGTTGGTGCAGTGTGTGGCCGAATATAAATTCAGTTGTAAACTAAATTGACAATTGAATTGATATGTGCATGGGCTGCTTTAGAACTGGTTTATTTTTCATTGTTTACGCTGGATGTTAGCACTCAATTTAATTATCCTGGCAACCGTCGAAAAGGCGCTGATAGAGTCAAATTTGAGGCAGGCCGTAGAATCAACCGGTTTTGTGGAGATGTTGTTGCTTCGGTTGCGCGTCCTTTTCATTTTCAGCATTCACAAGATTCTATTCAGTATCTTTGCTATTACTTTGAAACGTTACGTTAAGTCCAAATTCCTTGAAAATATCTATTTTTGTTTTTCCGTTGCCTTCAACGTATTTCTAGACCAAAAAAAAGGCTGCAAAGGCCTCAATCAAGTAATTCGCAGTGTATCATCAGACTGAGCGCAGTAAATTGCTGTCAGCACCTGATTTATCCCCAAACACTACTGAAATGAGCAGGAGTAAGAAATTATCAGGTTACCTACTCTTTCAGCAAAATAGTTGTTTCCATCATTGGCGAACCTTAATTCTATCTTTGGGGCAAGAATGTGATATTGTTCTCTTCAACTGTAAGCACTCTCAGACTTATCATAAAATAATGATTACTGAACCTTTCAAGGACCTCATGTCGTTACCGAAAAAGTCCAATCAAACTTTGGATTTCTTTAATCAAACATATCTGATTCAAACAATACACCATTGCACCGGAATAACATCGATTTCAATTCAAATAGCAAATAGCACCCTTATATTTTTATATCCCCAGCAATACATGTATGCACTCGTGTTCATCTGTGTTCATTTGTAATTCAATTCAAAAGGATTTATTCCTGCAAAGCAACGAAAAGCGCAGCAACTCAAGTGGTAAACATTTCACGTTCTATTTACCTCTACATATAGTGAGGTTGAAATCCCAATTTGCGACCCCTTAAGCACGCCACCATACTCCAACCACAGGATTAAGTGCTCCTTACACTCAAATTCGTTTCCTCTATTCTTTAAATTTTATTCTCCTGTTTTGCAGCATGTCACTGGATCATTCACGTAGAAACTAACAAAAAAAAAAAAAAAACATAACCAACACACATGTGGAGGTGTCCCTGAGAAAGCATTGAACACTTCCATTTCGATTTCCGAGAAGAAAGATGGAAACTTTTCAAGTGCAAGGTACACCCGAGATAAAGTATTGATTGTCAATAGATCTTTTCTTTCAACCACATCGACTATAATTGAGTACTCCCTCTACGGATACGTTATTCGAGAACAAATCCTTTCAGACATAAAATTTGATTTGATAGTAAGTGATTTCTCTTTTTAACAGTTTACAATTTAGTTACCACCTTTCATTGATCCCAAGTGTGGGTTGACCTTCCAAATTTTAGTTTCCATTCACATTCCAAAGTGTAGCGTAATGTAAAATATTTGGGTTATGTTAGGTTAGAAAGGGGTTACTAAGCTGAGCCAGCACAAAACACCAGGCACCAAAGTGGGCCCATCGCGATTCCCTGGAACCATCTCAGACTTCTCCCTGCCACAACTCGGGGCAACCACAATCAACCTCTCAAAGGAGGCGAATTATTTTAGACTACAAGCTATCTTGGAGACAACATATTGAAATGAGAATGAAGAAAGGCTTTTTATGCCTGTCAAAGGACCTTCGGAAAATATGGGGACTGCAACCCTATATCATCTAATGGATCTCCTCATTTGCCTCACATGTTAGCTTCAAACGTTTGTCACGACTACAAAGAACGCGTTCCAATTTCAAAAATTATTATTTTCCCTTTTGTTTTGTCTTACCCTTCAACCTTCATTCATACTACTCCCGACTGCTGATCTCTCTGCTACCAGAATGTTAGGAGGCTACGTACAAAGACCTCCACAGTATTCCTTAATTCTCAAATTCTCCTGTATGACATCTTTGCGCTATCTGAAACAAAACTATTTTCCGAATTTTTCACGTCACGTCACTTCAGAGTTTATTGTCTTTAGAGATGAGGGTCTTGAGAAAGAAGTATGGCTAAAGAAATTGAGCACACAAACTATAATAGGTAACATCTGGAAAAAACTTCTGTGAATCATAAGCAATGGCATAGCTTTCAATAATACACAACTCTCCAGTTATCCTGGACACCACCCATAGAGTTCGTTGAAACCTAACATCTGAGTTTCCTATCACTACGTGTCGATCTGTCTGTCTCTCGTTCTTGTTCTTCATGTGCTCGCGCTGTGTGTTAACATTATGAGGGTATTCATATCCCCTTTAGCATGTGTAGATTATAAAAAATAAAAAAATAAAAATAATCCACTGGTCGTGGTGCTCTCCTTCAAAACATAATCGTTTTGACCATATACGCTCTGTAAAGCTTCACATAACACTAACTTTGAGTTCATTTGTGTCAAAATAACTGTCTTAAACCGAAACCTTAACCTTTTTTGATGCTACATTGATTCTTCTCAACCCATTCATGGTTACCAGCTTACTGTAGACGCGATCGATGTCCTGTTTGATGTAGTGGACCCCTGCGATGTTGTCGTATTCCTAGGGAATTTCAACCTGCCTGAACTTAAATGTATTCAGTCTGATGACGAGTCTCATTTTGTGGCCCTGAATCCGTCGTTGATGTAATAGCTACCGACTTAAGCAAGGCCTTTGACAAAATCTCCCACGGCATTATCCTTTTCAAACTCAAAGAACTCAGCTTACACCCAAAGTTTGTTATGTGGATTAAATCTTACTTGGATGATCGCACATATCAAGTACTTCACGGCCACCTCTAGAGTCCCACAAGGTAGCCACCTTGGTCCTTTGTTATTTCTCTTAATAATTAATGATGTGGATTGCATTATTGTCAACTCTTATTTATCTATCTAAGCCGATGATATGAAAATCTATCAGTTCATTAGATGACCGAAACAGGTTTTCAACTTGTTGGAAACACAACTTCTTGTAGCTTAACCCGAATTGTGCCAGCGTGACCGTACGGTCACACACAAAAAACCATAAAATAATGTCATATGTGTTAAAACCATACAGTTGAGATCATATGTGTTAAAACCATACAGTTGAGATCAATAACGGGACATTCGAAAAAAATAATTACAGCACTATTCGGGTTAATATTAGCAAATTCAAGCTATCAACTATTCCCGTAAACGCCTCGCACCCCCTTCTAGGGCTTACTTTATATGTGATGAACGCATCCATTCGGTCACTTCTTTGCGTGATCAGGGTGTTATCTGCGACAGGACAGTCAACTTAAAACTCTACGCTTGGCTTTGTTTAACGCTGGTTCAAAGAATTTTCTAATCCTCATGCGCTTTATTTTACCTCCATAAGATCGATCCTTGAATATGCTTGTCAAGTTTGGTCACCTTATTACGATACCCACTCTCTACGAATTGAAGCGGTACAATGTAGATTCATCCGATTCGCCCTGCGCGGTTTTCCTTGGCCTGACAGATATAATTTGTTACCCTATACAGATCAGATCGTCCAAAATTAATTAATATACAGTCTCTCGAAATGCGCCTTCAAATTGCCGATATACTATTTGTTCAGCAGTTATTAGCTGGAAATATCGTCTACCCCGCACTGGTCCACAAGATCACCACTAGCACTAACCCACGTAACCTTAGATATATTTCCCTCTTCCAACTGAATTATCACCGTACCAATTATGGTTGTAATGAACCGATGAATGCTTCGCGTCGACAATTCCTTCCGAAATGCATTTGATTTCCATTTAAGCAAATGCTCAATCAGAAATACCCTACAAAACCACAACATCTCCTCTACGCCCATTCCTAGTTTATTAAGTTAACCCTCCGATTGGCAATAGTCCCGATGTAAGGTTCCTAGGCTCCTAGAGGCATTTGTGTACAATTTTTCAAAAAATGTACTGAATTATCATTATGCTAGTTTTTCCCTAGTGACCTTTTCGCCAAGAACTACATATACTCTGTCCCAACCGAATTTTCAGTACAGGCCTTAAGGGGGAGCTTTTTTAAAACACTGGTGCCAGTAAATGTCTTAACGGCACTCAGTTTCAAAAATTGCCTCTGAAATAAAAATTAAACCACTGCCTTACACAGATTTTGTTTTTGTAATTTTCCACAAATTTGTACACACCTCATTATAACCAGCCTGCCACACAGTTGATGGCCGCCATCAACCCTCGCTGTGTGTATGGAAAATATGAACATCAAGGCAGTGTTACCATGCTATGACAAAATTAAAGCAAATCGTTACGGCTTTTCCTGTGGTTTTTGTTAAAGGGCTTTGGGATTTTGTACTTTGAGAACCAATAAATAAATTTGAGTAAGTGAGGGTGTTGCCGCAATTTTTTTCTTTTTTCCAGATTCTTGTTTTTCTGGAGGAATCGTTAAAATTAATTTAAGCAGTTTTTCGCGTATTGTGCTTTATATTGAACGTTTTTTTGGTCGAGGTTAATTTTGGGGGCGGAAACGAATAATGAGCACGGAAACGAATACTGTATATTTTGTTTTTGGTTTTGACATTAATATGTCTAACCGCTTGATGTTTGTACCGAAAATGTGCGCTTTAAAAGTGTTACCAGAGAAATATATAGCAAATTAGATACTCATTTCTTTAGATGGGCAGTAGCTCAGTGTATGGTATGTCGGCTTCTCATCACATAGGTTCCCGGTTCGAGGCAACTTCTTTTTTTTTTCTTTTTTCTTTTTGTTCTATTTTCAATCGTGATGGTAGAATAGAAAGTTGTTTCCTTTGGTTTTGTTGTCGTTTTTTGTTTCTTTTCTATTTTTACCCGGCTAGGCAAAGCCAACAAAACCCTGTACGGGAAAAGTGGACGAATAATACAGTTACTCGGCATACAGACACCGCAGTCTTTACGGACGGATCTAAAACTGTAAAATAAACGGAGACTGGTATATTTTGCATGAACACAGAGCTAAAAGTATCCTTAAGACTCCCGGATGCCTTCAGCCTCTTTCAGGCAGAAGTTCTGGCCCTACTAAGGACTCCAGTGATAATGCAACAAAGGAAGTATGGAATAATGCTAACGGCATTATGCAGAACCAGGTATGACTATGTTGGGTGCCTGGTCAGTCTGTTGTAGAAAGGGGTTCGCCGAAGAGTTGGCAAAGAAAGTAGGGAAACTGCCGACTATGGGCAAAACTGACTAAAAAGCACGACACAAGATGAAATGAAACAATGATGTTGAGAGCATAGTAGCCCTGCTCTCAATTTTTCTCAAAATCTTTTACGATTATTTTGAATGATTTTAAAAAAATAACTACAAAGACATATTAATGTTGCTTATGCACTTCCGTGCAGCGGAGGTCTTTGTCTTTTTAGCTTATATCTCTTAACTTAAACTAATCGTTTCCGATATATACATCTAAATACTCGAAAAAATGGCCCCTACAGCATCCAAAAATTTCATCAAATTCTAGGTGGTATCCACTGGGTACACAATTATCTTTATAATGTTCAATAATTTGTGTTATTTTAAAATCAGGAGATGGTAACCCTATGGGTATTGCTCTCCGATTTGCGGCGATTTTTTAAGCATAATACGGTAACCCATTCAGAGCTTAAAAAGGGGACAGATTTATGCAAGCTATTGCAACCATACTGAGAGGCAAACGTGCTATCTTTCCTGTACTGACAATTCGGTTGGGACATAGTATAGCTGACCCGGCGAACTCCGTTCCGCCCAAATTCGTTTTTGCCATCTGTTTTAGAAAAATGATTTTCCTCCATAGTGGCCTTTCTTGGGTCAATGCAAATCCATCAAGCCCAAAATCGTGAGAATCGAACACTCTTCACTGAGGGCTCAAAAATGGACCGAGTTACTGGAGCAGATACACTAAATCAGCGGGATTCTTTCAGACTACCGGAAACATGCAGTGCCTTCCAGGCGGAACTACTGGCAATTAGTACAAGACGTTTTGGGTCTAGGATGGGTCCGCCGTTTAGCCATGATGTACGTTCCCCAATATGAACTTTGAATTTTCTGCCAGAGCAGTGTTCACCTACCATAACATCAGCGCATGATTTGATCGAGAATATTATTGATAATGTTTTCGTGACCCGTAATGGTGATTTCCGTATACGATATCAGCTTCGTCACCGATAGCTCCGCTGCTCTCCGCACCACTAGAACCTCTGCCTGAAGGACGTATCTAGCCCCGGTTCCCTTGAGTAAATATCAGAACACGGCCCATTATCAGTTTTCAACCCATCCGTTAAGAATAGCACTATGACCGTAGCTTCTATTCCTGAAGTAGCCTAAGCAAGTATGTCTAATTGCATTCTGCTTGCCAGGTGTACTGTGAAACAGAAAAGTGTCCATTGCTGCCATTGCTGTAATGTGCAAGGCTTCCGTTATGGCAACACTGGCTTCCTAATATGTTTTTCTTGAGAGCTGCCTTCCACCAGACAAACCAGGTGCATTATTGCCGGTGCAAGTTTTTCCCGTTGTTCCATTGCAGATAAAGAGCACATTATACGCCTTTCTGATTGTAACGTAATGTTAAGTAACTTTTTTCTTTGACATTTTTGAACTCACCCTACGATGACTGTACGCTTTAAACAATTTAGTGTCTCACGAGATTTCACTCACTTATGAGTACAAATTTAGGATTTTCTTGTTTTTCTTGTCAAATTTTACTTAAATCGTTGTTTTTCACGCTTAACACAGCCGTCTAGCAATGGCATAGTATGGCCACGCGTATACGTTGTCTTAAATGTTTTAAAATTATAGAGTGCGCACCGTATGATACTCAAGTACTTTTGAATCACATTCGAACTGATCATCCTGAGATTGAGTTACCAGACGATGATACAATGGCCTATAGGGATCCAAACAACACTTCTATGAATAATAACAACAACAATCAACAATGGAAACATTCAACACCGACAGAGGAACTGCCACCGGTGAATTCAACCATGGAGGAGGAAGTCATTCGCAATCCCGGTCAAAAACCGATGTACACACGCAAGTATAAGGTGCACAGCCCGCGTACACCACGGAGTCCGCAGAAACGTCGCCTCTACAAGACATCGATAGAAAAATGGCGGCCAGCAAACGGTACAATATTTTGTCCAAAATGTGGTGCCAAGAAAAGACCGCTCGTAAAGACAAGATCTGAAAAGGTTGCCGCCCCGGTTGAAAATTGCTTGATAACGGGATGTGATATAATTTTCTTTTTGTTGTACTTGTAGTTGTCCACGTCAACCATCGGTGCCGCCTGTATCCTGACGTGTTGGCCATTATGCTTTCTACCCTGCCTATTTCCGGCACCCACAAAGGAGTACCTACACTGTGCCGAGTGCAATAACTTTCTGGGGATGTATGACAGGCAGAATAACTGTGTAAGACCAAATCGGGAATTTGTTGAAGGCGGTGGATGTCAGGACCGCCGGGAGCCTGACAAAACGGAAGAGAAGCGAAGCTCGAAAGTACATTCAGTGGAAAGAAAAAGTATTTGAATATAGTGTATAGGAATTTATTATGGGAAATTATTTTAGAAGAATGGTATAAAAGTTAAGTTTAATAAAGGCAAGAACCAGTTTATAGTTGATTGGATTTAGTCATGGCAAGAACCCGGGGAAGTTTTATTTTTGTGTTAGCTTTAAGAGGCACAGTATCTTTCAAACTTCCCAGCTGAATAATTTTTTTTTTTTTTTAGAAGTCTTGGCTTTAAGCGATGATGATGCCATCTTGTTGTTGAATTTAGGTAGTTATTGGCAAAACCAAGACGATGATGGACCTGAAACTAGAAATCGGACTGGATAGCCCTTTATCGAAAAATCACAGTCGGTGACCGTTCTATTTAGCGGTGCTTCGGAGAAAGAATTCTGCAGTGAGTGCTTTTACTCCCAACATTAAAATTACCATATGAACTTGTTTATATCGATCTACACACCATACAAGAAATTCCGTTGAATTAAACAAATCGAGGCTCAAGCTGGCTTAAACGAGTAATTTTACGTCAACCATAATAGCTTCTTCACTTGACAGCAAAAATCTACTTGAAGCTCTTAAGCGAAGATTTGTAGGGATTTTTCAGTAAAAACTGTCTAGAGCTGTGAATCGAAAATAAGAACTGCCAATTAGAGTCCCCTGTGTGTCTGTCCAAAATGGCTTACATTCAACCATTTGGTCATCCAAAAAGTGTCAAAAGGTGTCTTGAAAGCGGCGTCTTTGACAGCCCTTAGCTATGGTGTTATACTGTATTCGTTTGGTATGATGAAGAATGCTGCACAGAGAATTAAACTGCCATCCATAAACTACAAAATTAGGTTACGTATTCTTCCGCTGCCAGTTAGTCCCGAGACTTCAATATTTATGGCCGAATCACAATGTAGCGTTTGCGCGCTCGTGCGCTAATGGGTCTTATACCGACTTTACGATATTTTCTGTCCAACTTTGCAACACAAAATATGGCTTCAGACGGTCGGACGTTCAGTCACTTTTTTTAAAAACTACATAATGTTACGTCTGCTACGTAGTTAATGTAATTAAATGTAGTAAATGAAACAAATTGTAGCAGACGTAGTTTCAAATGTCAAATGATCTTTTAATTGTCACTTTGAACTTGGATGTTTGCTTTTTGGGTTGTGGTTTGCATAGTTCGTAGAAGCAAAAAATAAAAATAAAAAAACAAACTAAAGTCGAAGTCGGATTTTTACTCCATTCTGCTCTTCATTTATCAAAATTCTCGAATCTCGTTTACTGGAATTCTATATTTTTTCTGTATTTACTACGTATTGAGCAGGCGTAACAAATTGTAGTAAATTAGGAGTGTAGTTTATTCAATTTACTACGCGTAGTTAATGATGTAGAAAATGTAGTGTAGTTAATTTGGCCAACCCTGGTTCAGAGTTTAGGTATATGGCAGAATCCGCAGAATACAAGAAATCGTTCTCTCTAACGAGAGCTATTAATTTCACCTCGAAGGAATTAATTTTTTTGCGAATAAATATAATATGTATCTATGCACACGAAAAAAAAAATACAACTATGTGTGAGCTGTCAAACGCACGACAAAGCAGAAAGTAGCTCTACTTCAGCGTTGAGGTTGGACTTACGGTATTATACGATATTTACGATCAAACGCCTGGGGTCGCATTTTGTGTGACACCATAAGAGCACATTGTTTCTACCCGATCTGTCAATGCACGACCGCGTGAACGCCATATTCTGATTCGGCCATTAAAGTCAGAGTATATCTATTAATTAATTTTTTCGGATTTTAAAAAGAACACCCTGTTTCAAATTCTGAAATAATTTTGCTTCTCTTCTATCTCTCTTTCACGACAACCTTTCTTATTACCGTCTATTTTTCCGTGTCGGTGTGACTGAAAATGGAACCGATAAGAAACACGTGGAGAGTGTCCCTACTCATTATTAGATATACTCTGATTAAAGTTAACCGATAAAGAGCAAAAGAAAACCTCCAATGAGAAGAACCAAAAAAAAAAAAAATGCAGTTGAACGTTGTGGCAAAATAACTTTGCTTAAAGAAGGGCTATTGCTATTGCAGATAAGCTTAAAATATCAAAGTCGACAGTGCACGATACCATAAGTCACTTTAAAGAATCATCGACTCTTAAGACCCGGAAGAGAAACAGAAGGCCCAAATTAACGTAAAAACAGGAGGACAAGACTATAAAATTAATAAGTAAGTGGGATCGACGGCTTACAGCTCCAGAAATCGGTGCAGAATTCAACCGTTCGCACTCAAAGCAGATATCAGTTACAACGATAAGAAGACGTTAAGCTACGGCAGACCTTCCCGGTCAAGAAGCAGTACGAAAACCTTTGTTAAGGTCGAAAGTTTTATGGACGCACGAATCGAAATTCGAAATTTTTCGACAAAAAAAAGGTTAAGGTTAGGTTAGCAGACTGATGAGATTGGTTACATCCTCATTACACTTAGATCCATGTGAACCCATAGTCCCGTGGTGTCAATGTCTAGGTTTCAACCAACCCGACGTTCTTGCAAATTCAAGCAGGTTAGATGGTGATCCATCTGATAGCTCGTCGATGTGATCAAAGAAGGATTTGCCAGGGTTCTATTTCTTAGTTGACAGAGGTTAGGGCAGTGCCAGAGTAAATGGGCTGTGTACTCATGTGCCTCTTCGTCACCGCATCCCCTGCAAATGTCATCATCATTCAGTCGTAATTCTTACATGTGTTAGAGTGTTGTGTCTATTAGGTAACGTCGAAAGACATAGTATAAGTATTAATTTTAACTTAAAGTGCCCGTGTGGGGTAAGTTAGAGTAAGATAGTTAATTTAGTTAAGCTATTTTTAAGCACTTTTGTCTAGCATGTAAGTGATACTTGAATTCTTTAATAAAATGCATTAAAATGAAAAAAAAATTTTGTGTCCAGTACTCCTATTAGCGTTGACAACGACTTCCTGTCTTTTTGTAGGAGTTTCCTTCTTCTTGTTTTCGTATTCTGGCCACAATCTTGTTGATATCTACCTCGCAGGTGGTTAGTGATTTCCACCTGTAATTGGCTTCAATTACTGATCTTTGTAAACTCTTGGCCCTAAGGTTACAGGTTTAACTATCCCATATGCTTGTTATCTATCTAAGGCAAATTCATCTGCTGCTTCGTTGTCTGGTATCCCGCTGTGACCCAGCACAGTTTTACATTTAACTGCGTCCCAAGAACCTTCAGTTATTCGCTGCAACACTTTTCAAACTTGGAAGTTATTTGTATATAGACTTTTATGGGCGCCTGGCTGTCAATGTAAATTGTGATATCTTCTCGCGATATTATCACCATTGACACCAATGACGCAGCCTATGTCACTGCTAGAAACTAAGCTCGGAAAACGCTGCTAAGATCTGGGAGTCGTATGAAGGTGCTTATTATCCTATTTATATATGTACATACAACATATGTATTATGTAACAGTTCGGCTGAAAAGTTCGTATCGTTCCTATGAGAGGGCGCCACTAGAATTACTTTAGTCATTACCAACCTACAAAAGACACGTGTATAAATTTGACAGCTGCCGGACTTTTAGTTTGTGAGATATAGCATTTTGAGTGAAGCGACTTTTGTTATTTTCTATAAAATGGATAAAAAGGAATTTCGCGTGTTAATGAAACATTGTTTTTTTTATGAAAAAAAATGCTGCTGATACCAAAAAGTGGCTTGATAAGTGTTATCCAGACTCTGTGCCAGGCGAAGCAACAATTTGTAAGTGGTTTGCTAAATTCTGTACAGGCCATTTGGGCACCGAAGACGATGAACGCAGCGGACGTCCAAAAGAAAATATTAACCTTTACCGACCCATACAAAATTACACACTTAACAGCCCATCAATTCAAGTTCGGAGCTTAGATCCGCTGACAACGCGATTCTATTTATCAAAACAGCCATGGGAAACGTACTCGGCTCGCAAATCGGAAGTATGCACTTCCATTTCATTTCCACAACCAATCGAAGAATGAGATAGCACCGGTCGGTCGTTTGAAGAAGCAAAGTATTTGCAGGAAATGCTATAATTATATCCGAATCAAAGAAAGTGTCGGAAACGTTGCCAAAATTGTTGTAATACTGTTTACGACCTGCATATTACACCTCCTCTGGTTATTTGCTTCGATTGTACTAACAATATCTCAAATAAAATTACAGTATCTATTACCAAAAAAAAATGTTCTATACAAAATGTACAAGGTGGTACCCGGGTACCACCCATGGTCACTTCCGCCATTGATTTGAAAAATGGTAAAAAACCACATGTTCTTTTCACTTTTTTTTCAACAACTTCTAGTTTTTATTGCGTAGATATAGTTTTCTAGAGATGTCATGGAATCTCAAAAAATCGGAACAGTGGAAAAAAAAATATTTAGGTTTGAATGTCCGAAAAGTACCCGGGTACCACCTGTGGGTCGGTGAGGGTTAAGGACGAAAACATCAACAAAATCCACAAAATGATTATGGATGACCGTAAAATGAAGTTTATCGAGATAGCTGATACTCTAAAGATATCAAAGGAACGTGTTGGACATTTGGGTATGCGAAAGCTCTGTGCAAAGTGGGTGCAGTGCGAGCTCACAAGCGACCAAAAACAAACAACGAATTGATTATTCTGAGCAGTGTTTGTAGCTGTTCAATTAAAATGAACCCGAATTTTTGCGTCGATATATAACAATGGATGAAACATGGCTCCATCATTTCACTCCAAAATCCAATCGATAGTCAGCCGAAAAACGGCTCCATTTGCAGTAGAAGAAAGTGCTGTTTCATCTAGAGGTGGAGAACTATCGATTGCACTATCGATTATAATCGATAGTTTCCACTATCGAAAACAATCGATACTTTTTGACCACTATCGAAAACAATCGATACTTTTTGACCACTATCGATTGCTTTCGATAGCCATTTAAATATAGCATTACAAAAATTTCTTTAAATGGTCGATACCTATAGAACGGAGTGTATTTAAAGATTCACAGAGGAGCCCGATCTAATTAGCTAACTGTCGAAATGGCTTTAACTTAAAAAGGGGATTCCCCATTTTATGAGTTAGTAGTGTAGGAATAGAAGTTAGTCTCTCAATTCTCTCTGTCTATATTTAAGTAGGTACGCATTTTATGATATCTAAACCTAAAAAGCTGGACCGGGTTTCCTTAAAATGTGGAATCTTATCTCTCTCAGGGAAAAAAAAAGTTATTTAATATGGTGCATTTAACTTTTTTTATTGTTACCCTTAAGAAGAAAATTCTATCGATATATATCGATAACTATCGATATATATCGATAACTATCGATAGTCAAAAGCCAACTATCGAGAACTATCGATGGATTATCGATATTTCTCCACCTCTAGTTTCATCAAGACAATGCAATGTTTCATATCAGAAATCAATGAAAACGATGGCAAAATTGTATGAATTGGGCTTCGAATTGCTTCTGCATCCACCGTATTCCCCAGATCTGGCCCCCAGCTACTACTTTCCTGTTCTCAGACCTTAAAAGAGAATGCTCGCTGGATCGCTGGATCGCCGAGATTGAGGCCTATTTTGAAACAAAAGACAAATCGTACTACAAAAATGGTATCGAAAAGTTGAAAGATCGCTATAATCGGTGTATCGCCCTCGATGACAATATAGTGGCCAATAATTAAATCGAATCTTTCAAAAAAAAATTCTATATTTGACCCATCAGCGCGGAAGACACGTTGCTAAAGAAAAGATACTCTCTAGCTGTGTGGTCCCAACAGTCAAGCATTAAGGTGGTTCAATAATGGTTTGGAGATGAACAAGAAGAAGTAGAAGTACAAGAAGGAACACTGCAAAATATGAACTGGCCAGCCCAATCACGCGACCTATTAATTTCTCTGACAGAATGTACTGTCCGAAAACTTATGGACAGCAGTGTAAGTACTTGTTTTCAATTTGTCCCTCGAACTGCAATTTTCATATTACATCCAGCGGCATTTTTGACGAATATCAGCAGTTGACTCATCATTTCAATCCCTTTCTATTTAAATATTTAAAGCTTTAATTCATCATTGATATTTCACTCATTCGAACATTAAATATAATTAAATTTTACCTTTGTCAATTGTTTTGCTTTTTTTGTCAATTGCTCTTAACGGTTTCTACCGACGCGACGCGAATGTAATATTACAAAACAAATTCCAAAAATTGTTGTGTACTCGCAACAGCAACTCTTTGCAACCATAATATGATCGATATGTCAGAAATATTGCGTCCAGAAAATGACCAAACTAGTTTTCAAATGCCACGAATTAGTTCGTCGAATATTGAGATTTCTAATCAGCAAAGAACACCTCGAAAGGTGCAATTTTATCCGTCAGCAGCAAAAACTGAACGGAAGTTTGTCACCAATCCGGGCAGAAATTATTTGCGGGAATTATTTCGTGCAGCTCCTATTCGAAAAAGAGGTTCTACTGGAGGAATGCGGCGATCATGTCCAAAATGCAAAAATTTTAAAATGAGAATGAAAAAGGTGAGTTTTGAACAGGGAAAGTCATTTGACCAGACAATTGGTGAAAACCTACGACAACGAGGTGAGTATGTTTGACATAGTTTTGACAATAGACACCTACATTGGCCCAGTGACAGGTGACAGCTAGTATTTTAATATATAAATATGAGTATTCCTACTTTTTATAGACGAACATAAGATCTGAAAATTCATGGATCAAGTTACCTGATCCTGAACCTAAATCTGATTCAGTAGTTTCTCAAGATTCGCTTCCGGCTGTGTTTAAAAATTGCCACAGGAACACAGTCGAGAAGGGCACCAATATCAGAGAGGAATGTAGTAAAGTAGATAAGAATGATGTCCAGTGTTCAACTGAAGACGAAATGCCATCTGTATGTCACACGTGCATGTACCGTGGATCACTGGAAAACTGGCAGCCTTTGATAGGCGCGATTTATTGTCCAAAATGTCAGGCTAACAAAACTCCACTTTTCAGAACCAAATCCAAAAAGGTCGTCAATTTTTTTTTCAAATAGATCTGTAAATTGTATTTGTAAATTTTGTTTACAGACGGCATATTCAACTTTAAGCGCCAATTGCCTTCTCCACTGTTGGCCATTTTGTTTTATACCATATTTGTTTTCACCACCTTCACTGGAATTTCTACACTGTGCCGATTGTTTTAAATACCTGGGAACCTATAACAAGCGTAACAAATGTGTTTGGCCAAATCGAGATTACGTTGATTATAATGGATATTTTGTTGTCAACGAAATGAAGGAAAATGAAGAAAATTCATCAACATGGACGAAGTATGTGTTAATAAGTCATGTGGTATAAATTGTCAACAAATTGTAATGACAAATAAAAAAGCTTCCTAAAGTAAATACAAGAACCAATGTTTTATTTTTACTCAACATTGGCAACCACCTAAACGGGAGAGCTTTTACAAGCTTTCAGAGCTTGCGAAAGCTTTTTAGAGCCCCTCAAACTTGTTGTTTTATAGATTGAGAGTGCAGTTTAGGTCGCTTACTTACACAATGGCTGTTGAATACCTATTTGGAAAAGGTAAAATAATCCATAAATTATTAAGAGATATTCTGGGCTGAGGTATAGACATGTATGTACTTGTACATATGTCTTGCGGTTAAACTGACACAAACACGACCAAAAAATGGTGGTAAAACCTCCGGTAAGTAGAAACAACATAATGCATCCAACTCTGTGGCGATATTCAAGTGACGCGACGTGCCGGGGATCTAATTGGCAAACCATCTATAGCAGACTTGCCGTTGCCATGACAATATTCGCCACACTTCTATTGATAATTGCGGGCGTACCCACATAGTTATGCATATTGTATCCATTTAAAAGCATTGATTGAAGATTTAATGGTGTTTCTATTACAGTCAAGTCAGCAATAGTGAAAAATCACACAATGCCTTTTAAAGAAACAACAGACCGCACTTTGATTTCTAACGCGCATTAGCATCTACTTGATTTTTCACACATTTCACACGTCCTCTTAAAGGGTATGGGGTAGGTAGATAGAAGTGGTAGTTTCGGTAAAGAAAATTCAATAAGCAGAAAACAGAGCGGCGCGTCACAGCCGTTTTGAGATCACAAACTCAAGTGACCCGTTTGTTCGATAATCGTCAGATATCTCTTTAAGGTCGTCGAAAAAAGGTTTGCCTAGTATACGCTGCTTGGCTCTCGCTTGTACAGAAAATAAATAAGCAACTACTCAGTTTCGTCATTACAGCTTAGGTAATCGCGACGGATCGCCAGTTCGGCTACATGGTCCCCTCAGCGTTGCCGTTTAGGATGCGTCATGGGATGGCGATGGCCCCCGGGACCCCACTTTTCAAAAAAAAAAACTGCGATTTTGACGCATTTTGAAAATAAAGGACCCTTATTTCAATTTATTTTCATTTCATGTCTCTTTTACTTTTAAAACACAGAACTTCACGCTTAAAACACACCCACTTTGTTCAACCAGTGATAAAATCAACAAAGTAATTTTGGTAGTCAGAATTTCCTTCCAAAAACTCGTTCTGCATACATGCTTTTTTTGTCTTTGTTATTTTTTCACCAATTTTTCCCAAAGTGGCAGGAAAACTCTGTCATCTTCTGTGACCGAAAAATCTCCCCTAAGCTGAATGGAAGGCTCTACACCGCAGTTGTGCGTCCGGCGCTCACATACGGTTCACAATGCTGGACAATGTACAAAAAGTATGAGTGCAAATTGACAGCAGCTGAGATGAAGATGCTTCGCATGACAGCAGGAGTAACAAAGCTTGATCGAATAAGAAGTTCCAAAATCCCGAAGAAGAAGAGAAGATTTTTTTCCCAATATTTGTGTTATTTTAAGTTTAGCAATAAAGTACAGTTTTTCGAAAAATTGATTTTTTTTCAAACAAATATAAGTGAGACCCCTTTTTTGGACTTTTTTTTAATTTTGCTCGCGGCAACGCTGGGACCCCTATTGGCCAGTGCCATGTACTTCCTGCCACTAATCTTTCGATGTCTACGCGAGTTCTCTGTAGCCGTACAGGGAAATAACTTCTCGGGAGAAAGAAATGCACTTTTTGCACTCAATGAAAGTGGGAAATAATTTGATCAGAACTTTTTTGAAATGATTTCTCACCACTTTGAAAAAAAATACACATTCACAACCTCGCATCTACTCCCAATCCAACAGTGAATGAATGACACAAGAAAATAGTTTTAAATCTCAGATAAAGTGAAATTATTGCTCACCTTAAGAAACAACTTCACATTGAAAGTAAAACTCATTCCCACAAAAAGTGAAATTATTTCCCACTTTTAGTGAGTGCATTTAATTCTCATTTAAAGTGAAGTAAATATCCGTGAATATATTTCCCTGCACGCTTTGAAGCAGCTTATTTGTTGTTGACCTTGGTCATCGCCATTATATTTCTTGATATGACAGGCTTGTCCACCTGAGACCGACTAGTTCTTAGCAGAGTGAGAGTATATGGCCCTTAGCACCACAGGAATATGAACATTTTTCGCTAGTGAGCTATTAATGGCTGACCATTGCCTGGCTAGTTCATCGGTTCTCCCGTTTTACTCTATGCTCTATGGTACTATGTCGTTGAGCCCAGAATAAGGTAGCCCTAGCCCGATTTACCCGGGTAAAGGATATGTTAATAGTCTGCTGCATCTAAAATCCTTATTTTTTCCATCCAGTATGGAAAACCATATTTTCTTTTTCCTCGTCGACATTTGAGAATACCCATACTTCTGCTCCCGTATGGCCGCAATATGGGATATTCAGATGATAAATTCAGTCATTGTGTAGACGTTTTAAGCCTTTTTGCAATACACTTATCGGCATTTACCAGTGTGGCTTCCGCCCGGCAAATCGACGACGGACAAATTTTCACACTGAGACAAATCCTTCCATTTCATCGACTTCAAAGTCGCATACATATTATGACAGCATTCATCGTCTTGAACTCTATCTATGCTCTACAAAGCATGGCCGAATTCGAAAACCTGCGAAAACTTATCTAACTCAGGCAAAACGGGAATCAATGTGCAGTCAAACGTGCACCGAATTTCGGCAAGAAGATCCGCTATCATGTAACTTTTTCAATCTAGTGCTGGAACAAATAGTACGTAGAGCAGGTTTCAACATGGGAGACACTATCTGTAACAAATCCGTCTATTTGCTAGGATATGCAGATGATATCGACATCTTCGATAACTCGATGGAAGGGTGCGAATGGGGGGATGATATGTATAACCGCGAAAAGGATGTGGATGTAGTGCAAAAATCCAAAATACGTCAACCGCATAGGAGCATCGAGAATAATGCTCCAACTAAGAGGATCTTTGAATCCCAGACCCCAGGTTCGAGATGACAGTGAAGACTGAACCTACGTTTTAAAAACCATGCTATTGCAGATGTCAGAGTGCTTATCCTGGAAAACTGGAAGCAGCATGCCCAGGACCGAAGAGTATGGAAGGCTGCCGTATAAGGCCCAATGAACACAGAGCGACCGGAAAAAAACTAAACCGGTTGGCAACTCGGGTTACAGACCTTTTACGGACTCAGCGGCAGTGTTGCCAGGATCTTGGGCCAAGTTCCCCCTAGATAAATTTAAAATCCCCCTAGAATTGATCATTTTTGCAAAAAATCCCCCCAAAAAAGATATACAAACATTTTTTTTTTCGCAATTCACTGTTTACTCAAACTCTAGATATATTTATCACGCCTATGGAATCCGTCTGATTGGAGGTTCCCTCTACCTACTTATTCGATTGACTTTATTTAGCTCAGTATGCAGAATCCGCCGGAGAAGTTTCCTTACCGACGTGAATGTCGAAAAGGAAGTGTCTCTGTCAAGCAGAATTTATAACAGCAAACTTTATATAAATACTTTTATACACATATAAGTTAATACATATAAAAAAATATTTGTAAATATATACACCCCTATCGTGGAATCTGCCGGGGAGATAGATTCGCTGTAATTTGAGCACCGGTATCGTTGAATCCGCCGAAGTGAATTGCCCTTGTCGGTAAAGTTAATGTTTTTCACGGCATCGTGGAAAACGTTCGGATCGGATCTATTCATACAAAATATGACAATTCTCATCCGCCATACCAACGTCTCACATTGTTGATTTGTTTGCTTGATAAGTTGATAAATTAACAAAAATTTTATTTTGCAGCAAATAAAAGACTAAAATTGATGAATTTAGTGCTTTAACACAGTTAATAATATGATTATTTTCATGATTTCAAAAAAAATCGTGGGCTAATTTCACTTTAAGAGAATTTGAAAATGAGCTCCGAGTTAGACCTGCAAGATTAAACGGTTTTTTCAATAAATTTAAAAGAACAAGTGTATTTGAAAACACGTCTTATCTGGTAGTTCTATTATGTCCTACCGCTCCTCTGGAATTTCATCTGACGAGTCCAGAAATAGAGCTATTCTATCCATTTTATTAGTCTATACTATTTGTACTAAAATACCAAAGGACAATTATAAAACCTAAATTCTCTTTGCTCAGAAAAACAATGAATAGATAATTGAATTGCAGCACCATATTCCCTCAGTATTCCATTCAACTTCCAATTTTCAATGGAAATCGACGCACAGTTCGAGAATGTATATTGGAGAGCTTTAAATATTTCATAAGCCATTTATTCCAAATGAAGTTGGTGGAAATTTTGTGTATGAAAATTCCCCCCAGATATCCCCCTAAGTAGGTTGTGCCCCCAGATTCGCCCCTAACCAGCAAAAATACCCCTAAATCTGGGTGGAAAACCCCCAAACTGGCAACACTGCTCAGCGGTGACTTGACTCATCACCAATCAAAATCTGTAGTTCGTTCAGTGTCGTCATGGATACCGGGCGTGAAATGTCTTCGGAAAACTCGAGAAATGATGAAACCATCATGTTGTAAATACAGTACTACCTCGGTAATTTGAACTATTAGAGACCTACCCAAGTTCGAACCACGGAGGTTTTCGAATTACTGGATACTTTCTTCGTAGTCAATATTTCGGATACAAAAGCAGTGTAAAGCGGTTTTAAGTAGTAAAATACAAAATCTTGTGGTGCTTTTGAAGACGGTTCATAGTTGTCTGACAAAAATGCTTGAAATGTGACTTAAAATCGTAATTTATTAAAATAACAAACCATTCACAAAGCCAGTCGACACAAAAATGCTAACTGCAGGCCTACCAACAATATTTTTTCATCAAACAAAAATTAGCTTACAGCCTACTGAAATGGAATCGACACGTCTTTATCTTTATAAATGTTTTCTCCTAATATTTCTAGAATAATAATTATAACTCTGAAACTGTAAAATCATTTAGCAAAGAAACTACGGGGAAAATTCGAATTACAGAGTACCAATTTTCGCAAGTGTTCGAATTACAAGATACGTAATGTAAACAAATAGATGTTCGAATTAGTGGAGCGTTCGAATGACCGAGTATTCGAATTAGCGAGGTAGTACTGTATTACTATCTCAGGAGAAGGAGAAGAATAGTAAGAAGGTTTTGGGTACACTCACCATACATTGAAAACAATTTTCAGAACCGTTTGTTTGTTGCTGTTAAACAGTTAGAACTTTCTGATTCTAAATTTTTAGCATTCTACAGAATTTTCCAGTTGCTCCGTGTGTATTGGGCCTAAATGTTCGTCATGTAAGGCGTGAATCACACTGTTTCCTGTCTATTTTTTAACTGATAACTCATATTGTCCATAATTTAGGCCTGTGACCGTATTTCGCTAAATCTGAACAAAGGCAAATCATCGTGCTTGTAAGTAGTCACAATGATAATGGAAATATTTAACAGCTTTTAGAACTAAAAAGTACTCTTAAATTTTACCTGAAGTTAATAAGTAGAGAAAAACTGACTACTTTTAAAATTTCTAGCAGGTGTTAAATTTTGTCTGACCACTTCAGTATTTGTATTTTTTAACAGTCACATAAAGATTTTATATTTAATTTAAAATCAAGTTTCCATTTAATCTTTGTTTAACCTCAAAAAGTGCATATTTGTCCTGATTATATTTAGATATAAAATCGTGTCTTATTACATAAATTGTTTTTCTTTTTTATTTTCAGTTTAATCAACGTCATTGTTGTTCGGTTTTAGTTGCATTTTCTGCAGCATTCTTTTGTCTCTGATAGTTTCGCCATTGCATATCCTCTTCGAGTGCGGTACGTCTTGCTTTGAAGAGTTGACGTTTATACCAACTCAATTGAATGTTACGCCCAATGAAACATCCACATTTGGAGCAATAATGATTGAAATCGTGACGTCCTTCCCATCTTATTGGTGTACTAGAAATAAAAACGACATTTTTAATTAAAATTTAAATTTAACGAATGAAAAATAACAATTTAGTCAGGTATTTTCTATTATGTGGTCTGATAACATGTTACATGTCCTTGGAAATGTGTTCCGAAATCAAGATTTTCAAGATCAAGAGATTAATCAGATTTATTATCGTTCACAAAACCCTGATGGCAGTGTCATCTCCCAGCAGATGTTGGAAGCTGAATCGCCAAATAAGTAGAATCATTCAGTCGTTTTTATATTTTTCTAGATCTTTTTATCTCGTCTCCAAACAAAAACAGAGTAACAGTATTGCTTAAATCTTGATTAACTGACTTTGTTACAGTTTTCAAGATACAGGCTTTATGTATAGGGTGATTTTTTAAGAGGTTGAGAACTTTTTTTAAAAAAAAAACACAAAAAATTCGAAAAAATGAATGAAATATTTATTTGAATCGATAGTTTGAACCTTGCAATTTAATGTTTAAAGATAATTTCATGCAAATGTTGACCGCGGCTGCGTCTCAGGTAGCCCATCCGCTGAGTCCAATTTTGGCATACTCTTTCACACATATCGGCCGGTATCTCACGAATGAATGCATGGATGTTGGCTTCCAGTGCGTCAATCGAAGCGGGCTTGTCCCTATAGACATTAGCCTTGACATACCCCCACAAAAAATAATCTAATGGTGTCAAATCGCACGATCTAGGCGGCCAATTGACCGGCCCGAAACGTGAAATTAACTGTTCACCAAACTCGCCTCGCAATTGCGCCATTGTTTCGCGTGCTGTGTGGCATGTGGCACCGTCTTGTTGAAACCACATATCATGCAAGTCAAGAACTTCCATTTCGGGCAAAAAAAAGTTTGTTATCATCGCTCGGTAGCGTTCACCATTGACAGTAACGCTGCGATTCGCATCATCTTTGAAGAAATATGGCCCAATAATGCCGCCGGCCCATAAACCGCACCAAACAGTGGCTTTTTCGGGATGCATTGGTAGCTGTTGCAATGCTTCTGGCTGATCTTCACTCCAAATGCGGCAATTTTGCTTATTTACGTACCCATTCAACCAAAAATGAGCCTCATCGCTGAACACAATTTTTCGATAAATCGATAAAAAAAACATTTCGAACCGAGCACGAATTTTGATAGTAAAATTCAATAATTTGCAAGCGTTGTTCATTTGTAAGACGATCCATGGTTAAATTGCAAACCAAACTGAAGCTGTTTGACAGTGACACAAGGTACTAAACACACGTCAGCTGTCAAAACCAGTGTTGCCAAAACCAAACCAGCTAAAAAATCACCCTTTATAAGGACTCCTTATCGCCTGTGGTCGAAATTCGACCAATTGTGCGAGGGAAAGGCACGTATTAATATTTATTATTTTGAAACATATTGGAAAATAAAATACACACTGCACTCAAGCGAACATGCTGTATTTAAGGCAGTTAAAAAAAGGGTTGAAAAGTTTTGCATTCGCCTATCTATACAATGATAACCAGGGTTCGGATTTTGTTGACCATAAAAAGCCAAAAAAGGCAAAACAGGTATTTTATAATAATAAAGGTTGTTATGCATTTATTATTAACATTGTAATAGCACTGCACAACCTAAATCATTTTGAAGTTCTCTGGTAACAATCAAAACATGGGCGGAGCCTAGTGGAGCCAAGGTAAGAGATGCCACGTCGTTGTCCAATTTAAAGTTTGCAGCGCCATTTCGTTCATTTGCTGAAACAACCACGTAGAAGTTTTTCATCACATCTTCAGTTATTGGCCCTTTAGCTTGTTGTAATTTCTCCTCGATCCCGTTCAGAATCTTTAATACCTCTTCGATATAAAGCATTGCACTAAGATCAAATGCTTAAATTAAAATACATACAACCACTAGAAGTCACCTGTTATTTGTAAACTCTTAAATATGTGCTCTTGCGGGTCGACTAAAAATCTCTTTCACCTTTTTCCAATTTCGCCACGAACTTTTACAATTGGATTGAATCTTTACACGGGGCGTTTTCACTTTCAATGACAAGCAACAAAATATTTTGGAAACAGCACGCACTAAGTATGACAGAATAGGAATCTAGATGAAAAGGCGCACAGTTACGAAAAAAATACTTTCCAGATGTCTAACGGTTTTTGTCAGATGAAAACATAATATGGTAAATAGAACTACGGCAAATGCGTGAGATTGCACGTACGGCACAAGAAGAAGCGCATGTATGTTGAGTTGATACAAATGTATTTAGGGTTGTATTGGTGTGTAGGGATTTTTTTTATGCGCGCTAGTGTAAACAATGCGTGCAGTTATGTGCATGTTCATACGAGAGAAAAACCTGCTCTCATACGTGTGGACACTGAAATTTCTTTCGAGCAAGGATAAATCGTATAGTTAAGAAGAAAGTGCCCATCTAATAATATTTGGCTTCAGCAGTCCTAGGTAGAACCAAGCCTAGCTTCCCGCAACCATTTGTGTGTGCGCGTTATATTTTTGCACGAATGGAAGGGACCTTCAGTTTTCTGCCGTCTCCGAACGGCGAGTTGGGAGGCTTTACATGACAAATGATACTCTTGAATGCTTGTCAGGCATTCGGAAGAGGTGGGCACTGTGAAAAACTTTTTAGGCGTCTTGCCGCGGGATTCGAACCCAAGACCGCTGGCTCAGTAGTCCGACGCACTAACCACTTGCGCTACGGTGCACATCTACTTTGACAAATATCACCAAAAAGACAAAAAAGGCAATGTGAATTAAAAAACGCAAAAAGGGCAAAAAAAAGACAATATGAGTACAAAAAGGCAAAGTCAACAAAATCCGTTCACTGATGATACCGGATATAAAAGGATATTCCATTGAGGAACTTTAACATATCAAAAAGGTGCAGGGAAATTACTTCATATGGTAATTAATTTCATCTAAAGTGGGAAATAAACACACTTTTATGACCGAAAGTGGGAAATATTCTCACTTTTTGCGGGAATTAGTTTCACTTTTAATGTGTAGTTATTTCTCATTAAATATGGGCAATAATTTCACTTTTTTGAAGGATTCAACTTATTTTCTTGTGTGATTCACTCTTGCAATATGTATTGCAGTGAAAAATTACGTTATGGATGATGATGTTTACGATTTTGTCTTAAGTTGACTATTTGAACTTGTAATGAACTCAGTCTGAGACTGGCTCTGAGACTTCTTGAAGGCAATTAAATGGAAGTGCAAATTGAATTTATTGTGGGCTTACGAAAAAATAGTAATACATTCTGAAAGATAACCCCTGAATGTAGATGAGGTTGGAAGTTGACTATGGAATATGTATGGGGGGAAAGCTACCTAACTGCAAGTTTGTTTTATTGCTAGGCATTTGGCAAATACATTTCTGTGGTGAGAAATAATTTCACAAAATTTCTGGTTAAATTATTTCCCACTTTCAGTGAAAAATAACTTTATATCATAAAAATGCATTTATTTCCCACTTGAGGTGAAATAATTCACATGTGAAGTAAATTTCTGTGAATCGATTTCTTTGCACCATCAAACAAGGGCTTACTTCTTCTAAGTTGCACTTAAGAATTGGCACTTGGAAAATTAGGAACACCATCGTTTACTAATTGAACTTTCCTTTTCTATTCTCGAAGCTGAAAATATTCATAAGTTCAACTTAAAATATATACTGTCTTCAATTTAGTCCAGCCGTAGAAAAACACTAAAGAGCCAGCTGATTTGAATAATTTTTACCTTTTGCCCAATTCAGAATCGACAAGAACACGACATAAGAAAGCCGGGAGCTTCTGGAGCTTATGGAAGCAAACATTCAAAAAAAAACCACAGTTCATCCAATATTTGGTAAGACAGTTAAGTACGAACTTATGTTCATAGGTAGCAGATCTCTGATCATCAAAAGCGCTGCCTATCTCGTTCGGAAACGCAGTTTCTGACTAAGTTATGTGTAGGAGGACACAAAGCTTGTCACTGAAGAAGTTGTTTGAACAGGCCTTTATATGGGAACACCCCATTGGGGGTATCATCTCGCCTCCAAATTGGGGCTCCGCGAATTTGGTGTGAAAACAGCAAGCAGAAGAGTCGTAGGCGTAGCTACAAGATCTTCGCAATAGTATACATACATATAAGAAGTCAGCTATGCGTCTTGAAAATGCATTTTCTATTCGTATCGTATCGATTTCCTTAGGAATTTGTCTCTGTTCACTTGCTTGCACATTTACGCATCAAAAACACTCACAACTACAGTCTATGGATCCTCTACCCCGGTGATCGAACATCAACAAAAAACACATGAATCATAAGAAAAGCACTGCAACTTACCAACAACAACAAAAATTAATCAAAGCGACAATCTTCTGAATACATGTGACTGCCTCTTGGCGTAATACACTCAATCCGGTGGCATTGCAAGCGGGGCAGGTTATCTCCGTGGGCTCCTTCTTGAGGTGGCCAACATTTGTTGAAATTGGTACTGAGACTTCCATCTTTAAAAGCTCTCTCTCTTTCTCTCTCCTCTCCAACTCTCAACTAAATAGTCGTGAGTAAATATCCACTGAACCCGATCACTTTAGATGTAAAAAAAAAATTCAAAACAGCATGCAGTTCGTTTCTCCATCCACGATTGGACTAAGTCCAAAACCAACTAAACCGTCAAAGATCAGCGCACATCGAACCAATACCAAATGATGACGGGCTGGCAGAGCTTTTATTGTTCTAGATAAACTCTGTCTCTTGGATGAAAATTTCACTTTTGTCCAACAGAGAGAAAAGTTTAAAATTATAATTTATTTATTTTTTCTTTTATATTTAGTAACATCATAGATGCAAAAACAAAAAAAAAAAAACAAAGAGATTCACAAGAGAAGGAAAAAACAATTATTTTTTTTAAAGTTGTGGTCGTCGAAATGTTCCCAGATACTCGCCACAGCTGGAGCAGTAATGCTGGCGGTAGCATCGAAGCCATTTCCGTTTGACAGTAGTCTTACCTTCCGTCTTGCAGAATGGGCAGGTGACATCATGTGAATTCGGACCGACAGCAAAGTAGAATACTCTGGGAGCAATTGACACTGGAATGGGGATGGGCTCATCCGGAACGAATGTCGTCTGTACTTCAACCATGGTGTGCTGCGCTGAAAGAGCTTTGTGTTTACATGAATTTTTATTTATTTACACGTATGTTGAGGGTTGAGGCTGACCGTGATTTTTATCTGCAAACCAGTTTATGTATTTATTTTTTTTATCTCTCCAGTGATTAAAAAGCCGGGCCCGGTTCGGTTCTGTTCGGTCGGTACGAGTGTACTAACTTTTCACAGCTCACGCTGAAGTTGGTTTACACACCGAACTGGCAGTGACTGTTCGCGTGTCTATATTCGTTCTCATGGATGTGAAGCTTTTTTTTCATTTTGGTTGCTAATTTAATTCTTTAGATTGTTAATAGAATAAGACAAGGGGAAGTGCAAAAGGCACATTTTGAATTTATTCATGCACTACGTAGTTTGAGTGTGTATGGCGATTAAAGTGTGTTAAGTAATTAATCGTGTTTTATGAATAAAAATAAACTATAACGCCACAATGAGGTCAGACAATCACTACGGATCGTTAATTAGAGAGTGGGCTATGAGAGGACCTCTACGCTTTTTGGAAGAGGCATACTTTTAAAGTACATAAAGTAAGTAAGTCAATGTTCAGATGCGTAGTAGGGCTTAGATGGAACAGTATTAAGTATCATGATATTCCGCAACCTTTTTTAGCTTAAAATACTCCAGCATATTATGTTCGACGTTCCTTATGACACGTTGAAGAATGTACTAGAACCGAATTCCTGGTATCTTTGGATATTAGAATTTGTACTGGGATCGGGCTCTAGGCGTTAGGACTGCATACCACATTTGGACAAGTACTTGGAAGAGGATTTTTTATGGCGTTCAGAGTAGCTTCGATTGTCACTGGTCACTTTAAAAGCGAGAGGTTCATGGGACACAGGGCCACCTGGAAAGATGTTTCAGAATCCTCACCTCTACAGTCTAGACTTATCAGCAACCCAAGTGATCTCATAGAAAATGAAAACATCTTCAAAACCAGCTAAGCAGTCAAATTCACAATCCGTGAAAAATGGCAATAAAGCACAGTGATTGCCGAAGTAGGTGGCATTAGTTATATACACGGATGGATCACATATTTACGGAGAATCGGGAGCTGGTGTACACTGTCCAGATCCTTTGATAAATATGTAGATCCATTCATTAAGAACCCTCGGTGACTGTTGTCCAGGCGGAATTTTTTGCAATTCTCGGCGGCGTAGACGAACTCGTCAATGGCAACACCAGAGACACTTGCATACACATCTGCTCTGATAGTCAAGCCACGCTCAAAGCACTTGCTAATCCAAATAGTAACTCTAAGCTAGTTAAGGAATGCAAAGAAACACTCAATATCCTTGCAAGATCGATGTTGAACCTGCTCTGAATACCTGGGTACAACGATATACCAGGAAACACGAGAGAGCATATAAACTGGCAAAAGAGCAGGGGCTGAAGATGTGGGCAATTTCACAGTTTTTTTTTATAATTTACACACGCTAAAGGGGATATATGGAAATGCCTTTATAATGTTCCATAAACAGCAAGCACATAAAGAACAAGAACGAGAGACAGGCAGATCGGCGTAGTGATAGGAAACTCAGATGTTAGGTATCAACCAATTCTATGTGTGGTGTCAGGATAACTGGAGATTTGTGAATAATTGAAAGTTTTTCCCTTGCTTATGATTATCAGAATTTTTTTCCGGATGTTTCCTATTATTGTTTTGTGCGATCAATTTCTTCAGCCATACATATATTCTACTGCCAGTATTGTGCCTTCGCAATAGGTTTTGACATTAACTTCTGAAACTGATCAACTTATTTCTTATTCGTAAGAAATAAATATTTCGGCGACATCTGGATTCAAGCCGTGAACCTTCAGCGTGACAAGCGACGACGACTATCACTACGCCACAGCCACCCACTATAGGTACGGCGATACTTGTAGTGAAAACTGGGCAATCATTCCATAACTTTTAGGACAATAATCGTCTAAAACAATGGTTCTTAACCGGTGGTCCGTGGACCACTGGTGGTCCTTGAAAGCAACCGAGGTGGTCCGCGAAGTCATCCTGAAATTACTATACTATAGCCAGTGCATAACAGCACAAATTTGTAAAAAAAATGTGAGATCAAGTTAGCACAGAAAATTGCATATTTTAGTCGTCGAAATGACAACTTCTTTGTCGATTATTGAACTTAACTAGGTCCGTTCGCGTATCCTCCCAAAACTACGAAAAGTTACGAAAACCCGTTCGCTTACGCAAAAATTTCGTAGTTTTTCATAGTTTTACGTAAAAGAGAGTACTCACGAAAGAGTAAGAAATTTCCTCATGCTGCGAATTTTACCACAAGAAATTTCTTTGAGCAGATATGTACCTATATGAAAACGGTAAATTCTGTCGAATAACATACATTTTTAATTTTTTGTTATTAACGCGTTTGTTTACTTTTCCGTAATTTTCCTATCTTTGGGAGAAATTCACACCCACTTTTCGAAATTTGACAGAAAACACATATTTGGGGCAAAAAGTACACGCCTTCTGTTTTCCAAATTACTCATCAGAGCAGTCATCGAACAAAGCTTATCTCATTATATGTATTTTATACCTGGTTTTGGTCCGCGTATTCAAAAAATGTCAAATGACATTGAAGAACAAATTTATTGACAAGATAAAATGTAGTCCTTATTTTGCGCAACAATGTGACGAATATACCGGTATTTTACACTAATAAGGAGAACAAGGAGTAACAAGATCAGTTTTGTCTGTTCAAATGTTAAATACAGTGGCGAGCAAAATAATAGCAGTGCTACCTTGAAAGCAACATTTTCCTTAATATTTTTTTTGTATTAATATTTTTTGTGACTTTTTCTGTAATATTATACTTATCAACAATATGTTGTTCACATGACGTCATATTGCAATGGTAAATCCTCACTTCTGCTTTAAAATATCAATTAGTAGTGCATCTCATACTTTTTGAGACGAGCAAAATAATAGCAGTGCTTATTAGATTTCGGTATACAAATTTTGTTTTAACTTGATTTTGGAATATAACTTATAAAAAAGTAAGATAAAAGTTCCTTCTTTTTATTTTTAATCAAATTGTAGTAAAACCGATTAATTTTTTTCGATAAAAGTGGGTCGAGGACTACACTGCACACCAGAGGGGTGCGGGCTAATTAAATTGCTTATAAAAGATGGGAAAACGTACAAACAAATTCTGGAACTTCTGGGTGTAACGCTTAAATGATAAGCAATGCTGTAAAATATAAAATGAAGGTTAAAACTCGTGGCCGGAACAAAATTTTGCATCCTTCAATGGTGAAACGTGTTGTAAGGCACTCTGGGACACATCTTTCTGCAGCAGCTACCCAGATTGTGGGTGTGCTTAACTTAACATGTGGTATTCACACTTTTAGAGGACGGCTGAGGGAACACTTTTTTAGTGCTCGAAGTCCACGAAAAGTCCCACCTCTCAAGAAAATGGATGTATCAAAAAGGCTGAGGTTTGCGAAAAAGCATTAGTCTTGCCCCGCTGAGAAGTGGAGTAATATAATGTGTACTGATGAGACCAAAACCTTCCTGTATAGCGGAAACGTATCTCAGCAGTATGTCAGGCATCCACCCAATACAAATATGATCCTTGATTCACAACAAAAACTAAAAAACTCGGTGGATCTAATATCATGATTTGGGGATGCTTTTCATACTATGGTATTGGTCCCATATACTGGCATAAAAGTATAATGGACCAGCACTCATACGTTAATATATTGCAAAACATCATGTTGTCATGTGCCGAAGGCGAAATGTTACTAAAATGGGTTTTCTAGCAGGGCAACGACCCGAAAGGCAGGACGTGAACAGTTAAACAATGGTGTCAGGATATATTGATTGAGTTGATGGAGTGGCTTGCTCAATATCCCGATCTCCATTCTATTGAAAATTTATAGGCCTATATAAAAGAGATATGTACTGCACAAAAAAAAAACAAAACATAACGAGTTGTGAGGGGTAGTTCAGCAGTCTTGGAGATCAATATCATCCGAAAGGTGCCAGCATCTTGTAGACTCTGTAAAACGGTTTTACGCAGCTTTAATAAGTAATTAAAGGCATACTACTAAGGACTGGTATATCCTTAATAACACCTCATACTAATTTATGTAAATTCAGTATTTTCTTTTTACTTTTTTGATAAAGTAAGCTGGCGAAGAAAGAGCACTGCTATTTTTTTGCTCGCCGTTTTTTGAAGTTCCTTTCGATAAAATGCATTTATGTTAATTTATTTTAATTAAATCAAAAACTAATAATGTAGATATTATAAGAAAATAACGCAGTTTATATTATTGGTAAATTTCTTTAAAAAATATTGCTTAATTTGTTGTATTTTTAAATGAATGCAACTTCTTTAGTGGCACTGCTATTTTTTTTGCTCGCAGCTGTACATATATTTTGCTTAATTAGTGGATTTTTTCGCACAACTAAGTAAAGCTGCAAGGGTCAGGAAATATAAAATTGGAAGGCATGAGCAATATATTTGCATTTGAAGAATATTTTAATACGTGTTTTATTTATATATAGAACAACTTTATAATAAGTCTGTTTAAAGAGGCTGTTCCGGGAAGAAAAATACAGAAAATTACAAGGTTTTGCGTTCAGTTAGAAACGATTCTGTCCGAAACTGATCTGCTTTGTGTTCACTGAGGTTGTCAGAACAGAAAAATACATGAAATTTTGAGAGATTTAAGCCTAAATGGAAGAAATTGAAATTCAATCAGAAAAAAGGCAAACCGTTTTTATATAAGTTCCCAATACACACCATAGTTAGGAAAACAGTAAGTAAAATAATCATCCATGAAGTTGTTATTTTGAAAACTAACATATGGCTGTAATTTTTTCTTCCAACTTTCACAAATTTTTGTTGTTTTGCCTTTTTTCTCATTGAAAAGATTTAATAACTTCGTTATATTTCCGCCAAACAGTTGGTGGTCCGTAGCCAGACAAAAATTTAGTAAAATGGTCCCTCATTTCTAAAAGGTTAAGAACCACTTGTCTAAAAGATAGTAGCCGACGAATTCATCATCAGTTTGCTTCACGTAACTCAATAACAGTCGTCTCGTATATCGTTTATTTTGCTCAAAGATTGAGGACTTTCAGAATCTCTCAAAAGTAGGAAGCTTAGCGTCATCTAAACTGTTATAAATGATATTTGTGTTATACTTTTGATTGTTTTTTTTTAAATGTTATTGCAAGGTCAGCTACGCCGAATCAATTAGCAATTTTGATCAACTGTATGGAGGGGCATCCGGACTTGGCCAAGGGCTATAAACCCAATATATACTATCCAAGGCAAATACTTACTTACTTAGTTGGCGCTACAGCTCGAGGTGAACCTGGGCCTGCTTCTCGCAACCATTTGTGTGTGCGTGTTATATTTTTGCACGAATGGAAGGGACCTACAGTTTTTTGCCGACTCCGAACGGCGAATTGAGAAGCTCAATCGTGACAAATGATACTCTTTGATGCTTGTCAGACATTCGAAAGAGGTGGGCACTGTGAAAAACTTTTAGGTGTTTGCGGTGGGATTCGAACCCAAGACCGCTGGCTCAGTAGTCCAACGCACTAACCACTTGCGCTACGGTGCCCATCCAAGGCAAATAGGATATAAATAAAATGTGGACTGAATTGGCATCAAATTTAAATGTCGATGGACTGCCCATAAAAAAGTACAATTGGTCATCTTATCGTGGTCTCTGTACAAAAAGATGTGTACCGTCTATGCACTCAACAACTAAGTACATATAAAGGGAACTGAGTTCTTATTTATGATTTTTGTATGTATATCGGTAAAACCATTGTTTTATTTCAACATTGTCGGTATCGCTGGAAATTCCCCATTTTATCCATAAAGGACTAATTTTGGTTTCTATAATGTTGGAAGTCCCAGCAACAATTTTTGATAGTGTACTTTGAGCGATAGTAACTCCAAAATCATCAGGTACCCGTCAACTACTGGTAGCGTCCTCCACCCAGAACCTCCAGCGTACCCGTAAGTCTTCGTAATGGAGAAATATACATATATTTCACGACAACCATCTGGCATATTTTTATTGTTTCCAATACCAATACAAATGCTTCTTTTGATAGTCGAAATCGTTGAACAAAACTGCGATACGTTAAATTATTTGAATAGCGGTAAATGGAGTTGTTTATAATGTTTGTATGTACATACATATGTAGGAACTTAGATTTGGGTTGGAAGCAGTGATGCCAAATTTTTTTTGCTGAAATTCCCCATTTTGGGGAATATTTTTGAAAAGTTTCCCCATTCTATAAGCATTTTTTCCCCACTTTTTTCCCCATTTTCATTCATTATAGAAAAGTAAAGAAGAATATTCAATTTTAATGCAAATTTCTTTTCTTTATCAAAATATAATTTTTTTAAGAAAGCAATAACAAAGGGATGCTTTTCCTAATTGTTTTTATAATTATTGTATTTTTTATCATACGTTTTCCCAGATCTGCAACTGCTAATTTATCTGAAAATGACCCGCTGTCGGTGATCTCTGATTGGCATTTTCTTTTGCATTTCGGTTTTACTAAAATTTTATACAAATATATATACAGTGGCGACAAAATAAATTTCACAGTTTTAGAAATACTTTTTAAGACATTTAAGATCATATAACATGTTTTGAATAAGCAATTAAACTGTTTTGTCCACTTTACAGTGGTAGGCTAACGGCATATTTTGCACTTCAAATTCCTGTACCATAACAAACTAAACGTCATTTTGTGAAAGTTCCATTAACATGGAATACAATCGTAAATATACCCTGAAGACGTTGAAACATGGTGGTGTCAGCATCATTGTATGGGAATGGGGTGTTCTTACATGGTACGGCGTGACCCATACATCGTATATTGAGGGTATTATGGATCAAAGTTACAAGGAAATCCTGAGCTTGTACTTCCGTATGCAAAAGAGGAAATACCGCTGAAATGGAAGTGCACGATAATGACCTGAAGCAAAATACTAGATCTGTGAAGCAATGGTTACTAGCCCCAAAGATTAATATTTTATGTTGGTCAGCATAGTCCCCCTAATCTCAACCCGATAGAGAACTTGTGAAATGACGTGGAAAACAAAATTGACAGATCTACGGCTACAAATTTGAGCCAACTTTGGATAGAAGTTAGAGAGCCTGGAATCGGAATGTCATACCTTTAGAACGTTGTCAAGCCTAAATATCGGTACTATGACTTGGGTGTGTTGCCGTTATTAGAAATAAAGGGTTACCCTACTAAGTACTAATATTGTGAAATAATATTAACTAAACTATTCTAAAATGCTGTAAGATTTTGTTTAGAATTCAATGAATTTGACTTAATTGGACAATTACAAATATGTATTTATTGTATATAAAAACCCTTTTTCATACCCATTGTCTTTTTAATATACAAAAAAACGAAGAATCATAAGTTTTTTGTTTTGAAAATGTTGAGCGCAGGAAATTCACAGCGAACTTCACAGATAAAGATTTTCACTTTGCAAAAGGGTTGAAGTTAGTGACGCCTGTGAGTGAAGATTGTGTTGAGTTCGAAATATGTTTAGAGTTATAAACCGCTGTGGTGATATAAACGGGGTAATTTTTTCGTGTTTGGTATTTACTTGAAAGTTAAGTACCCGAGTTTTATTTTTAAATATGTAAAGTTAATAATTATGTGTGATTTTAGTTTTTTCCCCATTTTGGGAGCACTTTTCCCCATTTTCCCTATTGCGTGAAAAATTCCCCAAAATGGGGAAAAATCCTCACATCTGGCATCGCTGGTTGGAAAAGATAAAGGATCTGAATCATCTCTTAATTGTCTTCGTCTTCGTATTGCTTATAATTTGTAATTTTTATTTTCATTTTCATTTTCACTTTCTAAATCCAAAAAATTTAAGTGCCGAAACATTTGCTAAACTTCACGAAAAAGAGACCACACGCAAGAAAGGCATATAAATCAATGCAAGACAAGACCTCATTAGCTATCGCGCAAACGCTGTCGTTTTGACGTCGATTATTGAGATACGTGAAGCAGATTATCGTCTGATGATAATCGCTTCGTCGATTATTGATTTACGTGATATAAAACCATCGTCCAGGCAATATCAACAGGCGACTTACGGAATGAGTTCCCAGTTAGAGTAAGAAACATATGAAGGTAAGTTATTGATAAAAAGGGGTTTTGAGGTTGAGCCATCACAAAACACTATTCACCGGATTGAGCCCATCATAATCCCCGAAAAATCCATCCTCAAAGCATTTTATTACGCTGTAAAACTTAAGAATGAGTCTCTGGTTGATTTGGCCTACTTCATCCAGAATACTCAAAAGAGAATTCGGTATGAATCGAGTTTCCACGGAACGTGGGCGTACACCAGGCACGTCCACCAACATTTTCTTCTATCGACACGAGCTTCACGCGGGCGAATTTTATTTTTTATTTGTTAGGAATGATCCTGCCCTAAGGCTTATACTGCGACCTATTAGTCCAAGAGGCAAAACATCTTTTTCTTGGTTGACGGATTTCTTAAATCCTATAGTCTGAGGAATAGAGGGTAAGCCGCCTGACCCTGAAGAGATCAGGGCATTCACAAAGGATGTGCTCGGCGGTCTCGACCTCCTTTAAACAGAGTCGAAAATCGGTCTGGCTAGAGAGACCTAACTTGTTTTAATTGTTATCCTAACTGGCAATGACCGGAGAGGAAGCTTGTTAGATGCATAATATCGTTCTTTTTGTAGTTCAGAAGTTCCCTGTTGTGATTAATAGTTTTGCTTATCTGAACGCTAGCAAATTTCCTCAATGAGAGAGTCGAAGGTTATGTTCCCATTTGTTTATTAAGGCTGACATTGTTGCCCAGCTTATGCCACAAAAGGGTTCCGGGTCTGACAATTTCACAGTTGTACCTGAACGGACCAGCTTATCCGAAATCTCATTTCCTTCAATGCCTCCGTGACCAGACCACAAAAGTTTGACTTTAGTGTGAGTGGCTATAGATTGGAGAGTATTGAAGCAGTATCGGGTCAATGGTTATCGTTATACTATTGTAGTCGAAACTTTGACAGTCGTTAATCATCTTGATGGTCTAAAAACTCCTGCCTAACAGAGCTTAAGCTGAAAACATACATTTATTTAGAGAATTAACAGAGAAACACTCGCCCATTCTTTGATAGGCATCTCAGTGCCTTCAGTCATCATTACATTGAAGCATAAGACCATGTTACATGTACTCTAAAACCATCAAAAGGCAGTCTAACGAATTCAAACTTACTCAAATCGAAACAATAAATCCATAAAATCAGAAAGCTAGAAGAACACCCGCTGTTCCTGGCAACCATATGACGCCAACGGTGGTAACGTACGACGTACGAGTACTTCATGGATCGCTATGCCTTCGAACATTTCCCAATCCATCTAAAATACACTCGTACTCGTATTTTCTATTTTCAAGGCAAACGAAATAACTCTGTCGAACTTGAGAGCTCAAGACACAGTACATTTATGTTAAATCAACAATCCATCTAAAAACAACACAAAACCAGAAAACAACCTCAAAAGTACGAAATACGAAAAACAAAAAATTCAAATTTTAAGGTTTCCAAAAATACATTTTATTTCCTCTCGGTAAAAAGAAAAGAGAACAAAATACGAAAAACACAAAATCTCTAATAATCACTTGCACACTCACTTCGCCTTCAGATACTTTTTCGGCTTCATTACGCGCCCAAAGTAGCAGCCACAATTCTTGCAGTAATGGTTCGTATCTGTGTGTTTACATGGATGCGTGAAATTCCGACAGAAGCAGCAGCAGCACATTCTACAAAAAAAAAAAAATGAGCAAAATAAATTTTTGAAAATATAAAATTATAAAAACAAAAACAGAACTGGAGAAATGTACGTGCTTTTCAAAATGACGCAGCGCCCACTGCCTCACTTTCAATAGCCACGGCGCGGCGCGGCCCCACGGGGCATGACATCATTTCCCCCGTGGGAGGAAATATTAATTATTTTATCTTTTAATTAAATTCCATTTAACTTACACAAAAAGGCATGAATAGATGCCATTGATCGTGCTGGTGTACCATTTAAGGTCATGCGTCACCTCCGATTGAGCACGGATGTGACATGCCGGACAAGTTATTACCACCGGTTCTTTGGTCAAATTGAGGAACTGTCCCACCAGAGGTGTTGCATAGTTATCGAATATTGTAGTATCGGTGATCTTGTTGTTTGCAGTGACGTTGGCTGCCGGTTCCGACATTGCTCTCAGGAGCGAGTACGGGATTGTAAACAAAATTGAAACTGAAACAGCGAATGTACGGGGATTGTTGACTGCCACCGATCGTCACTCGGATCAGCTAAACTGTACTATACAATCACGATCAGCTGAGATCTGAGAGTTGTTTTTTGAGGAAATTGAAGGTAGAGCTTTTTGACTCTGAGAGAGCTTTTTTTGTATTCTTTTTATATTCGAGAGAATGTATTCGGCATTCGGCATAGAAATAGCAAAAAAGAACATCAATTCGCATTAAGTTAATAATTTTTATTTTTAATTCCAATGCAGTTACTCGTAGCGTAGTATACATATGTACATATATACAGAGACTCGTCGCCATTTGAAAGTTAGCAAGTATTTATTAGAACATTTTATCTTAATTAAATCTTTAAACTCTGAACACTTTCTTAAATAAATAAATATTCACGATAACAGGAATGATGAAGAACTAGTTTGGACAATTTTTATAGCGAGGTCTTTAGCATTTCAAACCGAATGAAGAGTAGATTATAATTACAACCGGTGCGGTCGGTGGTAAGCCGGTACATTTTTACGAGAAGTGACAAGAAAGCCATTCAACCTAGACTTTGACAAACAACCTGATCTCTTGGTAACGTAATTAAATCAGTGAGCAGATATCAAGATTCCGTAGCTGTAAGCCGGGCTCAGACCTGATTTCTTACAAAGCTTATAGAATACGAGTACACCAACAAATCGATGAAAAAGCTGAGATCTTCTGAATTTTGCAAATTACCTGGGAGTCAGTACCGTAAAAGAGCATACCAAGCCCTCTCGTTCGACTGAATATTGATTGGTACAGCTGCCATTGGCATTTCCACCAAATTGTAGCGTTACATTAGATTAGTTAGGTTGCTATCCACCATTCTTGGTAGGATTCACTTAGACCAAAGTAGGTCCATTGTGAGCCGATTCTTATCGGTAGTCTTGGAACCATTTTTCCATTTCTCACGAAATAAAAATAAATCTCAGAACTAAATTCCAAAAACCTACTGCGAAGGCATAACACTGGCAGTAGGATAGTGGAATGGCCATAGAGATTGATCGCACAAATATTGAATAATAAAAAACATTTGAGAAAAAAAAACTACTGTGAATCATAAGCAACGACAAAACTTTCAATAGTAGGTACTCTCCAGTTATCCTGGATACTACCCATAGAGTTTGTTGAAACCATTTGAGTTTCCTATCACTACGCGCGCCGACCTGTCTGTCTCTCGCTCTTGTCCTTCATGTGCTCGCGCTGTGTGTAAATTATAAGGGTATTCATAAAACCTTTAGAGTGTGTAGAATTATAAAAAAAAAATATGTTTGAAAGTTGGATAAATTTCCATATTCTATTGATAACCGTTGAGGAAATCTCTTGTAGATCTATTAAGAAATATTCTCCTGAAATATTTGTTCAAGGAGGAGAGTGCTCGGCAGTGATAGTGATAGGGGGATTCTTCCTCTTCCTTATCCTCATCCATGCAGCCGTGATAGAAGTTATTGGCAAGGATTCCCAATCTGCTTGCGTATTTGCGTATTGCTCAATGTTAATACCGCAACTAGGGTGTCGATATGTGCTCTCCTGAAATTTAGCAGGCTACCTATAAATTAGCTGAGTCCAAGTCTGTTTAGCGTGAGTACAACGTATCAAGATTACGCCATCTTTCATTAGCCTGTTGCAGTGCTTGCATAAAGATGTTGTGCCCTATTCTTTCTATTGGTTCATGGGGTTCACTTTTTGGGGTTGGGTTCCCCAGTTTTGTACCTTTTCTGGCTAGTTCGTCTGCTTCACAGTCGAATGGCGATGTCTCTATGACCAGAACCCAGCACTGGGTGAGCCTGCATCTGCTCGATATCTCCTTCAGAGATGCATGATTCGCGTGCTTAATTAGCTGCTTGGCTATGGGTGTAAATGAAAATGTCGTCATTGTACATCGATTTAATCGATAACCATTCAACAGCTTCACGAATAGCAATCATCTTCGCCTGGAAGACACTACAGTGGTCTGGAAGTGTTAAGTGCAAGTTCCCGCTGAGCTAACTCGAAAAGATACCCGCTCCTATACCATCACCTCTCTTGGATCCATTCGTGTAGATCTCCAATGCGGAGACAGATATTTCCTATGCATTCCTGTCGGCTGGGGATATTAGTTCTATATTTTATGTTGAAATTTTAGAGCGGAATCTACTTTCAACGAATGACTTTAATACAGGAACTTCGGGCTATATTGCTATATCGCGCGGATCTGATTTAAAATAATGGTAATTGTAGTCTTGCAATTATCAGCTGTCAATTCTCAAAAGTCTACATTAGTCCAGTGCAATAAGTTATTATAAATGAAAACTGACGGAGCCCGGTTAAAGTGAATGGATTTGAATGATTTTTGGATTGCTTGCTAATACCATAAACTAAAAAGTTTACCCATTAAAAATTACCGCGATTCTTAAAATCCGTAAATTTAAGCAAAAAATCTAAATTTCAAAGCAAAAAATCAAAAATCAATTTTTTTTCTACAGGGTGGTCCGGTTCGGGGTACAGATATTTTGGGACCAGAGTCATTGGTTCATGCTATGAAAAAAATCGTATGGGAGTGGGGGTCCATCTTGAACACCCACTGAGCTACAAGGTGTTTAAAAAAGTTAATTGAAGTAGGTACCAACAGTTATTCTATTACCACTTCTAGTGTATTAAACTTAGAGCAACCAAGGTGAGATTGTTTCATAGGCAATTGATTAGTGCTTATCACAATTAAAAACTATTACCATCCGTTATCTCGGTTTTGAGATATTGGTCTTCAAACACAGATTTTTATAATTTTTTTCACCAATTTTAGTGAAAATCGTATTTTCCTCGGAAAATTGAGCTTATAAATTTTTTTTTATTAATACTATTTTCATGCGGCATAACGTCACCTATAAATTCACCATACAAAGTTTTTACCTGCGGCTTACAGTTTTCCTAGTATTAAGTTAATTTAGTCACAAGGACCTGTAAAAGGAATGTACTTATACTACAAGTAGGATCATTTTCATGGGATATGTCTTAAAAGAAAAAAAAAAACATAAGCGGAAGGTTTCAAAAGGTAAACTTTTTACTTTATAGTATAAGAAATTCAAAAAATCCCGAAACATCTAAATCCATTCACTATAGCTGGGTTCCGAGGTTTAAACCTAATTGCACTGGACTATATAGCTATTACATATTTTTTAAACTTTCCTTGTCACAATATATTCCACGTACACTATAAAAAAAAGCTGCCGGAAACATCACTGTGGCACAACATTAAAAGTTTCATCCAGTAAATGTCGCCTGTTACCCAGCGATGATATATTTTCTTCGATGAATTTCATGATGTGATCTGAGACGAAAATGCAGAACACAGGTGATCTGTCATCTGGTTCAATGCATGCTTTGAAAAAGGCCGTAAAATGCTCCTCATATTTGTTCCTTCCAAAATTATTCCAAATGGATTTTCGTTTAAATGCCAATGGAGGAGATTTATTTTTCTACTCTTCATAACAATAAAAAATGAATTAATGCTTCACAAGATTAAGAAGGAGGAAATAACTCCCAATGAAATAACTCCCCAATGAAATAACTCCCCAAATGGAAAACGACATAACTCCCCAAAATTTGGTGGGGATTTTTTCATATGGAATAAGTCCCCAATTTTGGGGACTCATTCATTGTTGAATTTGGGGACTTATTTCATCATGAAATAAACCCCCAATTTTAAGTATAAAATAAGTCCCCAAAAACCCATGAAATAAGTCCTTAATTTTGGGGACTTATTTCATATGAAAAAATCCCCACCTCCATACAAATTTTGGGGAGTTATTTCGTTTTCCATTTGGGGAGTTATTTCCTGCAGCCTTCTTAATTTATTTATTGTTGGAGAGGTTTTTGTTGGGTTATTTGGTTGAATTGGATTTGAATTGATGGAGGACCAGTTAATAAGGTATTGTCTCCAGTCTTCTTCTTTTGGCTGCTGTCGGTGAGAACTTACTAGTTTAACTTACTAGATCTATTTTTCCAGTGATATTTTAATATTCCTGAACTCGGGTTTGTAGAGACAGCGTTGGCTTCTTGATCTGCCAGCTCATGCGTCCTGGAATCCAAACAAGATATTTTTATCTCGTTTTGTAGCTTTTAATTTAGCTATTTCTTCGGCAGAGCAGATTGAACAATAAGGTGGAACCTTTTCGGCGGTAACCAGAGATCAATCAAAATTTAAAAAAACCGAAAAATACCGTTATCCTTTCTAGAAGGAAAGAGAGATAATGCATTTTAGCCCTTTTCATAACTACAGTGGAAGTCGCTTATAACGACCTCGGTTATTACGTCCAGTCGCTTATAACGACAATTTTCCTTTCATTTGGTTGGTTTCTTTATATGTATTTTAAGCTATTCTACCGCCGGATATAACGTCGTCGTATATAACGACGCGTCGGATATAACGACCACTTTTCAAGAAGAAATCAGTCGTTGTCGTCGCTTGTAACGACGGAATGAAAGAAAATTACATACCCTTTGAATATGTCTTGTTCATTCTTGTGATCTTACATTCGGTAGCAATAACGGTTGTTGCGTCGCCGACAATCTCTCTACTTTATGCAGCTGTGTATCTGTTGAATATTATTGCAGTTTATTTGATGTTTCGCCATGATACATAGCTGATCTTTTATTGCCGTTTTCACTGTGCGAGTTTAAGTGTCGATCCAGCGAAAATCTCAAGATCAACACGAATTGTGTTTTCACAGTGCAGGCTTAACGATAAAATCCACTTAAATAGGATGATTCTGCTGATATCGCTGCTCGCTGCGCTGGCGACTTCAGTTGTGTATCTGTTTCATCAGGATGCACATCGGAGAAAGGAAGGGGTGTGCATTTTTTTTGTTTTCGTCAGCATACTGCTGTTTCGTCTTTTTTTGAATTAATAATATACTAATTGAATTATTTTTCTATTTCCACGAATGCAGCGGCTTCTTTGTCTTCTTTTCTCTTAATTTTCATTGTATTTTTTCTAAAAAGCACTTGACAAGAAAATGAAAACCAAATTTCGTTTGACATTTTGTGTTCGTTCACAATTGCTTTTTTCCATAAATGGTTCACAATGACACCCAATCCATGACTAACCTAAGCTGTTGACTGTAGAAACCAAAACTTGTTAAGTGAAGTCTATGTTCAATCCTACACTTAAATAATCCGATACTTAATCTCGCACAGTGAAAACGGGCATTAGTGTTTTGTGTATAATTGGGGTTAACGCTTTACTAATAAAAAGGTCTGCATTTTACATAGTGATTGCAGTTTGATATTCGTTTATGAGTTCTGGAAAACGTAGGAACTTTTCGGTTGAGGAAACGGCAGCGATTATCTTCCGTTTGGAGTCAGGGGAAACAAATAGTATAATAGCACAGGAGTTTGGCGTTTCACATTCAACAGTATCAACAATATGGAAAAATCGAGGAAAAACAGAGAAGAACTTTGAAGAATGCTGCATAAAAAATAAAAAAATTCGACAATTAACCAATCCTAAAATCGATGAAGCGTTACTAAAGTGGTTTAGGAGTAAGAGAAGAGAAAACATCCCAATGAATGGACCACTTCTTATTGGTCAAGCTAACAAGTTTGGAGAATTGTTCGGAAAAGAGGACTATAGATGCTCTGAGTCCTGGATGAGACGATTTAGGCAACGTCACAATACTGTTTTTGGAAAAGTTTCAGGCGAAGCAGCCAAGGTTGACACGGAGCTATGTGACGAATGGATTAAGAAAGTTTGGCCAAATTTCCGACAAGGTTATTCAGATGAAGACATCTTTAACGCTGATGAACTGCACTATTTTATAAGCTTGCTCCGGAAAAATCCTTCCACTCTAGAGGCTAACGCTGCATTAGTGGACAATTCTCCAAAGATAAAGTTACAGTTTTGGTTGCTTGCAACATGATGGGTTCTAGGTGATTGGAAAATCGAAAGAAAAGAAAAACGAAAGTTGTTTCAAAAATGCTAAGTCCTTACCGGTATTTTATGAAGCAAATAAAACCGCATGGATGACATCAGATATTTTCGCTGCTTATCTTCATAAATGGGATAAGGAGTTAAAGCAACAAAATAAAAAAATTATTTTGACTGTAGACAATTGTCCTAGCCATCCGGACGTTGACAAATTAAACTCGATTAAATTGATATTCTTACCTGCAAACACAACATCCATTTTGCAACCTTTGGACCAAGGAATAATAAAGAATTGAAAAGTGCGCTGCAGGACAACCCCGCTATTCACACCAGCAGAGCAACCAAATCGTGGTTTGGTCGACATGAGGTTAATGTTCTCAAATGGTCAACTTGCGATTGTAAATCTTTGAGGCATATTGCTGCTAAAATGTTACGCCAATAACAGGCAATTTAGTAAAGCGGTAGATCTAAGAGCCGCAATAATAACCTATTGGGCCACAATCTGAGAGGATGTGTTGAATAACTTAACTGACAGTAGGTATGCCAAATCGCTTTAGTGGAAAACAAAGGAGACCCCACTAACTACTAATTATTTAGGAATTACTTTAAAGCAGTAAAAGTAAAGTGGTGATATAGTTATGAAAATGGCAAAAAAACGCATTATTTTTCTTTTTTCCTAGAAAGGATAACGGTATTTTTCGGCTTTTCATGAAATAGTTTGCACTCTTATTATTCCTTAACATAAAAAATGCTACTAGCAATACATCTATTTTTATCATTAAGAAACGCCAAAATAAGGGTATTGATATATAGGGTTTTCCAAGGAGAGGTGTTATTGTGAATGGCCCGCTATTTCGGTAGCTGTCACTTTTGAAGCTTTTATTCTTTGACATTTGACAAGTAGAAACTACGTCATTACTAAAAATGGAACGATAGACGCTTCAACAACGCACTGAAATTATTAAAATTCACTACAAAAATGGTGAAAATCTTGCAGTCACAGTTCGCAAAACTAAAGCATTTTTTGGTCGTCGTGAAGCACCTTGTCGGACCGCAATACAGAAATTGGTGGAAAAATTCGAGCTGTTGTCCGTGCACGTCGCTCAAGAACAACTGAGAATATTGCTGCTGTAGCCCAAAGTGTTGAAGAAAACCCAGGTTTGTCCATTCCTCGTCGTTCTTTGGTATTGGGCATTCCACAAACGTCATTACACCGTATTTTACATAAAGACTTGGGTCTTAAGGCTTATAAAGTTCAGTTAACACAAGAATTCAAGCCGGGCGATCATCAACAACGTCGTGTCTTTGCTGATTGGGTCCTTGAAATGCATGAAAATGATCCGGAATTCCATCGAAAAATCATCTTGACTGATGAGGCCCATTTACACCTCGGTGGCTACGTCAACAAGCAAAATTGTCGCTTCTGGCTCGGAAAACCCAAGAGTTATTGTTGAGAAGCCTCTCCATCTTCAACGTGTGACTGTTTGGTGCGGTTTATGGTCCGGCGGGGTCATTGGACCTTACTTTTCCGAAAATGAGGTTGGATCAACAGTTACGGTGAATGGATTGCTCTATCGAGAGATGATTGATGATTTTTTATGGTCGGAGTTGGATGGTATTGATCTGGACAACGTTTTCTTTCAACAAGACGGCGCTACGTGCCACACAAGCAACGAAACCATTGATCTTTTACGGGAAAAGTTTCCGGACCGTGTATCTCTCGAAGAGATGATCACAATTGGCCACCGAGATCTTGTGATTTAACACCTTGCGACTTCTTCCTTTGGGGCCACGTGAAAGATAAGGTCTACGCCAACAGCCCAGCGTCGATATGGTCCTGTATGCGTGCTCGTGGTGGCCATTTGGCTGATGTTGTTTTTCATTACTAACGGCATACCTTCCTCCTTATTATGAAATTGATATCCGATCATTTATCTCAAAAAATGGCATTTTTCTTTGAATACCAAAATAACACCTCTTATTGGAAAACCCTTTATGTAGTTATGAAATGTAGTGTATATAGTTGTTTATTTCAAATAACACTGCAGTTTTAATTCAACAAGCACAGTATCGTGTGGGGAGCTGTTCAAAGCTGTTGCTTAAAGTTCAAATGAATCGATTGTTTCCCCAAAAGAAACCGCCGAACACACATGAACTACTTGACACAGTTTGTTTCCCACATTTATTTATGTACTTTCACTTTCATTACTGTTACTCGCTTGCACAATTCCTCCATTATATCTCATTAATCATGAATAAAAAAAAAAATGGTAATCACCTAACAGATACATATTATTATGTAGATACCGAACGTATGATTACACAAAAGTAAAGGCAAACAACAAATGTATCTTTTGTAACATTTTCTGTATTTGGCTGCGGAACAATGAAATAATTATTATAAAGAAACAACAAAAATAATAAAAACACACGAAAACATCACACAGGTCGATCGTAGAAGCTCAAATGTCCACCGCACTTATTGCAAAACATACGCTTACTCCTGTACTGGCTCGAGAGGCAGCAGTATAGGAACGACAGAGAGAATATGGGAAAGCAACTGAAAAGGAAGTTCAAATTAAGATTCCATCAAATTAATGCCAAAAGATGACATACCATGACAGCAGCGACAGCAAAGAGCTAAGTTGTCCCACCATACCGGACATTTGCACAGTTTCCGTATCTGCTCGAGCTCCGCAAAGGGGACATTTCACTTGATACGAACTCGGCCCGACAGCAAAGTATCTCAGACGTGGCTTACCATCTTCGACAGTGGTTTTTGGTGCCCAGTTCAGTTGATTTGATTGCTTTGCCTCTAGAGCGTCATCGACGTTGTCAATAAATGGAAGATTGGCACCTTTCCCCAGACGTATATTGCCAATGATATTGTTGCTCTTCTCCTCGGGCGTCGTGGGTGGATTTAGATTTATCTCCACCAAATCTGTATCGTCAGTCATTTTGTGCGCGCGCCGATTCTATGTACCGATCTGGACGGACTGTTGTTGCCTTGTCAGTCGAATCACCAGCTGCCGATCGTTCGGGTTTTCAAATAAAGCAGCGAGTACAGCAAAGAGAGAGAAAGAGATTTTAATTTTTTTTGGTTTAATGAATTGTTTGGAGCTTAAAAGCTTAGTGGATGGATTGTTGGCCTTCTATGACATCATGTGTGTAAGAAAGATGTGAGAAAATCTGAAAATCGTAACTAATGCGCGAATTCTTTTTAAAGCGATGGGGAAAAATGTGCTTTGCTCTATGGCTGGTATCTGAAATATTTATTAGAGGTACATAGATACATTGCGTGCGTTTTGGTTTTGGCTCTCAGATGTAGAGAGAACGGCAATTCAAAACTCCGCTTGTCTGGACAGGACACACGCTGTCGCTCATACTAAATATTTTTCACGCACAGATTATGTGCAACCCCAGTTTGACTTTATCAGAAATGTCAAGATCTCCATACCGAACAGACAAGTCTGTAATAAACCCGACACTGCCCATCTTTATAGATGGCTCGAAAAGAAAGGTAAGGGGGCAGGGTAACTACGATATGCGCGCCGAGTTATGAGAATAAAAGTGTTCTGATGTTGTTGAGTTTCTTTATTAATTATCTGAAATTCTTAGATCTAATGAATGGAAGTATCAAACTCCCAAGAAGAGGGCGCGAAATACGAAGTGATTAATTTCTTTATTTCTTCGTTCATCTTCTGTTGCTATACTGTAAACCAAGGCTGTTCAACCCCAGGCCCGCGGACCAGAGTCTTGCCCGCGGAAGAAATTTGAAAATGTCCTGCCAAAGTAAAGTATAGTGTGCACATCACGCTAAAATGTATCTTCCATACAAATTATCTCCAGAGAAATTTTAGCAAGCATTTTTTTTTTGCTGTTGCGGGAAATTCATTTTCAAAGCTACTTGCGTGTTTCATTTCCAAATTGTTCAACACTATTTCCGTATAATTGCAATATCCACCAGGAACCCTTATGTGCAAAGGACAGGCATTTGGATGATATTATGGATCCAGTAGACGTCAATTAAGAGTTTTATTTGAAGGAGAAATTAGCGAATATGGAGACTTACAACTGCACTGTGCTGTGCGATGGCTTTCAAGGGGTAGCATGTTGAAACATTTCTTCAACTTGAGAGAGCAGGTGCTGGAATTTTTAGAGGAAAATGGGGCTTTACCTTTGGAAACTGATTTACTGAAGAGTACATCCTGGTTGAGTGATCTTGCATTTTTTGTTGACGTTACGAATAGCCTCAACATTTTGAATCTCAAATTACAAGGCAAAGATTGTTCATTTCCGATAATGTTTAATTTGATAAGAGGATTCAAAGGCAAATTAAATCTGTTTTTATTTAACTCAGCCACAGAAAATATTGACCTTTTTCCCACACTCAAAGGTTTGAAAGAGAAGCTCAATATCGCCACTATCAACTGTTCTAAGTAAAAACCCAAAATTAGATGTTTATTACAGTCGTTTGAGTGCAGGTTTGAGGTCTTTGAGGGTAAAAAACAAAATATACAAATTTTCATAAATCAAATGCAACATATTTCTGACTTGTTGTTACTATCGACATCCGATTTGATGCCTAACACAAGTAAATTATTTTCATTTAAGATATGTACCTAGATATAGTGTTAGCCAAAACTAAAGCACGATATTATTCTGCTTTGGAAAAAATTGCGTAAAATTTAAAAAATATATGATGAGTTTTCTATTTTAATTGTTTTGATACAAAATATATTAGTTATTAATTCACTATCAAAATAAGTACATATTTTAATCTTCAACATAATCCAAAAAACAAAAATAATTATATCAGAGTTCATAAGAAACCACCTGGACAAAACTAAAGCACATGTCCCGTTTAATGAATAAAAAGACTAGAGCACATATTTTATTAGGGAACGGCACAAAATCCCGACTTTCAAAATACCGACCATACAAAATCCCGACAAAAAAAAACGCATTTCGGAAAATCCCGACAAATGAACTTTTGTGAAAAAGTTTCGCAGTGAATTTTTTTTTGCTGAAAAAAAAATTTAATCTTTAAATCTCTCATCATTTTTTTCCAAATTCTTAAAAGAATGTGTTCGCCCACTACCCTACCATGTCTCTAAGAAAAAAAACCAAGAAACTTACCAAAACACACTATGAATTTTGTAGCAAAATCGTTTGGTTAAGTGCATCTGATGAGAATCGAAAAGCGCTGTTCTTTGTGATTCTCATTCGGTGCACTTAATCAAACGATTTTTGTATCTTGTTCATAGTGCGTGTTTTGGTAAGTTCTCGGTTTTTTTTTTTTGTTTTTTGTAGTGAAGTGTTGAGGGTGAGTGACATCGCGAGGAGGTTGTTAGTGTCGAAACAACTTCCTTTCAAAATTATGATTCTTTAAGTATTTTGTGGTGAATATAATTTTATGAGAATCAAAAAGAACAGCGCTTTTTGATTCCCATCATGTCTAGTTAACCAAACGTACTGAGCCGTGTGCAAAATCGTTCTTATAAGAAAGAGAAAATAGTTCCGCGAAGGGATATAAACACTTTCATACAAACCAAAAAAAAAATAAAATAGCCGCACGTTCATGACTTACAAAATACCGCGCACGCGAATTTTAAACTATTATTTTCTCCAAAGTCGGGATTTTGGCAGTCGGGATTTTGTAAGTCGGGATTTTGTCAGTCGGGATTTTGTAAGGCGGGATTTCATGCGCAACCCATTTTATTACTTTTGGTGGCGTTATCATTATTTTCTATCACTGCGGTACATTGACGAGCCATAGCGTCAAAAAAAAAATTATCAAATAATTGCCAGGCAATTTGAGTCTCTTCAAACACGGAGTCTAAGCTATGGTATTTCTTACAATAAATTCACTGATCTAGAGTCTCCCATAAATTCTCTATGGGTTTGAGATCAGGTAATTGTGGTAGCCTCTTCATAACAATAATATGGTTTTCTTTAATCCAGTCATTCACAAGTTAAGCGGTAAGCGCATATTTTCCTCAGAATGAGGAAGCATAACGGTTTGGAGAATCAAACTCTAGTTTTGCAAGTCGATTTCATCGAGAAAGAAATAAATTTTTAATTGCTCCATATGGTAAAAGTCCACCATCAACCGCTCTTCGCAGGATCGTCCTACTTGAGATATCTAAGCTTAGCTCGCGTCTTACACTTGTTGATAATATTAAAGGGTCTATTTTGTAAACTTCATGATTCTGTTATCTTCGCGACGGGTGGTTTTTCGGTGTCTACAACCACTATGAATTGCTTGAACGTTTCCCCGAACATGGAATCGGCTAATTATGCGGAAAAGCACTGTATGGCCTTTGCCAAATTTATTGGCAATTGACGCTACTGTATCACCATTATCAAAATCGGACAGAATTTATTCTTTTTGCATTATGAGGGCACGTGAAATACTTATTGGGCTCCATTTTATTACTATCTCAATTCAAATTATACTCACCAATCTACAACGCTGATGATGCCCAACGACTATTTACTACCATTTATAAGATCATGTTTACAAAAGACAAACGGTTATATTGTAGCAAAATTGCAAGCAAACGGTAGTTTTTCTTGATAAAGGGTACATGTGCTTTAGTTTTGTCCGGGTGGTTTCTTATGACTTTACTTACTTAGTTGGCGCTACAGCTCGAGGTGAACCTGGGCCTGCTTCTCGCAACCATTTGTGTGTGCGTGTTATATTTTTGCACGAATGGAAGGGACCTACAGTTTTTTGCCGACTCCGAACGGCGAGTTGAGAAGTTCAATCGTGACCAATGATACTCTTTGATGCTTGTCAGACAATCGTAAGAGGTGGGCACTGTGAAAAACTTTTAGGTGTTTGCGGCGGGATTCGAACCCAAGACCACTGGCTCAGTAGTCCGACACACTAACCACTTGCGCTACGGTTTCTTATGAACTCTGATATTATTTGTTGGTTTTTGCTTATGAGTTATGGAAAGTTAATATAATATTTTTGCTTTTTGAATTAATTACTAATGTATTTTGTATAAAAAACAATTAAAATAAAAAATATTATCATACGTTTTTTCCATTTTTACTCAGTTTTTTTCATGACAGGATAAGAGCGTGCTTTAGTTTTGGCCAACACTGTATGTATGTACGGTTTTGTTTCGTTATTTGGCATTAAACTCCCTTTTTTCTTATTTTAATAAACAACTATCACACTTCATAATATTGAATTTTTTATTATAAACAAAATAAAAAAGTAATTAAAATAGGAACCGTCAGTGGTCCGCCGAAAATGTCTGAATCGTCCGTTTGGCCTGACTGCTAAGAAATTTGAGCAGCCTTGCTGTAAACAAATCTTTCAATGTCCCAAAATAAACAACTGCATCCGGACCATGTATCAAAATTAAAATGCTTACAAATAAGCAATGATAATGAAATATCTTTGTTTACAATGATACAAATACTCCCTGTTGGGTCTTCATAAAAATATTATGATTTCGCGTAACGGAAGTACATGAAGATATCATAGCTACTTTCAGGCGACCACCATTAAAAGAAGAATATGATGATATCGCATAACAACTATGCATAAGCCAGGCTCACTGACTCACAGTAGTTTCTCCCGTGCGACAAAAATGAAAAAGGAAAAGTATTTTTTTGTGCATTTCTTAACTTTATATAGAAGAGAAAGGTTCAATATTTAAAGGTACAGACATTTCATCAATATTAATTGTTATCACATCAGAATTGAGCGTATCACCATATACCAGAATAAGTGATATCGTAGTAGTTGATCAATTGAAAGTAAAATCTATCAATTAAACAGTTAAATTTACACAAACTATTTATTGAAATTTCAAGGTTTGCACAGTACATTGGTACCTCGTTAGTAAATTTAGGTTTTTTATTTTCAACGCAGGAGAGTTTTAAATTGCTCTTTTTCCTTTTCTTGTAAATTTATGTAAAGTTCCCTGCTCCCTATACGTATGTATAATGATAAAATGTGTCTAAAATGTCGAGGCCAGTTTTTCAGAAAAATCAAACTATCACCCACTAACGTTACAATTTACGTTGTAGTGTTACCTAGACGTATACATACATACATACATATTATTTATTATTGTTTTTATTTCTACAATTTTCTTTAGGCACATCGTACAACCTGTTCTTTGTTTAGAAAGTATTATATTTACGATTTTCTTATATTTTTAACCGATGCAGTATTATATTGAAGAAATGTTTACACAATAACTATATTTTGTCAAAAAACACTCCGAATGCTTAAGTTATGTAGAAGAACCACGGCTATACTCTGAAAATCATCGTTTCGTTTTATCTTGTTTCGTACTTTTTAGTTAGTTTGTCATTCGGGTTTTCAACTTTTTAGCTGTAATTATTTCAGAAAATATGTGGAGTGTATGTAGGTAAGCAATGTCGTATTCTACTTTTAAAACCTTTTTATTTGACACCCATATTAAGGAGGTCGTAAAGATAGCGCTAGTCCACCATGTTGGTGCGTCCGCCATATTGAAATTTTTAATGTCACTTAGTTTATCGTTTTCCACTTGTCAAACCCTTTCATTTGACACCATATTGTGGGCGTCCGCCATATTGAATTTTTAATGACCTCAACTTACCAAGCCGGTTGTAAGAAAAAAAGAAGAGGTTATCCGCCATTTTGCTTGTAGAGTCCGCCATATTGAATTTTTTCTGTGACGTCACATAGCCAAGGACATTCTCCGGATCAAGACAAATCAAACGACACCTCATTTGTTGAAATCAGTTTTATAATTTAGGTTGTACGAGGTGACATCCTTACATACATACATACATACATACAAACCCAGCCCATGAAAATCATAGCCCTTCCTCTGCGTAGTCGGACAAAAAATACGAAAATAGAACGTTATTTTTTTGAAACTTGAATCTCCAACCCTACTCAGTGGGTTTCTGTGTATGGATAAGGAAATTAGCACACAGCTTTCAAATCTTTTGATGCATTTGCCAGAAGCAAAACTACAAACAATTGTACAAACTTTTCGTTATAATCATAAAATAAATAAGAATACGGAACCCTTTGAGCACTTGGCGGGTTTTTTTTGTAACGGTGCTTATGTAATTAACTTACTATGCTATTTTCTAATAAAATATAACGTCTTGTTTACGAAATAGTCGATTTTATTTATCAATACCGATTATTTAAAAATTTATGGATTTTGACGCATCTCCCATAGAACAAAAACCACTGTGCGACTGGCCGATTATTGTAGTGTCTTCCAATCTGAGCTAGACACTATGAAGAAGGCAGCACAGATTATCCTAGCAGGAAAAGTTCCAGCAATGGAGTTCACTCTCTGAGTGGCAGTGGGCAGCCTTCAAAATACGTTAAAGACTGCCTCTCGGCACTCAGAATGATAAGACACCATACAGTTGTTCTATACTGGGTAATCGGACATGCAGGAGTAGAAGGGGATGATGCAGTAGGCGAACTAGCCAAGACCAGCTCTCAAATGGATATATAACATTCAATGTAGCTTGGAATCTAGACCGCGTCACTACTAATATAATCACTAGCAACTGACACTAGCGATGGTGTCAAAATCATAGCCCGCAGCTTGTGGGCCGCAGTCGACTCGACAAAATCTAAAATTCAACCAAAACCATTTGCTCCTCACGTTATAACCGGACACGGTATCATAAGAAATACAGCCAGAAAATAAAGTATCTTTATAATAGATTTATTTGAAAGCTGCATGGACACACAGTTCTTTGACAGCCAGATCTTAAAAAATGCATCATATAATCAAAATGGTTTTCTTAACTACATGTCCTTCGTGCTCATCAAGGTTAGTCAGAATGGGCAGTCAGAATGGGCCTTTCTGGCCGCTGGGTCAAATTGCATCCGCTGAGAATGACCCTCCTAGGCTAACCTGACCTTCGCTGAAGTAGGGATAAGTGAGAATAAGAACACCAACGATTCGCTGGAAGCTGTTGATATTTGTAGCACAGATACTTTCTAAATATCTGTCAAATACTACGGGCAATGACTGTTCTGCCCATTACTAAAGCGATAAATGAAAGGTCGTTTACTACATTCTTAAAATTATTTTATTTAAATTATATATCTGCATATTATTTTGTCACATGTTGCATAGTTAAAAAAAAAATCAGGAAGTTCAAGGTACTTTACCCAGTGTTTCATTCTAAGAAACCTGCCCTTACAATGATAAAATAAGATTGTAAAAAAAACAATTACGATTTCACTATATCATGAATCATCTGCCACTTCGTAGAAAAATCAATAAGAACTAATTCAGTGCTGCTAGTGATACGTGCATCAAAAAAATTCCAAAACGCAATCATGACTAACACCGGGAATCAAAAACGCTACGCAGTAACCCTACTGCGAAACGATGTAAACCGTGGCACACAATCATAAACCAATATTGAATTTTTTAATAACAAATCAACAGCAACATAAACAAATATTACTTTAGGTACCTGCGATAAGATTACACAACAGTTTCTCCGAAGACATAAAGAACTCGCTCACTTCAAGCTCAGTTGATAAACGTTGCTCGGTATAAAAGGTTTGAACCGTGGGAAAATGTCTAACAATCCTCCGCCATATCCAAATCCTCCACCAGGTTGGACCCCAGCACAAACATACCAACCAGGAATGCCATCACAACCAGCCCCAGGTGTTTGCGTTGTAACATACCCACCAGGATCGCAAACCAGTAGTCCTGCGGTTGGACCAGATCCAGTTTCGATCACATGTCCCAGTTGCCATGCTCATATTCGGACAACGCTGAAGCATGAGGCAACAACTAAAACGCATTTGATGGCACTCTGCTTGTTCTGTTTCATGTAAGTTAATTGTTTAATATTTTTTGTAATATTTGTTCAGCTGGTGGATGTTAACTTTTACTCCATCAAGTGCACAATGTTTGTTAAAGTGGAATTCAACTGAAGTGACAGTGACATCAAATCTAGATCTACTTCGATCAGTGGACAGAAGTGACATTGAAAACGAAAATCACATAACGGTTGTATAGATATTCTTAAGTGATCAAGAACTTGTAATCTTGAGTTCGTGGAATTGCGGTTCTATAATATATTTGTAATTTCGAGTGATTGTTTGCGATTATGATGTGATGACGAATGCACTTACCGAAATGCCTACAAGAGTGCTTTTCCAGTAAACACCGATATTTTTGGGTGCGTTATCCTTTCTGGAAACTGACTCCTTCCAATGTACCGCGGTTTTTATTTGTTTGTGTTGCTCGTATTTGGTCCAAGGTGACAACAGATCACTTCGAGACTCAGACAGTGAGACTTAAAACCCCTTGTGACATATTTTTTGCTTTCTGGGGTCTATAACACAGAACAACAAGTACATACTTGTTGAACAAGTGAAATTCAACAACTGTTGAGAATTTCTCTAACACGTAACAACAAGTCTGCGGGCAATCCAACAATTGTTATGGAATCTTTTAACAAGTGGGAAATTTGATAAATCCACTAATTCTGTAACTGGAAACAACAAGTGTTGAAAAAAAAGACTGTGACTTGTTGAAAAGTTGATAAATTCTAACCGACGGTGACTGACTTATTAGAAGTTAACAAGTTCGAATTAAACATTTGTAATGGACCAACGATTACCAAGTGATAATATCGAGAGTCATTTAAAATTTATTTAGTTAATAATAATTTGATTTTCAAAATGTTTTACTTGATTCTGAATCGCACAAAGACAGTGAGAATCAAAGAAATAAACAAATGTTTAAAGAAAGAAGAATTTCGAAATCGAGTTTTCCAATACAAGTTTTTAATTATCTTATTGAAAGTATTTCTTACAAATAACGTTCACAGGCTATTAAAAGGAAATGCTTCCCTAGATTATTAAAAGGATTGTGGTCAGTACTGGGAAGTGACAAATGAATTGGGGTATGTGCCCGGTAGTTATATCCACTAAGACTGATTAAAAGGCCCTATTCTTGAGCAGGATATCGGAAGTTCTGTTTTTATATTAGCATGGCCATGGTTTTTTTTTTTGTTGTAACGCAAGAGTTTACGCTTTCCTGTCTATCATTAGTTTCTAAGAGCGTTCTTTTTTCTTTCTATAATTTGAGAATGCATAATAGGATTCTGATCATAGGATCAGCTTGATTTGAATCCAACGCTGAGACTTTTCGGGCGAGTTCGTCAGCCTTTTCGTTGCCACACAGACCTGTGGAGATCGAGTGGAACAACTAATGAAATAAATATTTCCAATACAATTCACGTTTATTATTTTCTCCAAACTTAAACTTAACAATTAAAATTATGTTCGTTACGAGCGCGGTGGAAAAGGAAGTGTCCGGTCCTGGAAAAGGTTAACGTTAATCTCAGAAATCAGCGCTTTGCGCACAGTAGCAATCTGACATAAGTATGAATGTAAATGTTATAACGATATGATTATACAATAAGTAAATACCTAATACAATAGCAGTTAATACGTAATAGTAAATGTGAATCAATGATAATTAGTCCCCACAGACCTTTGTGGCCAGAAACCCAGCAGAGTTTTACATTGTGCTGTGCGGCAGGAACTTAGAGCTGTGGTTTAGTCATGTTCTATGTTGTCTTTTTTTTTTTTTTTTTTTTTATTATTATAATCTACACACGCTAAAGGGGATATGAATACCCTTATAATGTTTATACACAGCGCGAGCACATGAAGGACATGTGTGTATAGAGCTGTCCTGGTTTGTCGTGCCATGTGCTTTTTATAAAGGGTGATTTTTTAAGAGGTTGAGAACTTTTTTTTAAAAAAAAACACAAAAAATTCGAAAAAATGAATGAAATATTTATTTGAATCGATAGTTCGAACCTTGCAATTTAATGTTTAAAGATAATTTCATGCAAATGTTGACCGCGGCTGCGTCTCAGGTAGCCCATCCCCTGAGTCCAATTTTGGCATACTCTTTCACACATATCGGCCGGTATCTCACGAGTGAATGCATGGATGTTGGCTTCCAGTGCGTCAATCGAAGCGGGCTTGTCCCTATAGACATTAGCCTTGACATACCCCCACAAAAAATAATCTAATGGTGTCAAATCGCACGATCTAGGCGGCCAATTGACCGGCCCGAAACGTGAAATTAACTGTTCACCAAACTCGCCTCGCAATTGCGCCATTGTTTCGCGTGCTGTGTGGCATGTGGCACCGTCTTGTTGAAACCACATATCATGCAAGTCAAGAACTTCCATTTCGGGCAAAAAAAAGTTTGTTATCATCGCTGTAACAAAGGCCTAACTGCTGGGAACGGCGCCGAATCGACATTTCGCGGTCTTCTGTCACACTAGCTGATACGGCCGCAATATTTTCTTCACTACGCACAGTACGTAAACGTGTTGGTGGTTTAATGTCCAACAAAGTAAATTTGGTGCGAAATTTGGTCACAATCTTCCGAATAGACTGCTCAGAAGGTCGAGAATGCCGATCATAAAATGGAAGCAGCGCGCGATGAACATTTCGAACCGAGCACGAATTTTGATAGTAAAATTCAATAATTTGCAAGCGTTGTTCATTTGTAAGACGATCCATGGTTAAATTGCAAACCAAACTGAAGCTGTTTGACAGTGACACAAGGTACTAAACACACGTCAGCTGTCAAAACCAGTGTTGCCAAAACCAAACCAGCTAAAAAATCACCCTTTACTATCGAGAGCTTCTTCTTGCTTACCGGAAAGGTTTCGGATTATTAGAATCAAAGTGAAGAAAAATCATCTCATCAAGACCTTTAATTAAAAGTCCTTAAATACTATCTGTGGTTTCCCAAGATAATAAAAGTATACAACTCATAAAAGCGTTTTTCCCAACTATCCGGATTTCCATGTCCAAAACTATAGATATTTTTCCAAATATCAATACTTATGTACATAACATGGCATATTTTCTACAGGGATCTTGACAGGCTTTCGATTTGGTGCCACAATAATGACCTTCATCTTAATGTTTCTAAATGTCAAAGCCTTACATTTTGTCGTAACCAATTCCTTTCACATACAAGATCGGCAATGTCTCGCTGTCCTTTATTTCCTCCAAAAAAGATCTTGGAGTTATTTTTGACAGTAAACTTAGTTTTGTTAAGCATATTGAGTTTTTAGTGGCCAAAGGTAACTCAATCCTAGGATTTATACTACGCAATTCTAAAGACTTCCAGGATCCCCATACTCTTAAATGTCTATTTCTTGCATTTGTCAGATCAAATCTTGAGTACTGTAATACCATCTGGAATCCATTTTATAACGTACATGCCAACAGAATTGAGAGGATCCAAAAACGTTTAACAAGGATTGCAGTGCGTAGATTACGCTGGAATATTGAAATGCCTTCTTATGAAACGAGGTGCAAATTATTTGGAATTTTGCCTCTTTTCGTAAGAAGGCAATATTTTTCTATTATGTTTATTCGCGATTTGATTAACTATCATATTGATTGCCCTTTTCTGCTTTCATTAATTGGATTATATGCTCCATCGAGAGCTCTTAGAAATCGTTATTTATTTTATGTACCTTATCATAGAGCAAATTATGGTTACAATGAACCAATTTCTAGATGCCTACGAGAGCCTAATAATTATTGTAGTCTTTTAGATTTTCATCTCAGTGGGAGTTCATTTAAGAATAAACTAGTCTTAGAGCTCCATTTCCGGTGGTTTTAGTCAGTAGTTCTAAGTTTATATTTTAATTGTACTAGTAATCTAAAGAGAGCAGTTGATGTATACTCATTTGATGAAATAATAAATAAATAAAATGAATAAATTTTGCCAAAACTCATCCCTGATGTACGTCCAGTCCTTTCCTTATGACACTACATTTTTAAACTGTGCTAATATATGTAAATATCTCTCTCTATTTATCGCTTTGATTTTTTTTTTTTTTTTGTTAACCACAGGAAGCACTAAACAAAAGAAGAAGAAGAATATTCGCTAATTCTCCAGCTCATCGTGTAAGATTCACTTGTTGAAATAATTCACCAAGTCGAGGGTAATTTTTATTTCCAACAATTGTTACGATTTTTGATGTGTTACTGGAATGATGTTCAATTTTTTGAACAAGAATAGTTAAACAAGTACTTGTTGACTTGTTGCTCTGTGTTTAAGGCCCCTGGTTTATCCTTAATTTGCCAGCCCCAGAGGTCTAAAATATAGACGCTTTTATTATCACACTTATATTATAAATGCGAGAGTAACTCTGTCTGTCTGTTAACTTTTCCCGACTAAACCGCTGAAACAATCATAATGTAATTTGGTACAGAGATGGTGTAGGACCTGAAAAAGGACATAGGCAAAAAAAAACAGTCCGCTAAGTTGTGCTGGAACCTAGTTACTAACAAATTCTATATTAATTGAATAAAAAATTACTAATATTCACAATATATGTTGGTATAATGCCAAAAGAAAAAACTCCAAAACATTTATTGACCGAAATGACTCATTTTCACAATACAGTTAAACTTGTGTATAGTGGAATCTGCTAATAAAAGAATCTTTCAAAACCTGGATAGTGGACATTTTTGGTTGCCAATACACACTCACTCATATAGTGGCAACCTGTGAAATCTGACTAATAGAACATTTTTCAATTATTTATGTTTTCCACGCAAATTCACTCTTCAATAGCGGCGCTGCGAAATTACGTCGCAGGAAATAAGGCCCCAAAAAAAAATTAAATAAAGCCCCAAAATTATACTCGCAATGCAATAACAACAAAAATATGACATATTTTGGGTGTAATTTCATTTTTTGGGGCATTGTTTCATTTTTAGAATTGCGGTGCTATTTCATTGTGAACTGATGGCTGAATTTCTGAAAACGAAATTAGCCCTAAGACATTTTTTTTGGCATAGTTTCATGATTGTTATTTCCCGAAACAGTAAGAAAAAATACGAACACAATAGCTACATGGTGACCACAATGTAGCCTTACTTACATTTTTATGTGCTAATAAGAAATGTAACTTAAAAATTCTAGAACTTAAGTGGAATTTGTTTTGTCTTATTTTCTCAAATTCCAAAAACTAAAATTGTATAACTTTCTTTTTTCAAATGCGAGAATTTTTTAAGTTTATTTTCTTATTAGATATGCGTATGCGGCCCTATGGCCTATGCTTATGGACATTACAAAAAAATAAAAAGTTATAAAATTTTATTTTTATGTAATTTCGGAATCATTGTGCACATTTGAACGTCATCGGCGTACACAGGCCGACATCGTACGATACACATAAATGCTGTTGTTCGGTACCTACGCAGTTCACTCAGAAAAGGACTAAGATTAAAGAATCCGAGCAAAAAACATAGATTATTTAGATATTAGATTAAATTCAAATTCATTTTATTTTCTTATAACTTAAATAAAAAGGATTAATACATTTTATTCAAACGACAAAATTCATCGTACGGAAAATTTCAACGTTGATATTTTGATGAAATCGGACTGGCAGTATCTTGTTGGGCCTCCACCAGATTGAAGGACAGCTTGTAGTCGATGTGGCATAGAAGAGACCAGGTTTCGCGTAAAGCGGTCCATACACACCACACTTGTGTGCACACTTGTGTCGGTGTGCTGAAATGTGTGGTGTGTATGGGGCAGTCCGCGCACCGAATTTACGGTGTGCCACACTGTGTGAGCAAAATCAAAACATTTTAATTTTTTGTGCCGGTGTTCCTTGAAGTGTGCTGTGTATGGGTTGGTGCGCGCACGCTCATACAAAATATCAGTCTTTGTTTGATCGCAGTAGTGTTACAATCGTCACTTTTAATGCCCATAGCACTGTTCCTTCGTCGTCGAAGTCCGATTAGAGATAGGACTCGAGTCGACAGTTTAAACTCGTACTCAATTGAAATGTTTTTATATTCGAGTGGACTCGTACTCGAGTCAATTCGTACTCGAATAGCTAATCTGAAACTGGCTTCAATGAATTTTACTTGAAAAACACACACGACTACGAAATGCAGTCACCGTATACATTACATATACATACATAACATTCATAAGATGCGAAATTTAGTTACTCGCGCAAGCGCATTCACTTTCAATTCATGTAAACAAATGGTTGCATTGTTAAACTACAACGAACGTTTTACACTTTGGTGTATTTATCATTTAAGGATGAACAATAATGCATTCTGCAACTACTATACTATGTATACCTTTTTTTATTAAATAAGTTGTCAAAAGATTTCTGAACTTGCAAAAAAGATTTCTACTCGAGTAGAAATCGACTATTTCTGTAGATGACACGAGTGACAGTAAAATAAAATCACTCGAGTCCCATCACTAAGTCCGATAAAGAACTAATGTGTGCGAACATTGTGTGATGTGTATGGCGAAAAACGACACCGATGCTCACACCGAAGTGTGCACACAAGTGTGGTGTGTATGGGCCGCTTAAAACTTCGGGTACGCGATCCCATTCTACTTGGAGAGCTTCCGTTAGAGTCACTTTGGACAAAATTCGGTGTTTTTGGAGCTGTTTTTCCAAGTAGTCACAGAAATGTTATATAAGGTTTAGGTTCCGGCTCTGTGAGAGAGCCTTGGAGCATAGTATAGCAACCATTCCTGGACTTTTTCGAGTGGTGTGTTTAGGGTCGTTATCTTGCTGAAATATCCAGCCGCTATCCAGACATAATTTCTCTACTCATGGACGTAGATTTGCTTTTGTTATGTCGAGATACATGTAGTGGTCCATCCACCTTCAATAAACGCCAGCTTTCCCACGCCGCGCCGGACCAAACCATGCTCCCGCATAACATAACACTACCTACACTGTGCTTCACTTTTCTTCGAAGATTTTCAACCTCGATTTCAGTGCCGATCTTTCGCAATACTCTTAAAGGACCATCGTGACCAAAAATATTGTACTTGCTCTCGTCGGTGCACACAACTTTCTTCCCAAAAGACAGATAAGCGTCTTTGTGTAGAGAGGGAAAGGCATTTCGTTTTTTTCTTATTTGCGTCAATAATGGACTGCTTCTTTCTTGCTGTTCTTGAAAAATATCCATATCTGTTGAGAATCCTTTCGATTGTAGGCGTACTGAAACCTGTGCTGCTGTTTGATGGTAGGGCAATTAGTTTTTGGATTTTTTCGGGTAGTGTTTAGAATGACCCTTTCATACCTTTCATTTAATTTGCGTGGACGACGTGTTGTTCGCACTTTCTGTTTTTTTGGTACGTTTTTATGATGTGTTGTACAGTTGATTTACTTATTCCTACCGTGCGTGCAATTTCTTTTAATTTTTTGCATTCTTTGGAAAACAAATTTACTACCACTTGGCGGAAATCTTGGGTTGTTTCGTTTCTCCATCGTTGAACTAAAATGATCATTTTTTTTTTTTGCAAAATATGCAAAATGACTGAGCACTGAACACAGAATGATTTAATTGTTGGTAAAATTGTAATTGCAAACTGAAAAACTAACGGGTCAGTCACCGTACGATGAATTGTGTCGTTTGGACTGCAACATATTTAATTGCTTTTATTAATAACTTAAGTAAAAGGGGTGGTATGAGGGAAAGGGTATGGGTAATAAAAATATCACTGGCCATAAGAAATAAAAATAATAATTAAATTAAATCATATCATATGTCATATGGGCACCGTAGCGCAAGTGGTTAGTGCGTCGGACTACTGACCCAGCGGTCTTGGGTTCGAATCCCGCCGCAAACACCTAAAAGTTTTTCACAGTGCCCACCTCTTTCGAATGTCTGACAAGCATCAAAGAGTATCATTTGTCACGATTGAGCTTCTCAACTCGCCGTTCGGAGTCGGCAAGAAACTGTAGGTCCCTTCCATTCGTGCAAAAATATCACACGCACACACAAATGGTTGCGAGAAGCAGGCCCAGGTTCACCTCGAGCTGTAGCGCCAACTAAGTAAGTAAATCATATCCATATAAACCGAAAATATTAAAACTTTGTATATCGTACGATGAATTTTGTCGGCCTGTGTATATATGGTGCTTACAGCAGAAAAGCATTCTGAGATGTCAATTATAAAACACGTAAACAAAAGCGGGCCTAACACTGAATCCTGAGGTACACCGGACGGGACATGCAGACGTGGTGAACATTGACTGTTATGAGAAACGAATGTGACATACATTAGATTACATAAAGAGCTATCGAAAGTAAAGCAATTCAAGCTTTCTGGTCAGTGTTGAATGATGAACGCAATCGAATACCAGGAAAATAACAATTCCCATCATATTCTTATCAATGCCATCACGTACATATGTCTTCGCATACTTTTAATAAGGCCGTGATGCAATTGTGTTTGACACGAAAACCTGACTGATACTTTATGATGAAATTGTTTGATTTGGGTGCTTATTATTGTTTCGAATGCTTTGCTCAAAAAAGGCAGAATTGCACTTGGTCGACAGTCAGAAACATTTAGAGAAGACGATTTGAGAAAATGAACAATTGTCGCAGGTATTTGGCCAATGTTTGGTGGCTGCGCTCCGAAGCTCCATTTGTTTGGTGATGGTATTTTCATCAACTTGCATACTTCCTTAAACTTATCAAAAGAATTTCTAAACCGCACCCATGACTCATACCGAGAATCAAAAGCACTAGTTTCGATCGTATATCCCAGTTGCCATGCTCATGTTCGGACAACGCTGAGGCATGAGGCAACAACTAAAACGCATTTGACGGCACTCTGCTTGTTTTGTTTTATGTAAGTTAATTGTTTTATATTTGTTAATATTTGTTCACCTGCTGGATGTTAACTTTTACTCCATCAAGTGCACGATGTTTGTTTAAATGTAGTTCAACTGAAGTGACAGTGATATCAAATCTAGATCTACTTCGATCAGTGGACAGGAGTGACATTAAAAACGGAAATCACATAAGGGTTGTATGGATATTCTTAATTGATCAAGAAGTTGTAATCTTGAGTTCGTGGAATTGCGGCTCTATAATCGTTTTGTACTTTCGAGTGATTGATTGCGATTATGATGTGATGACGAATGCAGCTACGGAAATGCCTAACGAATTGTTTTTTCAGATAACACCGATATTTTTGTGCGCCGTGGTTTTATTTGTTTTTGTTTTTTGGTCCAAGGTGACAACATTAGTCACTTCGAGACAGTCAGACTCAAAACCCTCTTTGAGATATTTTTTGCGTCCTTCATAGAAAGATGGTTTATCGTTTATTTGATAGCCCCAACCAGATACAGATTTTACCAGAAGTTATACAGTGAAACCCATGAACGTTTTCCGCTAGTGAGCTGTTAAGGGCTGACCCTCGCCTGACAAGTTCGTCGGTTCTCTCGTTCCCCTCAATGGCGCAATGTCCTGGAATCCAGAGGAGAGTGACTCTAGCCTGGTTGCACAAGTCTTTGAGTTTTTCCTGGCATCGATCTACTAGTTTCGATGAGTGATTGTCGAACTTATGGCTTTAATTGCGGCTTGGCTATCTGTAGTAATAGCGATACATATTGTGTTTGGATCGCTAGTAGCTCTGCCTAGAAGATGCTAGCGAAATTTGGAAGGCGATAGAATTTCGATATGCAGAGGTTTTCCCAGTAGATGCTCGCGGCTACCCCACAGTCCATATTCGAGCCATCGGTGAATACCTTTGTATCGTAATCTGTCACCACTCTCCGTCGCGTCCATTCCTCTCTGCTTTGAAAGCTTGCAGCGAAGAGCTTCTTGAAGCTAAGCTTGGGGATAACCATACCGTTTGGTAGTGTGTCCTGGATTTTACTGTGACCGAATGTCTTAGCAGTCGTACTGCACTACACAGCGCTGTGCTTTTGATATGGAGATCAAGTGACAGAACGTGCAAAAGCACACACCCCTATTGCGAGTGTCTATTATCATACAATTGACAATTGATAAAATTATTTATCAATCAATAAAATGTTCGGTATTGTGTAAATCAATTGATAAAGGTTTTGATCATTGTGAATGTAGTTGACTGTTGTGAATGGAAAGCCCTTTTTTGTCATTTTTCATTGACAATTCCTTATGAATTTTGTTTATTAAAATGTAGAACTGGTTTGGATATTTGGTGCAATTTGGCTCTATTCACAATGGAAATTTATTACAAATTAACGACAGTCAATCATTTATATGTAATTGACAATTATAATACCGATTAAAGAAATTGATTGTTAAATACCAAATACCAATTGATATTTGACAATCGCAATAGGGGTGACAGTGAGAGCATCAGTTGGACATGACCTCATTGCCCCTGTGATGCGGATACCTATGCTTGCTGTTCTTTGGACTCTTCTGATTTTGTTAGCGTTAGATTTTTTGCTTAGGGCGGGCCACCACACTATAGATCCTTAGGTGAGAACTGGACGCACTACAGCTGTTTACATCCATAGTGTCATCTTTAGCTCCGGTTCGACTTTTGGTATTTTTGAAGGTCCTAGGTTATCAGAAATTATTTATGTACATGGTAACCATGTCATGCTAGCTTTCTGCGACTATAAAGTTTAGCGAACTTGGGGGTTTTTATCGTAACTAGTGCAAGACAAAATCAAACCCCCAAGACCCAAACTTCCCATATGATTTCCATCACTTAATTTTGGGTAGAATATTTGTTTTGGTTTGTTTTGTAGTTTTGCTAAAAATTTATAAAGTAAAAAGTGCAATTCTCTTTCTTTTGCCACCTCATTTCTTAAGATCGGTTAAGTATGAGAGCCGCAAATGGTACCTATACTACAGAAATAATATACATATATGATATCCTTGAGTGTTGTGCTCAACAGCTTTTAAAATTTGGCCGATGTATGTTTTTTTTTTTTTGTTTTGATAAAGATTTGCAATTATGTATTTGTCATCAAATTGCGCTTCAAGAGAATCGCGAATGTAATCACCCAACTTAACCATTTCGAGTGATATGTAAACAGAAATTGACACGTACTACGTTACTGTCGTGTTTGAAACTTTTCCAATGCAATTTATTTCTGTTGATGAACGTAAATGGATCTTGAGTTTCAACAACGTATCCGTATCGCTTGTAAAGCACTTTTGCCATAATTATGGACAACAAAATGGGCTGTTAAGTGGAGCTAAAGTCCAGAAAATGATTAGTTTTTAGTTTTAAATGACTTTTATTTCAACATAAATTTAATATAAAACATAAAAGTAATCCCTGAGTCTATAAGGTTTGGTCTATGACCGTCTACCAGATTGACAATTTGTTTATATATGTATACATAGTTTTAAAAATAAGTTAACTTCATAAAAGTGAAACTTAGAAGTTTTCATCGATTATACATTTTCTGTATTTAAGCGAAACCACAGCATACTCGTACAATGAGTTCCACCCCTTCTCTCCATTCAAGATACCGATTGCTTCATCCTCATTTAGACTAGGTTTCCCAAAGAACCTTAAACGGAATTCCTTAAGTACTGGGCAAATTGCTACAAAGTGAAACACGTCTTCTCTTATTTTCAGGTCGCAGATGCTGCACAGGATTGGTAGGTCTGAACGGTGTGGTATGAAATTTAGGTTTACTAGTTCTCCTCTTAGCTTAAAGATCGTACTAATTTTTTCTATTGAGCTGTTGTTTAGAAAATAAGTTCTATCATGAAGTTGGTGATCTATTTTGCTGTAATAACACCTAAACTGGGAGGACCGAGCTTCGTAGGAGTACTTTTCGTACAAGATGTGGGCTGTTTTCTCAAGTAGGATGTCGAATTGGATCCTTAACATAGTCGGTTGGACATTTTGAGTTAGGAGCAAACTTAGGCCACAGTCGCGTGCAAGACGTTCCCACTCTTGGACTACTTTTCCTCTCGTTCTTATGGCGTGAGTTAAAACTAGTTTCGGCATCCTTTCGTCTTCCATCGCCATCACTTTAATGACATAGTTAAAATGCATTTTAAGCGTGTCTAAAATCAAAGGAGGTGTTCCAGTTTCAAGGTACAGCATATAATTTGGTGTGTTACTCGGCAGTCGGAAAATTCTTTTAAGAAAGTAGCGGAAAAACTTTTCTACTGCTTCAAAAGAACAATGTCCCCATACTTGGGCTCCATATAAAAGGATAGAGGCTGCTGTTGAGCGAAACAGTTTTTGCTTAGCACTATGGGATACAAATCTATTTGCTATGCATCTATTCCAAATCGAAGATATAGCTCGCTTGGCTTCCGAGAGTTTTGCCTCAAGGTGCTTGTTCATATTTAAGTTGGCAGACACCAATACTCCCAAATATTTGTATTCCCGTACAATTTCCACAGCTTTCTCGTCATATGTCCATTTTTCGTCTCGGCAGTAACGCCCACCACCATCTCTAAATACCATCATCTTCGATTTATCCAGATTAACAACCAAATTCCAGCATTTACAGTACTCCTTTAATCTGTTCATCATTAGTTGCATTCCAACAATTGAGTCCGCGAGAAAGACAATGTCATCTGCATACATCAATGCGCGGATTACAGTTTGGCCAAACTCTACACCACCTCGAACAGTATCAGTTATATCATTGATAAACAATATAAACAGCAAGGCACTCAGGATACACCCTTGCTTCACACCCATAGAAGTTGAAAATTCATCAGATAATGAATTACCATCCCAAACATAGGCTACGTTGCTATCATACATCGCTCTCAAAATTCGAATGATTTTACTTGATACTCCAATTCTATACAATTTATAAAAGAGTGCTTCACGTGATATAGAATCGAAAGCCGCACGAAAATCGACGAAAAAGGCGTACAATTTCTTATGTTTCTTTTTATAAGATTCCGCAATGTTTATTAGTGAGAAGATTTGGTCAACTGTGGAATACTCTTTTCTGAAACCTGCTTGGAATTCCGACAAAACCTTCTTATTATGAACCCACTGGGTAAGTCTATAAAATATCAGAGCAGCAAATAGCTTAGCAGATGTGTTTAAAAAAGAAATTCCTCTATAATTGGATGGGTTACTGCGATCTCCTTTTTTGTGTATCGGAAATATAATTGATTTCTTAAAGCACTCAGGGACAACTGCGGTATCGAAAATTTTATTGAATTCTATAGTAAGCGCAGACATGAAATTATTTGTAGAGTTTTTATAGAACTCGAAAGAAATACGATCTTCACCTGGAGCTTTTTTCGTCTTGGCATTCCGGATGACTTCTTGTACTTCAAGCAATGAAAACGGTGCATCCAAGAACTCATCTATGATTATGAAACCATTTCTTGAGTATTTAATTTAATTTATAAGAAATTTGGTTAACACAACAAAATATACTGCTGCGAAATATAGTGTTGCCAGGAGTCTTCAGACTTCGCGTAATTTTTGCACCAAATATTCAAATTGTGTCCAATTTCAAAGAGTTGAGGTGAATTCCTCACAAACAGAGGAATATTACGAAAAAGTAAACGAACAGGTTCAACAACAAATAATTAAAAAAAAAATCGGTGCAATGAACCAATTTCACGTTGCATTAAGGAGGCTAATTCCGAATGCCGATTTTTGTTAGCTGTTCTAGATTAGTAGCTGTTCATTCGGTGTAGGGTAGGGGTATAAATAAATTAATTTACACCTGCTTTACCGCTAAAAATCGCTCTTAAAAAGTGAATTTTGGCGTTTTAGCTAAAAGCGGTTTTAAGTTTAATGCTCGATTAGTTAACAGCGGCAGCCTCCATTAAGGGGTTACATGGGTTTCCTCGGGTAAAAAAGGGATTATATTTTTAACAATTTTTTTTTATATAAAAAATTAAATATTTCATACAAACTTTTTACTGCCTTAAATATACACATTTGACAAAGAATTTCTGAAATTTTTGTGCAAAAATATTTAAAACTCTGCCATTGTGACGTCATTTCCGGTGACCCCTCGGAAAAAAGGTGCTTGCGCGTTGACAGCAGAACGCATGATAGGATCAACTGAAGTCAAAAAAAAAAATACGTTTTTTAGTTTATACCAGCCAAGTCCTTGTTAATAATATTTTGAAGACGTGTGTAAGATTTCATCAAGATGGGTTCAGTAGTTTTCGTGAAATCTTGACAACCGACTTTGAAAATACAGTTTCGAGAAAAACCCGTTTTAAGTGACAATAAAACTGCTTTGAGCGCGCAACTTCCGAAACAATTACTCCGATCGACCTGAAAATATTTTAGAGATGTTGCAGAATAATAAGACAATAAAAAAAAATCGATTTTTTAAATCCGCGAAACCCATGTTAAATATTTGGCTTTAGCAGTCCTAGGTAGAACCACGCCTAGCTTTCCGCAACCAATTGTGTGTGCGCGTCATATTTTTGCACAAATGGAAGGGACCTACAGTTTTCTGCCGTCTCCGAACGGCGAGTTGGGAAGCTTTACATGACAAATGCTTGTCAGGCATTCGAAAGAGGTGGGCACCGTGAAAAACTTCATAGGTGTTTGCGGTGGGATTTGAACCCAAGACCGCTGGCTCAGTAGTCCGACGCACCAACCACTTGCTCTACGGTGCCCACTTAAACCCATGTAACCCCTTAAAATCTCTAATGGAGGCTAAATACATAAATCAAATTTTGTCAAAATCTTCAAATTTCCCATTTTTAGTGGCAATTTTAAATTTAATGGAGAGTGAATAAATCTGGATTTAGAATAATGTCTAAAACCCTCTTCGCTGCCATGATGATTATGAACACGATTGTAGTAGAATGACTACAGCCTGCTTATCTTCTGCGCGCAGACGAAAACAAATTTTCGATTTGCAGGCACAAAGCAGGCATGCGATTGGACTTACGAAATCACCCTTACAGTAGTTCGGGCAAGATGGCGCATTTTGGATTTTGGGCTTAAATTCTTGAAAATTTACAACAGATAACAAACAAAAAAGCCAATTATTTGGTAGCTCTATCTTTTAGGAACAAATTTTGATTAAATAAATGTTTCGACTGTATCCAACAGTCCCGAGCTATGTGTAAACATCACGCGGTTGGGGTGTGTAGCTCCACTTTATTGGAAAGAAAGTAAATTATAGCTACTAGTCTATAGTCGCGTTTTATTATCACCCATGATCCGGAGTGGATCATTGGTTTGTATGCATCACAATAACAATACGAGATCTTGCTTCTCATTTAGATCTATTTTCGTGATCTCAAAATTAGTTCGGATACATCTCAGTAGGATGCAATTCCGCTTGTGAACTTTGCTTTTGCGCTAAAGGTATGTGTCTGAGCTAAAGCTGTGTAATAAAACGTCAATTTCGCGCTAAAGGTCGGTGTCTGAGCTAAAAGCTGTGCAATAAAACGGCAATTTCGCGCTAAAGGTCTGCGTCTGAGCTAGAAAGGTCTGTATCTGATTGCACAACATTAGCCGCGTTTTATTATGCTGATCTGATTCGGATCAGATCACGGGCATAATAAAACAAACTGGATTGCAATGCACACCTTTTTATCTCAGACACGGACCTTTTTAGCATTTAGCGCGAAGTTGCTGTTTTATTACACAGATTTTAGCTCAAGCACAAACCTTTAGTACGAAATTGCCGTTTTATTACACAGCTTTTAGCTCAGACACAGAACTTAAGCGCGAAAGCAAAGTTCACAATCGCAAGTACATCCTATTGAGATATAGCCGAACTAATTTTCAGATCACAAAAATTGATCTTGATAAAAAGCAAGATCACGTAGTGTTTTTGTAATGCATACAAACCAATGATCTATATGGATCATCGGCGATAATAAAACACGACTAATGTCGCGCTCGGGCCCTCTCGCGTTAATGGGCTTTTTACCCGATAACTTCTGTCCAACGCACGAAGTCGAAATTTGCAAAACTAAATACCGCTTCAAGCTTCAGGCGTTCAAAGGTTAGGAGTATGACAAATAATATGTTCTATTTCCTTAAATCTCCCATTCACGAATTTGTGATAGAAAGAAGATTTAAAATGTATTTCTTTTTATTTTTATTGTATTATTAAGAAACACAAAATGTAAGAAATCACTTTGTAAACAAGATGACTCTATGTCTATGTCTATGTCTATTTAGAAAAAAATTATGATTTTCCAATATCATGAATCATCTGCCACTTTGTAGGAAAAATTATTTGAAAACTAATAATTGAGTGCTGCTACTTATCAAAACAATTTCTAAACTGCAACCATCATCAAATCATGCAGGGAATCAAAAGCAAAATTGGCACACAATCTCAAAAACATTTTTTTTCTATAATCTTAATACGCTATAGCAGGGGGTATGAAGTTGTCCCAGTTGCCGGGCTCATGTTCGGACATCGATAAAGCATAAGGCAACATCTAAGACGCATTGTACCGCACTCTGCTTGTGCTGTTTTTTGTAAGTTAATTGTTTAATATTTATTACTACTTTCCATCAAGTGAACTGTGTGTGTTACAGTTCTGAAGTGATCAAAAATGTGTTATCTTCAGTTTGTGGAATTGGGGATCTAATACTATCTTTGATCAAGACTCATCTCATCATGCCGTAAATCCATCGTTTTCTTTTGAATGCATGTATGTTGTTAAAGTGTCGCCATTAATTCAAATGTTATAGGTCTAGATGGAATTTCGCCGCGATTTATCAAACTTTGTGAATGCAAAAATGCGAAATATAACCAGGGTTTTCAATTAAACGGGTTTCAATAAGCGGGTTCGACTATAACTGGGTATAGTAGTATAAGTTTTACCGGTGTTGCTCGTCTATATTTTGATATTTGCCCCCGTCATTGCAAAAATTATAAACCTCAGCTTTACGCAAGCTAAGATTCCACAAATTCTAAAGACAGCGCTAAATAACAAAGATATTAGAATTAAGCAAAATTCATAAAAAAAAACATATCACAAAAGTAAGTATAAACCTCAAAGAAAAAACAAAAAAGACATGATATTGAAGAAAAAAATGAAATTAATACCTAGCAGGATATCCTTTAGAGTTAATAACAGCGTTTATTCTGGATCGCATTGAATTGACGACCTTTTGGGTCAGGTGGGGCCTATTTAAGCCCATTCTTCTTGAATAATGGTTTCAAGCTGATTTTTCATTCGAATATCATGTTTTCGTATTTGGCGTTTGAGGTTATCCCACATTCAAGTCTGGTGATTGGATCGGTGTTTTAAGCTGGTTGCGTATATGGTATAGCAGCCATTCTCTAACTATTTGAGAATTATGCTTACAAAAAGACAAATGACCCTTCCAATGCCAATTTCTGCGCATTTCTGGAGATGGTTTTTGAGGATATTTAAATATTCAAAATGATTTGTGTTTTCTTCTACAAACACCAAATAACCCACCCCAGAAGTCGCCATACACCCCAAACCATTACGGAATCACCACCATGTTTTATGGTTCCAGCCATATTTTCCGGATTCAACTTTGTATTCGGTTTTCTCCTTACGTTGATGCGCCCATCCGAACCATAAATGTTAAATTTGCTTTCGTTTGTAAATATAACAGTTCCAAAAAGGTTTTATCAGACGTTGGAAAGATGTTTTCTGGCAAACTCAACTCGCTTTTTACGATTCACATCGCTGACAAAATTTTTTTTCCTGATAGATCGACCGTTATACCCAGCATCGTGTAAGACACGACGAATAGTTTAGAACTTGCACTGCTTTCGTGCTTCTTTGGTGATCTCTGCTTGTAGTTTTGGGGTACTTTTTTTAGGATCATTCCTTACTTTTCGGACAATAATTCGCTTTTCTCCATCAGTAAAGGTACAGGGGCGCCCACTTCTAGCCCGATTTTCTATTTTACCGGAGGTTTTATTTTTTTCTAAATTTTCTTTTACCGTTGCAGGGCTCTTGTCGACTAGTTTCGCCACTTCTCGAATGGATTTCTCTTCATTAGAAAATGTTATCGCCAAATTTTTAAGGTCAATAGAGAGCTCTTTCCACGCGGTGCCATTTCTGGTAGACGCATAGAAATTCGTAAACTTTATAATTTCTACTCACCCTATATACCTACATATTTCTAAAACAATTCAATTGAAAAAGAGCAGATTTATAACAACAAGTGTTTACTGACCTGTGTTTTGTACTCAAATACCATGAATGTAAACACACTTTTGTGACGTTATTTTGTTATTTCGTCAGACAAAAGTTATTCTCCTCTAGAACCTAGGCAAGTTATACCGTTATTTTTACTTTAGAGCAACTGTGCAAATGTCAAACAACAGACATGAGGTCATACGGATAATGGTTCAAACGAAATACACTGTTTTCTTAAGACTTTTGTTACACTTAAATAGGTGTATACTTACTTTTGTGATTAACTGTATGTACGTGTACCACACCACAAAGGAACCGAACAAACTACACAGCTAAGGAACAACTCCTGTTCAGGGGCACCTCCAGACGACAAGATGGAAATAGTTAACAATTATAAATATCGGGGTGTTATCATCGATGGGCACCGTAGTGCAAGTGGTTAGTGCGTCGAACTACTGAGCCAGCGGTCTTGGGTTCGAATCCCGCCGCAAACACCTAAAAGTTTTTCACAGTGCCCACCTCTTCCGAATGTCTGACAAACATCAAAGAGTATTATTTGTCACGATTGAGCTTCTCAACTCGCCGTTCGGAGTCGGCAAAAAACTGTAGGTCCCTTCCATTCGTGCAAAAATATAACACGCACACACAAATGGTTGCGAGAAGCAGGCCCAGGTTTACCTCGAGCTGTAGCGCCAACTAAGTAAGTAAGTTATCATCGATAGCCACTTTATTTGGAACAAACATATTGACAAACTACGGTCGGATCTCAAGAAACCGCTTTTTGGAGTTGTATATCTCAAGAACTTTTCAACGTCATACGTCTTAAGACAGGTATATTATGCTCTAGTTAGTTATATCTAAACTAAGGTATGGTATACTTGCTTGGGGTAATGCATCCCATCTAGATAAACTGCAAAGACTTCAAAACACCATAGTTAGAAAAATAAATTAAGCAACTCAACGAAATATACATGGTGAAAGGACGTTCAAAGTACTTGGCATCCGAGAATTATTCAAGATGACTACAACGCTCGAGTACTACGATGACGACAGGTTCCAAAGGAGAATAGACTATCGATTCAACACAATGAGGCGTGCCAAAGGGATGTTTCAAACACCAAAATTCTCCAATGTTTACAGGAAGAGAGAATTAAAGTAGGGGAGAGTAGTGTACCTTGGACCAAGTGTACCTCGGTCCGAGCGGCATTTTTCTAGTATATATATATGTTCTTTGGAAAAAAGTTCCTCTACGAATTGTGTGCCATATCGTAACACATTGACTCAGTTTGAAACTGGCACTGTGTCGTGTTAGCCTAGTGAGTAATTTGCTAGGAATGTTTTTTACCCCCATAAGTAAAATTTTATGTATATTTGTAAAGCATGTTGTGGAAAAATTTGGAGTGAAAGTAAGCTCCGGATAATTTTTATAAACAAATTACTGACTCATCTATTCAGTTGAAGTCAGGTTAATTTAAGTTACTAAAATAAAAAAAAGTTTCACTTACTTAAATAAATAAGGTGCACATGGTGTATCTTGGTCCAACTAACACATTGATTCATACTTCATCTGTAATCCTTTTGGATTTCTCGGTATTTGAATCTAGTTCACCTATATCAGGTATAAAAAGACCTCAGGTCGATAAAACTTTACTGGAGGAGACTGTAAAGGATGTTTTGACCAATAGTCGTACTATCATATGTGCTTCCAAGGAAAATAACTTTGCTTTCAACTTTTTCAGCATTTAATGTAAAATTTCTTTGCTTTTTGTAATAAGTTGTCAGTTAAGATATTTTTATATATTTTTTTAGCTATAAAAATTAAACCTAATGTTACTGTTGTCGATAAAATTTGCAATTTAGTGTGTATTGTCCGAGGTACACTATGGTCTGGTCCAAGGTACACTTACGTAGTGTACCTTGGACTAAGAAAACCAAGATCACTTATTTAGCTCCTGGGATAAATTGACAACATTTTTGAAATATTAAATAAATATTTTAGAAAGAGTAATAAATTGGTTATAGTTTCGCGTTTCAACTATATGAAGAGATAATATGGTGAGGAGTAAAGGCTGATTTTCTGAAAACCGGTCCGAGGTACACTATTCTCCCCTACAGCGTACCGACGATTCTGAACGAAATTCCCCAACCACTTAAAACTATTGCTAACCCTAAAACTAGAAAATTAAAGCTAAACGAATTTTTTATCGCATAGTCTGTTTCTTTTAAATATAACTTTTGTCTTAAATGAAAATTTATTTTTTATCCTTTTTAAAATTAATTGATCGAACTTATAAATTCTATTGAATTTTTCGTTTATCCCTAATTAACATAAGCTTACATTTAAATTAATCAGAAAATCAGCCTTCTGCAGATAAGCGCATTTGGCTTCGCAGATAATTCATTGTTCAAACTTATATTTGATAAATAAATAAATAAAATATTGTATTCAACGGAAATAAGGCCCGCGGGCCTGGACCATGCTCAAAATTTGGCCTTATGTCATGGCACTTATGAAACAAACTCTCTTACTCGAACAAATCTTGGTATCCCGTGAAAGTTTGACTTAGTGAGAGTTTGACTTAGGGAGAGTCCACTATATATATATATATATATATATATATATATATATATCATATATATCATATACAGTGGATGTCCAGTATAACGAATTATATAATGCACAGTCATTCGTTGTATCGAAAAATTCGTTATATCGAACGTCTTTTTTTTTTTTGCTAAATAATACCAGAATATAAAAAACAAGTGATTTTTGCAATGAAATTTATGTATGTATTTAGAAGAAAATAGAAATTAATTAATAAGGTTTTGGTAAACAAAACAATTATGATTTGGAAAAGAAGTCTTTAATATTAGTTTGCCTTTTGGTTCCCTTCAAGCTTTTTTGGACCGCCTTCTCTAGCATTTCTCTTAATAAAAGTGTTTTTGAGGAGTCGATATTGTTTTGAACTGACCACTGTATGCATTTATTAAAGCAATTCATTGCTTCTGAATGTTTAATTTTTTCATCAGTGCACCACTAGAAATACTTCGCGAAATGAAAGGCGTAAAAATAAAACATAAAAAACCCAACAAACTGAAACAGTTATTTTCCTTTAAAATTACATTTATGGTATGTACATACATGTTATCATAACTGATCATTACCAGGAATTAACAAAAAAAAAAATAGATACACTGGTCCCTCGCTTTCCGCGGTGGTTATGGAAATAAAAAGTCTCGCGCAATGCGAAATCGCGCAAAGCGAAACCGCGCAAAGCGAAGTATGAATTTCATATAATTTAGGGTGTTGCTTTCCTAAAAAATGAAATGTAAGCATTTATTTAAGCCGCGCAAATCGAGTTTTGGTAGGCAAATGCATTTCGCGCAAAAGTGAAAACGCGCAAAAAGAAGTCGCGCAAAGCGAGGGACTAGTTTACACTCAACAGATGTTACCAGCCGAAGCAGAAGTAAAGATACATACAAAATATGACAATATCTGACAAAAGTAAACTTGCACCTAGAACCATTAATGGAAAAAAAAAATTTATTCGTTATATTGGAAATTCGTTATATCGAGCATTCATAATGCAGGACGTCCACTGTATTGAAAATATAAATATTGGGTTTTATTTCCATACATAATTGGAATTTAGACCCACAAGTAATTGGAATTAAAACCCACAGCTTTTGTTGCCACTTCATAAGGGAAATAAGGCCCGCGGGTTATTTCCTTTTTTTTTTAAATTGCACTGCACCGTATTCAATACCTGGCCGTTGCTGTTTTTCTTACCATCCATGTAGTTTACAAATGTATGACACTTTAGATATAAGAGTTCTACCATACTTCTGAAAATGTCTTGTTCTCCGAAATACTGAATTCGGTTTGAGAGTTTGAGGATAAACGCACTTCCTTTCTTTTTTTAAATAATGTTTAATTATTTTTCTTTCTTCCTTATTAACTTTCGTAAGTCAAGTCACAGCCAACCCTTCTGAAGTTACCATCTACTTACGTTTCGTGTTCTAATTTCAGCATTGCCAGCATAACAAGATATTTTATGGATTGGCTCCGAATAACATTATCACCATAATTTAATCCTTTTCTCATTTAAAAATTACAATTTTTCACATTGTTTTTTTTTTCTATTTCAGATGCTGGCCATGTGTTTGCTTGCCATACTGTATGGATTCCTGTCAGAATGCCAATCATTATTGTCCGAATTGTAATGCATTCATTGGAACCTATCAGAGCTAAAGAGAAAGAAAAATACAGTCTATTGTTTTTGTATTTGAAAATTCTTTAATATTCATAAATGTTAATACAAAATAATTAATATTTTGATAACTTTTGTATTGAAAAAAAAATTAAAATTAAAGTAAATTCGTAAAAAGAAAGTCCATAGAATATTTTAAGCTATTTAAATAAATTAAATAAATATATGAATTTTTATTTATGCTTTTAACTTCAAAATTTGGGTTTACTTACTTACTTACTTAGTTGGCGCTATAGCTCGAGGTCTCCATCTCATAAACGTCAACAATCAGCGGTTTGTCCAAAAACTATACGCGTGAGAAAGAGACATAGATAAGTGTTTGCTAGGATTCAAACCTGTGGCGGAACCCATTGAATACATAATCACCCACGTCCTGTACTATAAGAAGCCAAGATGCTATTCGAGAACTTTAACCCCAAAAGATCCAAAACATGTTATGGATTGGTCAAAATAAAAATAATGTTTCATCCTTATAGTACGAGTAACTTCCGGTATTGTGGAATATGCGGGTAATGTGGAATAGGCGGTTTACTCGAAAACTAAGCTCAGCTTGGTAACTCTTTTTACATCAGCAGTTAGTGACTGTAGTGACAGGAGCATGTGTATTTAATCAAGTTCAAAAAAAAAAAATATTGAAAGGTTAAAAACCTTAAAAGTTTTCGTCTGCATTCGAGCATTCAGCAAAACAAAAAATTATTGTGTGCAGTGAGAAATTCTATTTGAAACCAGATGATCAGTTATTTGGAAAAAACAATATTTTGTTTACGTAAAATAACTGCAAGTGTTGTTTTAACAACTTAATTTTATATTTTACTAGCCGTAACCCGGTGCGCTTCGCTCCACCTATCTTTTCAAAATTTGCCCGCGCACATAGTAATTTTTCTATCTGCCTGTCTATCCGTCTGTCTGTCTGTCTGTCTGTTTGTCTGTCTGTCTGAGATCATAATCTAATGAGCGATGCGCCATCGCATACGGTACGAACAAACAAACAAACATTCATTTTTATATAATAGATTATTTATGTACTTATGTCATTTCTGTAAGCCTCGCTTTCTGCGACTACGAAGTTCAGCAAACTTAGGGGTTTTTATAGTAAAATCTTTGAGTGTTGTGCACAACAGCTTTAGAAATAAGGCAGATGTATGTTTTTATTCGTTTTTATAAAGTTTTGTTATAAAGGGTGATTTTTTAGCTGGTTTGGTTTTGGCAACACTGGTTTTGACAGCTGACGTGTGTTTAGTACCTTGTGTCACTGTCAAACAGCTTCAGTTTGGTTTGCAATTTAACCATGGATCGTCTTACAAATGAACAACGCTTGCAAATTATTGAATTTTACTATCAAAATTCGTGCTCGGAAAGCTGGCCGAGGATCCGCTTTTTTATCGAAAAATTGTGTTCAGCGATGAGGCTCATTTTTGGTTGAATGGGTACGTAAATAAGCAAAATTGCCGCATTTGGAGTGAAGATCAGCCAGAAGCATTGCAACAGCTACCAATGCATCCCGAAAAAGCCACTGTTTGGTGCGGTTTATGGGCCGGCGGCATTATTGGGCCATATTTCTTCAAAGATGATGCGAATCGCAGCGTTACTGTCAATGGTGAACGCTACCGAGCGATGATAACAAACTTTTTTTTGCCCGAAATGGAAGTTCTTGACTTGCATGATATGTGGTTTCAACAAGACGGTGCCACATGCCACACAGCACGCGAAACAATGGCGCAATTGCGAGGCGAGTTTGGTGAACAGTTAATTTCACGTTTCGGGCCGGTCAATTGGCCGCCTAGATCGTGCGATTTGACACCATTAGATTATTTTTTGTGGGGGTATGTCAAGGCTAATGTCTATAGGGACAAGCCCGCTTCGATTGACGCACTGGAAGCCAACATCCATGCATTCATTCGTGAGATACCGGCCGATATGTGTGAAAGAGTATGCCAAAATTGGACTCAGCGGATGGGCTACCTGAGACGCAGCCGCGGTCAACATTTGCATGAAATTATCTTTAAACATTAAATTGCAAGGTTCAAACTATCGATTCAAATAAATATTTCATTCATTTTTTCGAATTTTTTGTGTTTTTTTTTTAAAAAAAGTTCTCAACCTCTTAAAAAATCACCCTTTATTTGTCATCAAATTGCGCTTCAAGAGAATCGCGAATGTAATCACCCAACTCAACCGTTTCGAAGGATATTTAAATAGAAATTGACACGTACAACGTTACTGTCGTATTTTAAACTTTTCCAATGCATTTTAGTTTTGTTGATGAACGTATACTCACCTTGAGATTCAACAACGTATCCGTGTTGCCAGTAGTCTCCAGACTTCGCGTACTTTTTGCACCAAGTATTCAAATTGTGTCCAATTTCGAAGAGTTGCGGTGAATTTCAACAACAACAACAACAAATAATTAAAAAATTGATATAATTTTGACAGCAATGAACCAATTTCACGTTGCACCAAGGAGGCCAATTCCGAATGCCGATTTTTGTTAGCTGTTCTAGATTAGTAGCTGTTCATAAGGAGTAGGGGTATAGTATAAATTCCTCGGGTAAAAAAGTGATTATTGATGTGTAAACATCTTAGCTCTCGGTATGGGCAAATTTTTCGCCGTTATCCGTAACGCGTAACCAAACTTAGTATTTGTGCGTTGTCTGTATATGATTCTCTTAGTACTGTAGATTAAAAGCTGTTTGAACGCGCATCACGCGGGACCTACTGGACGGATTTTGATGAAACATTGACATAGTGATTGCTTAAGTTCCTCGTCAACATTGTTTATACATCTTATTTCAGAAAATGGCATGGTTTTCAAAAAATAGTGAAAATACTTCATATTGGGGGGTGAAGTTATAGTTATACAGCCGTATTTCAATAATGGCTTATCGGATAGAAAAACAAAATAAACAGATGAAATTAGTAAATGTATCCCTGATTCATTTGAGATATAAAACATCCTCCTAGGTTGTCCTGAAGCAGAGCAATGTTCAAAACAATTATTCAAAGTATTGCCCACAATTTTACTTCAGTGGTGACCACCCAGCAGTCGAGCAGCAGTGGGCAGTGTTGCCGTTTGGGACGCTTTTGCGTCATTTTGACGCTTTTTCGGCGATGGGACCCGGAACCCCACTTTTCAAAAAAACTGCGATTTTGACGCATTTTGAAAATATAGGACCCTTATTGCAATTTATTTTCATTTCATGTCTCTCTTACTTTCAAAACATAGTACTTCACTCTTTAAACACACCCATTTTGTTCAACCAGTGATGAAATCAACAAAGTATTTTTGTTAATCAGAATTTCCTTCCCAAAAGCTCGATCTGCATACATGCTTTTTTTGTCTTTGTTAATTTTGTCTCAATATTTATTTTATTTTAAGCGCAGCAATAAAATACAGTTTTTCGAAAAATTTCATTTTTTCATACAAATATGTGCGGGACCCCTTTTTTGCTTCTGGACCCCTTTTTTGGACGCTTTTTGAATTTTGCTCGCGGCAACCCTGGCAGTGGGTATCGTTGCAATAGTTTGTGTGTGAGTGTGTATGTGCGCGCTCTAACATGATCATAAACATAATGCTTTGCATTTCAATGTTCTGCAATCATTATCACCATTTGCGGCTCTACCACTCAACCAATCGTAACAAATTTGGTGTCAAAAGAAAGCAGTGAATTGCATTTCCAGTTTATAAATATATTTAAAAAAAATTTAAAAAAAACGATCGAAAACAAACAAACTACCCAAAATAAACTCCTGTTGTTTTAAGAGTTAATTTTGGTTCAAATATGTATGAATTCATATATGGATATGTGTTTGCTAAATGAAAGTCATCTGGGATAAGTATTTGTTGTTCATTAGTACGAAGCCAATGTCATATTGCCCTCGGCTGTGGCGTCGTCAGGGATAGTAGCTACGTTGCTGCCCGGTGGTAAAACTTCTAATGCAATGTTTAAAAGGCCCATATAATTAGACCACTGAAAGTCTAGCTTACAACATTCCCTGTGTTGCTCCAGCGACGATTAGAAATTGCACCAATCCGATTCCCCAAAAATAATCATCAAACTATCCGGCCCAATCGAGTTCTACGAAAATAAAACTAGTAGACAACCTCTCGATGGGAATTCAATTTTATTTTCTAAAAAATAAACGAAACATAAACTATTTCAATCGCAATTTTATACACAAGATTTAACTTACATTGGTCGGGATTGTGCCGCCTTATCAAAACGCTTGCCAGGGCAACTAAACATAAAATACTGCTCAATCTATTGTGGGCTTCTAATCTATTGATAATAATAACATTTAAATTCAATTTTCTAAATAGCTTAAACGCGCAGATTTACCTGGAATATAAGAAAGCAACCGCCACCTCAGAATATCCTTACTTGAATAAAATTCAATTGTATTTGAGGTTATGGCAGACGTTAAATTGAAAAAACGAGGAAAAGAATTCGCCTACAGCAATGACATACTGAAAAACAAATTCGCCACAATCAGAGGGACGGAGTTGCCAAGGCAGCACAATCTCGACTCATTATTCTAATGAGTTAGAACACTATTTGAGTGATATTTATAAATTAATAAATGAACGATAATGGCATGAAAATGGAAACTTTAGAATATTATTGTTCAGCTCGATGACATTCCGGGGGCCGTCTGAACTTCTAATGTGAAGACCGTACATCTAGAACAGCGAGCCTACCAACTGACCTCTTTGACTTGATTGTACCATTCGGTAGCCGTACGTCAGCTATCCGCACTACTCCATCGGGACCTGGGTACACCTTCACCACACGACCCATCTGCCAAGCCCCGCGGAGCTCGTTGGGCTCAATAATGACAACAACGTCATCAACTTCCACTTGCCTTGAACTGGTATGCCACTTACCCCGTCTGGTAATAACGGGTAGGTACTCCGCGTACCAACGTCTTACAATTTCAGCCATTAAGTGTTGCGTGCGGCGACTGTGAAGCTTGCTGCAGTGATCTCTCTCCGTGAAGATTCCGGGGGCCGTAACGTCTCTGTCCTCTTCACCGAAAAGCATAGCGTTCGGAGTGAGGGGCTTGGGGTCTTCCGGATCGACTGGAATATGGGTTAGCGGACGGCGATTTATTTGCCCCTGGGCTTCCATTAGAGCGTTTCGAAGGACATCTTCTTGCGGGATAACTCCTTTGAGAACGAATTCGACGCTTTTCTTGATGGATTGAATTAGACGTTCCCACGCACCTCCCATCCATGGAGAATAAGCCGGGATGAAACGCCACAAAATGCCCTCATATTTCGCAGCGTAATCACTGAGACCACTTTCCATCTCTTTGATGTCCTTATCCAGTTGGTTCTTAGATCCGATGAAGTTTAACCCGTTGTCACTGTACAGGAATCGAGTGACGACTCTATTGATCAAGAAACGTCGAAGTGCCATTGTACAGTGATCCAAGCTCAAATCATTCAAAAGCTCAAGCTGGACTGCACGAAAGGTAAGGCATGTGAAGATCATCCCATAGCGTTTCACCGTCCCTCGCCCAAACTTGACCAAAAGTGGCCCAAAGCAGTCGACTCCGACATGGGTAAAAGGCCTCAAATTAAAAGCTAGGCGAGCTTCGGGGAGCTGCCCCATAATCGGCATCGCTGGTTTGGCCCTGAGCCGTTTACATGTGAAGCATCTGGATCTGACCCTCTCTACCGCCCCTCTAATGCTAATAATCCAAGCTCGCTCACGTATGTCGGAGATGATTGAAGCTGAACCCGAGTGAAAGTTGCGATCATGATGGTGCTGGATAAAAAGATCCACCAGCGGGTGATTCTTTGGCAATATTGCAGGATTGCGTGCCGCATAGGAAATGCTCGCCTTCTGTGCCCTCGAACTTAGCCGAATCGTACCGTCTTTATCAAGGAATGGAGATAGTGACAGGATGGAACTCGAGAAACTGACCTTTCCTTTTAAACGTAGAGAGGTAACATCGCCTGGGAAAGCATCCCGTTGAATCCTTCGGAATAGCCAATTTTCCGCACGGTAAAAATCTTCCGGTGTGATGTAAGCTTCTTTATTTACTGGCCGTTTACACATGATATCCAAGAAACGTAGCATGAACGCCAGGCACCTGACAGACGATGTCCACCTTGCGCGAAATCTCGCTGACAGCTCGTTGTAAATATCGACCGCGTCTGAAGGATTCTTAACGTGAAGCACAAAGGTTGAGTTTGAGATTTCGCCAATTCCGATCTTGTCCACGACGTTCCCCGGGGTAATAGGCCAGCTCTCTATGGACTTGTTGAGAAAGCCTGGGCCTTTGAACCACCTCGACTCTTGGTTACCCATTGAGGAATCGAACCACTTCGTACCGTCGTCAGCCACATTATCACAGGATCTGACATAGAACCATTGCCGTGCTGAAGACGAATCCAAAATTTCCCCGACTCGCACTGCGACAAAAGACGGAAACTTGTATGTTGACGAATTTATCCACGAAAGTACTGTTTTGGAGTCGGAGAAAAATGATGTTTCGTCAATCCGTATTGTGTGACTACTCTTAACTGTTGAGGTTAAACGAACAGCCAACACTGCCGCTTGCAGTTCCAACCGGGGTACCGACAGCTTCTTTACTGGTGCCACCTTAGCCTTGGCCATAACTTGAGCTACCTCCACGTTGTTGTTGTGCTCGAAACGTAAGTAAGCTACAGCACAGAAGGCCTTTCCCGAAGCGTCGGCGAAAACGATTAGGTGAACCTTGGAAACATCTGGACTCCACGAAACGTAACGTCGAGGAATTTTGAGTCTCTCAATGTTTCTCAACTCCTTCATGAAACTCGTCCACTGGATCCTTAGCTCCTCTGACACTGGCTCGTCCCATAGGAAACCCTCACGCCATACTTCTTGGAGTACAATACGCCCACGGATTATGTAAAGAGAGATTAGACCAAGCGGGTCGAAAGTTCTCATAATCATTCTCAACATCTCTCTTTTGGTTGGTATAGCATCAGGTAGCATCATCCTCTCCAGAGAGTCATCAACTGATAACTTGTAAGTAAAGCAGTCTGAGGATGGGTGCCAATACATACCCAACACTTTTGACACGACACTATCACACTCGTTCGGGTCAATACTAACGAGCTTAGGATTCACGTGGCTCTCGGGCATTTGCTTCAGGAGCTCAGAACTGTTTGATTGAACGCCCACAAGGTCGAAGTTCATGGACTTACAAATCCGGATGGCATCTTTGGTCACAGAAACGGCTTTAGCGATGGAATCGTGGCTGTTAAAGTAGTCGTCTACATACGTTCGCTTAGTTAATCCGTCAACGGCTTCCGGACATTCCTCCCGGAACAGGTTGGCATGATGGTTCTTCACGAACTGAGAGCACGTTGGCGAACACCTGGGCCCAAACATCATTACTTGCATAATGTAGACTTTGGGCTTTTGATAACTATCCCCGTTTCTCCAAAGGACACGCTGACACTGTTGGTCCTCGACTTTAATGCTTATCCGGTGGAACATCTCCTTGACATCAGCGTTAACGGCTACTTCACGCTCTCGAAACTTAAAAATACCCGCATGAAGAGGAACGAGATTGTCCGGGCCCTTCAACAAGTGGGTATTGAGCGAGACTCCACACACTTTCGCAGCGACATCAGCCACATCCCTGGGCTTCGGCGGAAATTTATTTGGGTTAATGACGACAAAGGTGGAAGCGTACCAAACTCGTGGCCACTTCTGCTGTAATTCTTCTTCGGAAGCGATCCTCGCATAACCCTTTGACACCAGTTCAAGCATGTGCTTATTTTTCCAATCCAGAAGATGCGGCCTTTTCTTCAGAGACTTCTCCAATCCAATGAGACGCTGTAAAGCCATTGGATAACTGTCGGGAAGTTTAACATCATCTGCATCCCATAAAAGACCGATTTCGTAGCGGTTGTTGACAAGCTTCAAAGTCCGAGTCATGATGTCCTCTGCCCGTCTGACCTCTTGACCTACTAAGTCACCTCTGGGGGCCATGACACCGAATTCCTCTGTGGTAAAATGACGCTTTACTAATTCGTGAAGGTCCTCATCTAACTTGATAGCATCATGAAACATCAACTGGACCGCAGGCTTAGCGAATTGATGTAAGCACGAGACCTCAACAGTTGGAGCTGACTTCCCGTACACGATCCAGCCAAGAAGCGTTTTCAAAGCACAAGGATCCTCGTCTTTACCGTGCCTCTGACCACGCCCTAACAGGAACTTGGCCTGATCCAATCCGACAAGAATCTTGGGCTTGGCGTTTACGAGATCCGTGAGTGGCAGACCTCGAAGATGCGGGTATAAAGCTTTTAACTTGGCGACATCGATTGACTGACTTGGCAAATCCAAATTATTAATGGTGTAAACATTTTTCAGGAAATGTCGTTTACGGCTGTTGACGCCAGAAACCGACACCGTCGTTCGCATGGAAAACTCGTGCCGCGAGACTCCTTTCGTCCACTGGAGTGTGAGCTCTTCTGGCTTTCCTTCAAGCCCAAGCTCGTCGAAAATCTCCTTCTCCACCATTGTCAACGACGACCCGTCATCGAGGAAAGCGAATGTGTCCACGAACTTCTGGTCCAAACCATGAATTCGAATCGGGACGATCTTGAACATCACTGGTAAGTTTGAACCCACACGAGAGGAAAGAAGGTGTGGTTGCGGAACGAAAACTTCGGCATCGGTGTTAAGCTGCTCATTGCTGGGAGGAGACGTCTGATGAAGTAACGGATGATGACGTCCCTTGCAACCGCCTACTCCACATGATCTCTTTCTTGCACACGCCTTCCAATCGTGTTTCACACAGTTCAAGCAGGTGAAGCACACAAACTTTTCCCTTGCATAACCGAGCCTATGCTCCGCTGACATGGCTTTGAAATCTTGGCACTGACTCAAAGGATGCTGATTACGACCACACTTTTCACACGAAAGTGTGGGAACAGCTGCTGGAACAGGTTGATGAGTCAGAACTCGCCGAGAGGTTTTCGGACCAGCTTGCGCCCTCTTGGAGTCAACGATGCCTGAAACGGTCAACAATTCAGGTGGTAGATCAATCACCTTTCCAGTGAGAAATTCCGCAAAATCAACAAAATTCACCCGCGGAATTGACGCTTTCCTTTTCTGCCACTCCTGATACAACCCCGCGCTTAACTTGGAAGCGAGGTTTGTCAAAACGTATCCATTGGTGAGGTCTTCTTCTCTATTCAACGATTTGAGGTCGGCAACGAAACCATTTACCTTAACCGCCCATAACCGTAACCTGGGGTCAATGTTGGAGGTTAACTTTGGAAGACTGAGTAAATCGGCCGTCAAATCGTGAACCAGCACGTCCGAGCGACCAAATATAGCGCGAAGCAAATTCATAATCGCGTCCGCATCCGATGAGTACCTCAGCCGATCGCTGACCAGCTGATATGCCTCCCCAGTTAGGGCTTTCCGCAGACGAGCGACATTTTCCTTACTGGAGTATCTACCTTCCATGGTTGTGGATTTAAAAACTTCTTCGAAGTACGGCCACTCTCGTTTGTTAGCACCTGAGAAGGTGGGCAGCTCCTGGACATTGTTTCGGTTGAGTATAGTTAATAAACTCGCCATGTCGATCTCTCTGAAGGATGAAGAATCTCGAAAACTACCGTGGTCACTCTGCCTGTCACGAATAGGCGTTGATTGATGATGTTTAATTGACTTCTTTAGCAAAGATTCATGATTCGCTTGAATCTTCTTTATCAGCTCTAACCTTTCATCTAGTTTCTTTAATTTAGGCGACTTAGGGGCACCAATAGAAATAGTAGGTGGTGGTTCTACAGTCGAAGAAGCTTCAGCTAATTTTTCTTTTAAATCCACCATTTCAGCCCGCAGCGCGGAAAGTTCAGAGTCCCTCTCAGCAACGGCTGCTTGCGCAACTGCCGCAGCTTCTAACAATAAATCCATGGAACCAATGACTTCATTCTGATCGGACGAAGTTCCACTACCTTTGTTCTCAATCTGGATGCGTGAAGACTTTGAACGCTGATCAGGAGTAGCTGAACAGTCACTCTGCTTGCAGAACCATGGTGTGGCAGTGTCATAGAGATCAGGATCAAAACTGCAACACGAATAATGCCACCAACGCTTGCACTGATCACACGCTACCATATCATCCTCATCGTCTGGTTTGCGACAAGTTTTGGAGCTGCAACTGTGATCGTCCGACATGCTAGCTTGTTGCAATAATACAAAATGGTATTGAGGAACCACAATAAAATAAAATAATGTTGCTCCAGCGACGATTAGAAATTGCACCAATCCGATTCCCCAAAAATAATCATCAAACTATCCGGCCCAATCGAGTTCTACGAAAATAAAACTAGTAGACAACCTCTCGATGGGAATTCAATTTTATTTTCTAAAAAATAAACGAAACATAAACTATTTCAATCGCAATTTTATACACAAGATTTAACTTACATTGGTCGGGATTGTGCCGCCTTATCAAAACGCTTGCCAGGGCAACTAAACATAAAATACTGCTCAATCTATTGTGGGCTTCTAATCTATTGATAATAATAACATTTAAATTCAATTTTCTAAATAGCTTAAACGCGCAGATTTACCTGGAATATAAGAAAGCAACCGCCACCTCAGATTATCCTTACTTGAATAAAATTCAATTGTATTTGAGGTTATGGCAGACGTTAAATTGAAAAAACGAGGAAAAGAATTCGCCTACAGCAATGACATACTGAAAAACAAATTCGCCACAATCAGAGGGACGGAGTTGCCAAGGCAGCACAATCTCGACTCATTATTCTAATGAGTTAGAACACTATTTGAGTGATATTTATAAATTAATAAATGAACGATAATGGCATGAAAATGGAAACTTTAGAATATTATTGTTCAGCTCGATGACACCCTGAAATAGTGATAAAACTCGGGTTTTACGTGACTGTTATCTAATTGTGTCGGACGAATGCACTATGGCATACCGTAAGGCAGTGGAAGCCGTTAACAGAATCTTACAGGATATACGACAAAATGATAGACCAATGGGCGGCATTACAATACTATTTTGCGGACACTTAAGGCAAACGTTATCAGTAGTGGCACGAAGTACAAGTGCTGACGAAGTAAACGCCTGTCTGAAACCGTCAATCCAACATTTTTACAAAAAATTACAAATTCCGGTTACATTGGCTCTACATTTTTTTTTTTTCAAACAGTCCAACTTCGATAAGTCGAGTCACCACTATCCACAAAAAAAGTTCGACTTATCAAGACTTCGAGTTATCTACACTTCGTAGAACTGAAACATTTGGTATGGTATATTCTGGTTTCTAGCTGCCGTAAACCAGTCGTAGACGGCTTTATCAAAATTTCCAAACATTGGTTTCTTTATTCTTTTGCTTCCTCCCAACGAACTACCAGACTTGATTGATGTGACGGTGGAACACCATATTTCACAGCAACACCTTTTTTTAGAACCACTATCTATTTGTTTAATAAGGTTGAATTTCTTTTGAATTGTTAAAGACTTTAAGACGCGTTTAGTTGCCATTTCAAAGTAAGGATATCCGCGAAAAATAAAACAAAAAAACACATATATCCATACGTACATACATTAGCAAAATATTCAACAAAAAAAAAATTTCCCTAACATGAAATATTCGCTAAAATAGGGGTTTCCCCGAAAAATTCGACTTATCCAATGCACGTGCCATTTTTTTGTTCGAGTTATAAAGAAATTCGAGTTATGCAAGTTCGAGTTATCAAAGACAAATTATATGAAATTTGCAATCTAATCGCTGCTGCCACACAATTTGGTTCGAGTTATAAGAAATTCGAGTTGTCGAATACAATTGTATAAGTATACAATTGTTTTTTCTTCAAAATAAACAAAAAAAATAAATAAAAAAATAATTTGTTTGTCAGATATAGACCGTAGCACCGTAGCGCAAGTGGTTAGTGCATCGGACTACTGAGCCAGCGGTCTTGGGTTCGAATCCCGCCGCAAACACCTAAAAGTTTTTCACAGTGCCCACCTCTTTCGAATGTCTGACAAGCATCAAAGAGTATCATTTGTCACGATTGAGCTTCTCAACTCGCCGTTCGGAGTCGGCAAAAAACTGTAGGTCTCTTCCATTTGTGCAAAAAGATAACACGCACACACAAATGGTTGCGAGAAGCAGGCCCAGGTTCACCTCGAGCTGTAGCGCCAACTAAGTAAGTAAGTAAGATATAGACCCTAATGTATAATGTATGAAACCCCCCTTTTCTCGGAAACTTCCCCCCCCCCCCCACTTTTTTTTAATGTTGAAATTTACTCTCAAATAAGCCCTATGAGTTACCATAAGCAACATCAAACACATGATCATTCTGGATATAGATTGGGTCTCAAGAGGTTTAGCGCGCAACAAGGGCTCTAGCTCCGAAACTATTATATTACTCCGATCGACCTGAAAATATTCTAGAGATGTTGTGGAATTTAATAAGACAATAAAAAAAAATCGATTTTTTATCCGTGCAACCCATATAACCCCTTAAAATCTCTAATGGAGGCTAAATAAATCAAATTTCGTTAAAATCTTCAAATTTCCTATTTTTAAGTGGCAATTTTAAATTAAATGGAGAGTGAATAAATCGGGCCTTAGAATAATGTCTAAAACCCTCTTCGCTGTCATGATGATTATGAACACGATTGTAGTAGAATGACTACAGCCTGCTTATCTTCTGCGCGCAGACGAAAACAAATTTTCGTTTTGCAGGCATGCAATTGAACTTTCGCAGATTACTGCGTTTACGGAATCACCCTTATAGTCGTTCGGGCAAGATTGCGTATTTTGGACTTTGTGCTTAGATTCTAAAAATATGTACAACAGATAACAAACAAAAGAGCCAATTATTTGGCAGCTCTATATTTTAGGAACAAATTTATTCAAAAATATTTTATACTTTTTTTTAAGGTTTCATATTATGTTTTGATTAAAAATCCAAAGTAAATGGTAAATAAGCAGTTTTTCATTATTTCCACTTGCCAATTTTCAAATTGCCGTAAAAATACGACGTTTGTCAATTTCAAATCGACAAGTGGAAACCTAGCATAATACAAGCCTACACAGTTTTAAAAATTTACATTTTTTTTAACAGAATCCGGCTTTTTTTTGTTTTTGTTGTTTTCAATTTGAAAATTTTCGTAGAAGTTGTTCTTCATTGGCGGTTAGTGAAGCACACATTCTCTCATTTAGCGATTTCTGCTAATTCCTTCACAGATGGAGAAAATGCGCACTGCGCACTCCTACCCGCTGCGCACTCTTACCCCAAACAACTCTATGTCTATTTAGAAAAAAATTATGAAATTCCAATATCATGAATCATCTGCCACTTTGTAGAAATATCAATATAAAAACTAATTGAGTGCTGCTACTTATCAAAATAATTTCTAAACTGCAACCATCATCAAATCAAGTCGTGAATCAAAACCACTACTACTGCAAAAGGATGTAAACCGGCACACAATCTCAAAAAATACTTATTTTTTTAACAACAAAACAACAACAATTTTTTATTTTTGTTTATAATCTACATACGCTGAAGGAAATATGAATACCCTTATAATGCTTGCACACAGCGCGAACACATAAGGAACAAGAACGAGAGACAGACAGAGACAGATAAAATAAAATAAACGAAACACTTGACTCTTGCGATAAGACCACACAACAGTTTCTCAGAGTTCCATCGCAGGCTTAAAGAATTCGTTCACTTCAAGCTCAGTCTATAAACGTTGCTCAGTGTGAAAAGTTTGAATCGTAAAATCGTAAAAATGTCTAAAAATCTTCCGCCATATGAAAGTATGCCACCATATCCAAATCCTTCACCAGATTGGACTCCAGCACAAATAAACCAACCAGGAATGCCATCACAACCAATTGTAATTGTATCAGCACCGTCTAACACTATTACTGCGGTTGGACCACATCCAGTTTCGATCATATGTCCCAGTTGCCGGGCTCATGTTCGGACATCGATGACGCATAAGGCGACATCTAAAACGCATTGTACCGCACTCTGCTTGTGCTGTCTTTTGTAAGTTAATTGTTTAATATTTATTACTTTTTTCCATCAAGTGAACTGTGTTTTGTTTAAGTGTAATTCAGTTGAAGTGACATGTGACAGTTCCGAAAAGTACCGCATGAATTATGATCCACCTGGAAAAAAAAAATAAAAATTTGTCGAATTCACTTTTTATACACTTTTCTAAAGGTTTTTGTAAAAAAAAAAATTCTAAAAAATAGGCCAGTTTAAAAAAAAATAAGTTCGCCGTATATAGCGTTCTATGCAGTCCGTATTTTTTCAATTTAAAAAATATATGGCGTCTTATGCAATAACGATTTTTTTGACCAACAATTTTATTTGTTTTTATTGATTATTTTATTTAAATATTTGCCGGTTTGTAAAGCCTTTCGGTTTAATTCATCTGCAATCCTTTGAATCAAATCTCCGGTGAAAAAAAAAATTAAAAAAAAAACTCAGCTGGAGTTTCAAAATGTAGTAACATCGCTCTGGAAGTTCACAGGTTTCTAAAAATGGAATGTCTTCTTCTTTGTAGGGATCAAGTTTGCTATCAATCCAGATTATTTTCTGCTCTTTCTTTCGATCTGACTTTATTTTCGACATCAAACTTGCTAACGGCCGCCCATCATCTTCAGAATCAAAATTGCTGGTTTCATTGGTTTCAGGTACCACCTCTTCAGATTCCGAAGATTAATTAACCACTGCTTCGTCATCCGACTCCGGTATTTCTTCTTCACTCTGCGAGCCATTATAGCAAATCGAATAAAAGCTTTTTGCTGTGATACAGGTCCTTGCTGACGCCATTATAAAGCCGTAAAAAAAATAAAATATGGTCAAAACCATAATTATTACTAATTATTTTTCGTTACTGCATAAGAGACCAAATATGGCATGACGAATTTTGAACGATATTTTCGTTAATGCATAGACAGCCATACATATATGGCGGTTGGATAAAATGCACAGTTGCTAAGCTGTGCATGTACCAATTGGAAAATAAACACACAATTATTACTTACCAGAGTATATTCTTTGTAAAAAAAATTATGTAAGACATTTTCTAAGCTAACTTGTAACTTCAGAGACCTCGCGCACTGATCATTTACAGAGGGATATTCGTTGCTAATAAGAAACAAGAAAACAAAACAACACGCGTTTCGCAGCTACAACTATGCATCGAATGCAACAGAAAACCTTTGGTTCTTAGAACTGTTTATTTCTGCTGTATATCTTAAACCAAACATTAAAAACCATATATGGCGTTGAATGCGGTAGAGGGTTTAGTTCGTGGAATTGCGGATTTAATACTAGGTCCGTTCGCGTACTTTTTGCACATACATATCTGTCAATTTTCGAAGAGTGGGGGTGAAATTTTCTCAAAGACAGACAAATTTTCGAAAAAGTAAACGAAAGCATTAAGCACCAAAAAATTAAAAATGTATGTGATTTGACAGTTTTCATATAGTTCTGTTTGGTACCTTTTCTGTGTAAAACTTTAATCGCTGTCAAATTATAAATAATTTGGAAAGTGGCGGAAAATCCTCTCAGGTCTACAATTTCTTTCCTTACCCGTATAACCTTACAAATATCAGGCTTAACTTGTCCATGAATACCATACTTTCCTGGCTTACATGAAATGTATTGCTTGACAGAACATTTCCCACGATATGTTAATAATTGTTGTTTAAATTTTAAAGTAACACTAGTGTGCCCGTGCGAGAACTCTCGCAAGAGAAAATTCAACCCACAAAATCCAAACTTCCCATAGGTATGATTTTCAGCTGTCAACTCACGGAAATCATGCCGAAAGTGTTTATTCTTTTAGGAGGTCATTTTGAGTGGACTATTTGTTTTGATAGATTTTTTAATTTTTTAAAATTTATAAAGTGAAAGTGCAGATCGTCAGTGCTCCAGGAGAATCTCTTCAAAAATACCCCTAAATCTGGGGGAAAACCCCTCAAAACTGGCAACACTGCCAGGGGCGAATTCGGGGGGCACAACCTACTTAGGGGGAGATCTGAGGGGAGTAAAATTTCCACCAACTTCATTTGGAATAAATGACTTATGAAATATTTAAAGCTCCCCGATACACATTCTCGGATTGTGCGTCGATTTCCATTGGATTTTGGAAGTTGAATGGAATACTGAGGGAATATGGTGTTGCAAGTCAATTATCTATTCATTGTTTTTCCGAGCAAAGAGAATTTATGTATTGAAATAATTGTCCTTTGGTATTATAGTATAATTAGTATAGAATAGTAAAATAGATAGAATAGCTCTATTTCTGGACTCGTCAGATGAAAATCAAGAGGAGCGGTAGGACATAATGGAACTACCAGATAAGACGTGTTTCCAAATACACTTGTTATTTTAAATTTATTGAAAAAACCGTTTAATCTTGCAGGTTTATTAAAATTGTGCAACTAAATAAATCGACTTTTTCATAATTTGGAGCGTATGTATGTATCTAACTCGGAGCTCATTTTCAAATTCTCCCAAAGTGAAATTTGCAGCTTGCCCACGATTTTTTTTTTTTTTTAAATATTAAATAAAATAATAATATTATTTACTGTGTTAAGGCACTAAATTCATCAATTTAAATCTTTCATTTGCTGCAAAATAAATTGTTTGTTAAATCTGTTAGTTTAAATTATCAAGTTATCAAGTAAACTAATCAACAATATGAGATCCGCGACGTTTGAACTGCGGACGAGATATGTATGTCATATTTTGTATGGATAGATAGATCCGATTCGAACGTTTTCCACGATGAAAGACATTCACTTTACCGACAAGGGTAATTCACTTCGGCGGATTCAACGATACCGATGGTCAAATTACAGTGAATCTTTCTCCCCGGCGGATTCCACGATAGGGGTGTATATATTTACAAATTTTATATGTACATATTTATATGTGTATAAAAGTATGTATGCAAAGTTTGCTGTCATAAATTCTGCTTGACAGAGACACTTCCTTTTTGACATTCACGTCGTCGGTAAGGAAACTTCCCCGGCAGATTATACGATACCAAGCTAAAATGAAAGTGAAACGAATAAGTAGAGGGAATCTCCAATCATACGGATTCCGTAGGGGTGATAAATATATCTAGCGTTTGAGTAAAAAGTGATTTGCGAAAAAAAAATGTTTGTGCTTATTAATCTTTTTTGGGGGGATTTCAAATTGATCTAGGGGGAACTTGGCCCAAGCACCTGGCAACACTCCTCTCTAAAATATGCAATTTGTGTCATAGTGTTGCCAGGAGTCTTCAAACCAATTTCTCTTTTTTTGTTACGAAAAATTCTTTATAAATAAGAAGTTAACATTTTTATGGGAATTCCAGTTTGTAAGCAAATATTTAGTTTTCTCGTGTTCTTTATGAACGGAAATCGATTAATTGATTAGGCCATCGCCAGATCTTCGAAAAGGTTCAGATAAATAGACTAAAGACAAGTATGATCATAGTCAGGGAACGGATTTTGTTGACCGTGCCTTTTTTTGCCGTTTTTTACTCATATTGCCTTTTTTGCCTTTTTTACTCATATTGCCTTTTCTTTGCCTTTTTAGTACTATTCGTCAAAGTAGCTGTCCACTTTCTTCTTAACTATACGAAATTCCTTGCTCACAAGAAAGAAATTTCAGTGTCCACACGTATGAGAGCAGGTTTTTCACATAACTGCATGCCTTGTTTACACGAGCGTGTATAATAAAAATCCCTACACACCAATACAACCCTAAATACATTTGTATCAACTCCGCATACATGCGCTTTTTCTTGTGCCCTGCGTGTAACCTCAGGCATTCGTCGCATTTTTATTTACTATCTTTTCATCTGACAAAACCATAAGACATCTGGGAAATATTTTTTTCGTAGCTGTGCGCCTTTTCATCTAGATTCATATTCTGTGACATACTGGTCATACTAAGGGCTAGTCTGTTGAATATTGCGTTTGCTTAAATGCGTGATGTTTCCAAAATATTTTGTTGCTTGTCACTGAAAGTGAAAATGTCCTAAGATTCAAACCAATTGCAAAAGTTTGTGGTAAAATTGGAAAAAGATTTTTAGTCGACCCAAAAGACCACATATTTAAGAGTTTACAAATTACAAGTGACTTCTAGTAGTTGTATGTATTTTAATTTGAGCACTTGATCTTAATGCAATGCGTAGAAGAAGAGGTGTTAAAGACTTGAGGAGAAATTACAACAAGCTAAAGGGCCAGTAGGTGAAGATGGGATGAAAGAATTGTACGCGGTTTTTTCAGCAAGTTAACAAAATGGCGCTGCGAACTCTTAATTGGACTCAAATATTAAAGTCATGGACGTGACATCTCTTATCTTGGCTCCACTAGGCTCTCCTCATGTTGAAAGGTCCTTTATTTCATTCAAGGCTTTCCTGAGAGATAATCGCAGGCGATTGTTACCAGAGAATTTCAAAATGTTTTGGGTTACAATGTTAATAATAATGCATAAAAACCTTAATAATTGAATGCCTTTTTTGCCTTTTTCAGCGGTTTTATTTTGCCTTTTTTGGCTTTTTTTGCTCAACAAAGTCCGAATCCTGATCATAATTAATATGATTTTAAAAGCTCTTCCAAAGAGAGAAAAATATTTGATAATTTTCTTGGTGCTAGATCATCTACCAAGATTATACCAAGTGTACTTGAACTGAAAGGATCTGACATACCCAGTTCGAAAACTGGAGGTCCCATAAGCGTAATGCAACTATTTGACTATGACGTTAGCATTAGCTTGATTTCCAAACAAAAAAAAATATATCGTTTGATGGGGATGGCGTCTTTATCCGGCTATGGCTCTTTATTTTTTTTTTTTTTTTTTTTTATAGTCTACACACGCTAAAGGGGATATGAATACCCTTATAATGATTACACACAGCGCGAGTACATGAAGGACAAGAACTAGAGACAGACAGATCGACGTAGTGATAGGAAACTCAGATGTTAGGTTTCAACTAACTAACTAACTCCAGGATAACGGGAGAGTTGTGTACTTTTGAAAGTTATGCCATTGCTTATGATTCACAGAAGCTTTTTCCAGATGTTTCCTATTATAGTTTGTTCGATAAATTTCATCAGCCATACCATCCTACTGCCAGTGTTATGCCTTCGCAGTAGGTTTTGATATTAGCTTTTGAAACTGATCAACTTATTTCTATTTCGTGAGAATTAAATATTTCACGACATCTGGAATTCAACTGTGAACCTTCAGCGTAACAAGCGACGACGACTACCACTACGCCACGGCTTGAATTCATATAACGTAGGTAGCGCTACTTGCTTGGGCATTACTGGGTGTTCGTTAGCCTCATTGGCAGTTAAAGAATACATAAATCTTTGCTCTTAAACGGCAATTACCGCACGATATCTTTCGGCATTTTTTAATGACAAAAATAAGACCGTTTTCACGATAATGAAATTCGTATAAATATTGACGAATGGGTCACTCGTGTAAGTACAGCATTAGCCACGTCATGTGCGTTGTTCATTCCAGAGCTTGAGGTCTTATCTTGACTTTTATAATAAAACATAAACCGGAAGTTTTATTCGTAAATGTAAATATTTCTATTGTGGATGATAAGATTTAATTAAAAGTAATATCGTCGGTCTCTGTAGCAATCTTAAATAACCTACCACGGCCATCAGTAGAGCCGAGAACAACCCGCCCGCATTCATCACATGCTATATTTGGAAGTGTGTTCCATTGTACATAACTGGTAAACCACACCAAAGTATTTTACATGAAATCAAATTAAGTTACTGCCGCGAACCCTTAAGTAGATACTTGTAGCCGTTGTCTTCGCACAAGAGACCATCTTGGATCAGAAATATCTTCCAGTCACACCCTATAGCAATTTTCAGACGGTTGTCAGACCTGACAACATTGTCCGGTCACCGAATAAAGATTTGTCCCAAATGTCATACTCATACACCATCTGCCAATAAAATTGTCAGGCATCTACTAATCGTGTGAATACCTTAATGTGACATTGTCAGATGGCATTGGCAGGCTCATTTTATGATGTCAGACTAGTGACATCTGACAGTAAAATTATTGGTTATTATTTCAGTGGAATATTTTGGGAGTGAACAAAGGTTCATGTTACGAAAAAAAATTTATGGGAGGGGTGGGGGAGGGTCTATCTGCAACACTCACTGAACTACAGGGTGTTTAAAAAAGTTCCTTCAGAGAAGTAGGTACTAATAATTATTCGATTATAACTTCTGGTGTATTAAACCCAGATCAACCAAAGTGAGTTCTTTTGACAGACAAGGGTTGTCTTCGGGTTCCATGTGAATTTTTGGAGACCGGCGGAAATTTAGTTTAGCGCGAGCACCGTACTAACCTTTACTATGTCTTATGCTCAAAAACTAAAGATTTAAAGATTCCATTTAAATATTAGATATTCACCAGGTAACATCGGTTGCAAAGTTTTGAGCATTAACATGTATGGGTATTAAAAAGCATTATTTTTAATTTGTTTTAATCAATTATTGTGAAAATCGTATTTTTCTCGGTAAAGTGTTTTTTTTATAATTTCCATATGGTGCACCATAATGTTACCTACAAATTCACGATACAAAGCTTAAACCTGCAGCTTACAGATTTCTTACTTAAGAGCCATTCAAAAAAGAGCATTAACTTGTATTCAGCACTACCAACTTTGCGCGTGAAATCCTACCTATCGTCCAAAAACTACGGCATTTTTGTACCAATTCGTCTTTATCGTTGCGTACGCGGTTCCATTTTGATATTTTGTATTTTTTTTAGACTTTTCAATTCAATACAGCACGAAGACAACATTTCTTTCAAATGTTATGAATCTGACAATGAACGCACAAGCCGTGTGAACTGACAATTTTTGATTTGGCAACATTGATCAGCCGTCTAACAATAAATTGTCAGAAATTGGGACAAAATCTGACAGCCGTGTGAATTGACAATTTTAAGTTGTAAGGTATTCTGTCATTGTCAGCTCATTGAGAGCTATTGGTCAGCACATTTATAAACCGGACAATATTGTAAGGTTAGGTAGCAGTGGCTGTACCAGCACACTTAGGCCTATAGAGGGCCACTGTAATACCAAGGATCTCGGGTATAAATGTTTACCCAATACTCATGAAAACCATTTGCAACTTGGTTTAAAACGAGATAGGCTTCCATCATTTGCGATCGTTGATCGTTTTCTACTATGGCAAAGAGTTGTGTTGAGGTGTTTCTTCCTCTTCTTCGTCTCTGTAACTTCTGCAGTTTCTGAAGTTAAGGACAATATTGTGAGATCTGACTATCGTCGCAACAAAACCTTTGAATGGCAGGACAGAAATTCTGAGCAGTTTATACTTCTGAACTGGACAAACAAATGATTCCACTCTAAGCCACGTAGACCGTTTAGTAGGTCCTTAAATATCTCTCACTAAACTATGCTTTGACACAAACATCAATAAATATACTAAAACAAAATTGAAATTTTGGTGTTATCTAAGTTCGTTGACAGGCTGTTGTCGCGAACTCGTTATTCTAAATTTTTGAAAAGTAAATGTATTCGTGCCCTCGCTGTTCCGCTAGAGGTTCAACAGATGACTGTCCTCCTTCTGTATGTCGAGTTCAAAGTGCACCCCGAGCTATGTCAATAAATCAAAATGTTGGACCACGTGCAGTTCTGGTGCAATGTCCCAGTTGCAAAGCTGTTGTTCAGACGAGAGTCTCATATGATTCGAATATTAAAACACATCTTGTAGCACTCTGTCTGTGTTGTTTCATGTAAGTACGAGTACCTTATTAATAATTTACACGGCGGCGTCTCAACCAGCTGTTATTCATGTCGGACATATCTGGCAACCCCAAAAATAAGATCGCGGAACGAATGGCAAATTTTGTGTGGAGGGCGTTTTATGGCTTGCCTTTTTATATCCACTTCTCTTGAAGATTTCATCGAAATTGAGGAATGTCCACCAAACTGACAGTTCATGTCCAGATATAGATGTCGGGCCAAAAATCCAGGCAGGATAGAAGATATGTCTTACCAGTTGCGGTCTCCACTAGACATTTTCCAATCCTGACATAAGCGCAGACATGAATAATGTCTCGTGGAGAAGCCTCCGTGTTATATAGAGAAGTTATAAATTCTTATTCGCAAACGCAATCCACACGTTGACTCATGAGTCGCGACTCTTTTTTAATTTCTGTTTTCAACTGTCATTTGGTGAGGCGCTTGCATCCACACGTTGACTTTTGAGACACGACTCTATTATAATAGGTTTGTTTGGTAACCTGTTAATTTACGTAAATTTACATCCAACTGTCAAAAATCAAGAAAAGAGAGCTAAATGAGTGTCAAAAAATGTGCCCTCTTGCGAGATCATAGGTCTGTTCCCGCACTTTGTGCACTAGAATTTATGGATTCTAAAAAATTTCAAGGAGTGGGGGTAAACATCTGTCAGAGAGAGGGAAGTGCGGGAACGGATCGAACAACAAAAAATGGAAAATGTATGACATTTAAAAGATTTGACAGTTGGCTTAATGCTGTCCAAAGCAGGCCAAATAAATTGCTTGGGCTAAATTCGGCAGCATGTGGAAACGTCTTACTCTCTTGTTAGCGCTCTCTTCTGTCAAAAACTACGAAAAATCTTCGTACGGGATCAGGATTTAACTGATTTTCGTAGTTTTCTGCTGTTCTCGACTGTTTTGGAGAGGTACGGGAACAGATCTCGTGCTACATCTATTTCAAGGAGTCATCGAGGGACATCTATCAAACAGTAATCTGACAATTTGTGAAATGTCAATCACTTGTTAAAAAAATAAAAGGAAATTAGTTTTTCGTGAAAATATTTAATAGTTAAAAAAGAAGAAGAGAGGATTTTCCCCCACTTTTACTATTTGACAGATGTCCCATTTGTGTTAGTAAAAGTTACCAAGCACACCTAATAGGTCTGTTTGGTAACACGCTAGTTTTCGAAAGTTCTATGTAAACTACATAGAATCATGACAGTTTCATGGCTGATGGCTCTCAATATTTTTTACTCTCATTTGGCTCTCAGCTTGCGATGTATTTTCTGCAAGACCTATTGCTCGGGGTGGGCCGAGCCAACTCTGTCAAACCAGCCATCTGACAGTTTGTGAAATGTCATAATCTTCATTGTTAGTGGAAAACAAAAACAAATTGATAGGTTTGACCAAGTGTTGTTCGAAAAGCGTTTGTTTACTTTTGTGCAAGTTTTCTGTCTTTGAGAGGATTTCTCTCTCTTTGAGAGGATTCTACTATTTGACAGATCTCAATTCCGTGTGCCAAAAAAGTTACCAAGCACACCTAATTTCTGTTTTCATAATTTGACAGTTGTCTTTTACTTTTTCTTTCGCTGTTGAAATGGTTACAGCTCTGCATTTATTAGTTTCTATGAAGAAATATTGCTTACATTTTTTAATTTTCCTAAAATAGTAGCTTTGGAGGCTATGTACTAGGTGTTATACAAATTTCGATATATTTCATATATGCATAATTATTTAAAACATCAATTTCTGTTCGTCAAATGAAATTCTTTCGTAGTTTTCAAGACAATTGCGCTCTACGCGAAACGAAAAGAAATTAAGCGAAATAGCAAAATAGCGAACAAGAAAAAGAGTCACGGAAAATTCTGCCCGCGACTCACCGGCAGCTTGTTTTCTATCTCATCGTTCTTCTGTTTCGTACTCGTGTGAATCGTGACTCATGAGTCAATGTGTGGATTGCGACTTACCGCCCTATAAATTAAAATTACTGATAGCCTGATAAATAGATAAATTATAGTACTGATAAATAGATAAATTTAGAAACTAGTATTTTGCTTTGCCATAAACGTAACGAATTTATTTTTCAAAAGTTCCCGCCGGAAAATAAAAATTCGAAAAAAAATGAATCAACCTTCTGCGCCACCTTTGCCCACGCCGCGGTCACGGTCACCACCACCACCATATTCATATCAAAATGAATATCCATCAAGGACATTCCTTCCACCACAGCCAGCTGGTAATATTATTCTAATAGCTCCAGGACAAAGTTTCCCAGTTGGCTCAGTTCCTGTACGAATAATATGTCCGGCTTGTAGAGCTCATGTTCAAACAATGGTAATCCACCAACCGACAATGAAAACTCATTTATGTGCACTTCTGCTGTGCTTTTGCATGTAAGTAAAATCCTATCAAAATGTTTAGTAATTGAACCTATACATGCTAGTCAAAAAAAAAAAAGCTTAAAACTAGCTTAATTAACTTAACAAAACTTACCCAACCCTACTCGGGCACTCTAAGCAAAACTTAGCACTTAGCCTATGACTTTTGACGTGTCGCTTAACAACTTATGTATTTTAAATCGATATTAAATAATTATTTACAAACTAAGAACATTTGGAAGTTCATAAAATTAGTGCCTGAACTTTGTTATCTTCTTCTTTATAAAACTTATAACCTACCTTAAAATAAAATAAGTCGTTACCTTAGGTTAGGTTGGGTTTTAGGGCTGATGAAGATGTGTGTATCCTCATCACACTTAGGTCCATGTGGACCCATTGTGATACCCATAGTGTGGTCCTACCCGTGGTATTAATGTCTATGCTTTCATCCAACCCGACGCCTTAGCAAACTCAAGTATATTAGATGGTGATCCATCAGAAAGCTCCTCGATGTGATCGAAGAAGAATTTGCCTAGGGTTCTGTTTCTTAGTTGACAGAGGTTAGGGCAGTGACAGAGGAAATGGGTTGTATCCTCATGTTCCTCTTCGTCACCACATCCTCTGCATATGTCATCATCATTCAATCGTAATTTTTTCATGTGGTATCTTAAGGTATTATGCCCTGTTAGCACCCCAATTAGTATTGACAACGACTTTCGTCGTTACCTTACTTAATCATAATTTCTTAATTTTTTTGTTGTTAAGCCAGGTATGTGCTCGTTTTGTTTTTAACCTACAAACCTACATCTACATACCCACACCTATATTATCTTAACCTGTGTAAGCCGGCAAAAGTTATGCAGGCCCACTTTGAAGGCTATCCCGAATTGTCGTTTGTTTTGGTTTTTTGTAGATCCTGAATTGTCAAATTTAGTTACATTTGAAACGTTTCAGATCTGAACTGCTGCATTTATTGCTCGTAGTACAATACCTACTAAGGTTGGTGCCTTCTGAAATTAGGTGACTTCTTTTTCAGCGAGTCAAATACATTGCGACAGCGGTAGTGTATCTTCTGATCACTTCCCTGTTAACTCTTAAATGACTGACGCAGTTATAGGACTTTTTAACTTTTTGAGCTTTCGAAACAGTTGACAATGTAAATCTTTGTAAAAAGCTATCAGGGTTATATAAATTCTCAAATTCTGCCGTTAAACTTATAAAGTCATACCTTATTGGCAGAAAGCAAGCTGTTATCGTCAATGGCAATCTATCTTATTTCCTTCCTACCTCAAGAGGCGTTCCGCAAGGTTCAATTCTGGGCCCCCTTTGGTTTTCGCTGTACGTAAATGAACTTCCTCAATCCGTATCTGAATCCACTATTCAAATGTATGCAGATGACGTCCAAATGTACAACAGCTGCTCTCTTGGACTAATCGAAGATTATTAATGAGGACTTAGAAAAAATTTTTGATTTTTCTCAAAGTAGGTAATGGTCTCTTTTTGAACCCAAGTAAGTCGAAATGTCTTATTATTTCCAAAAAAAAACTGTAGATTTCTCAAACTACCCACAAATTATACTCAACGGCTCTCCAATAGAGTATGTTGAAACAGCAAAAAATTTTGGAATGACGTTTAATCGGAACTTAACCTGGGACACGCACATTAACGTAGCTGTAGGGAAAGCTTATGGAGCGCTCCGCACGCTATGGCCCACGCAATATTACATTCCTCTAAAAACCAGACTTCTGCTTGCCAAAACACTCATAATACCTATATTGATTTATGGCTGTGAGGTATATTGCAATTGCGATTATAACAGCAGAAGGAAACTTAATGTAGCATACAATAGTGTTGCTAGATATATATATGGCGTAAAAAGATATGACCGGATATCGTCTTTCTCAAAAGCTATATATAACCTTACCTTAGATAACCTTCTGCGATATAGAGCATTAGTTTTACTGTTTACGATAATGCATACTCATCAGCCGTGTTATCTCTATACTAGGCTGCAGATGGCCTCATCAATTAGATCACAACAACTTATACAATTTCGATTCTCGTGCTTAACCTCTGAACGTCAGTTTTTCGTCAATGCCACTCGGTTGTGGAACTATTTACCACGCAATATAAGGCGAGTGGGGAATCTTCGGCATTTTAAGACAGAGCTAAGGATACATTTATCCTTGCATTAAAGTTCGCTTCATTCGATCTTATAGTCTTGCCTTTCTTTTCTTTTGTTTTAACCAGAACAGAATATAAAAATATGTATATCTATATATAAATAAACATAGATGTAAAATATGTAAATTTTAAATGTATGTAAAATTATTTTGTTTATTTAAATGAATTACAAATGAATTAGACTAGACATTACTTGAAAATGAACATGATAAATTTTGTATTTTATTAGCTTACTTTTATGAACTATTAAATATTTATCAGAAGCTAGCTTAATGTTAATTTACAAATGAAGCTTGTATTAGTTTATAAGATATTGTATCTTAAAATGCAATCATGCAAATAAATAAATAATAATAATAATAATAACTTAGATAAGTGGGTCTCAATAAAGCTGAGCTGTTTGTATGAACTTTGTTAAAAAGTAAACGGAGACAGATTAAATTCTTCATATAAGCAGTGTTTTCAATTAAACGGGGGTCAATAAGTGGGTTCGACTGTAACTAGTAGTATAAGTTTTACCAGTGTTGCTCGTCTACATTTTAATATTGTATTGTATACCTAGCCGTTGTTGTTTTTCCTACTGTCCACGTAGTTTACAATGTATGACACTTATGATATAATTCTACGCCCTTACCATACTTCTGAAAATGTCTTGTCCTCTGAAATACTGGATTTGGTTTGAGAGTTTGAGGATAAACGCATTTCCTTTCTATCTTTAAATAATGTTTCTTTATTCGTCTTTCTTCCTTATCAGCTTTCGTAAATCAAGTGACAGCCACCCTTCTGAAGTTACCATCTACTTACGTTTCATGTTATAATTTCAGCATTGCCAGCGTAAAAAGATATTTTATGGATTGGCTCCGAATAACATCATCACCATAACTTAATCTTTTTCTCGTTTAAAAATTACAATTTTTCACATTGGTTTTTTCTTTTTTTAATTTAAGATGCTGGCCATGTGTTTGCTTGCCATACTGTATGAAATCCTGTCGGAATGCCAATCATTATTGCCCGAATTGTAATGCATTCATTGGAACCTATCAGAGCTAAAGAGAAAGAAAAATACAGTTTCTTGTTTTTGTATTTAAAAATTGTTTAATATTCGTAAAGATTAATACAAAATAATTAATATTTTGATAACTTTTGTATTGAAAAAAAAATTAAAGTGAAATTCGTAAAAAGAAAGTCCGTAAAATATTTTAAGTTATTTAAATAAATTAAATAAATATATGAGTTTTTATTTATACTTTTAACTTAAAAATTAAGGTTGATTAGGTGCAATTAAGAAAATAGAAATGATTATAGATCTTTTCAGGCCCTTCAAAGGTAGGACCCTTTGAGAGCCTTTTGCCATAATTAATTCAAATAATCTCATTTCCATCGATTTTATCAAATTTGACAACAGTTCAGGATCGATTTTCTCCCATTCTTCAGAAAGAGCGGGTTTCAGCTCTGCAGGTCACTTAAATTGTCGATTTTCGGCACATACATACTCGCCTGACGAAAATTCCCAAATATTTTCTATTGGGTTCAAATCAGGAGAGAACGCTGGCCACCTCATTACACTAATTGCATTCGATCTAATCCAACTCATCGTCTCATTGCTAATGTGAGTTCTAGCGTTGTTCTGTTGAAAAATCCAATTTTTTTTCTCTGTGAGACCTTAAAATGGAACTTGGCTGCTTTCGAGGACTTGAACGTAGTCTGCACTCTTCATTTTAAATACAGATGTCCAATCTGTGGCAAAATTCCAATCTGGCTGTTTTATAGCGACTTAAGAGACGTGGACAACAATTTATTTTAGCCCGGATAATGTTTGAACTCCTCCCTCAAACTCTCCAAGCCGTGGTTTTTGACACTTTTGTCTGCGCCAGTGCAGCAAGTTTAGTGCAGCTCAAGGTTGAGTTACTGGCAACTCGAACAATTGTCCGCTCATCTTCCTGTTTACTTCACAGGTCCATAAGCTTCGGGATCTTCGGGATCCGACGACTCCGATCGATATTTCTGGCTATTGCAGGATAATGAAGAACCAATCGATTACACGATAAAACGATCTGTAGCTCTTCCCACTTGAGTTTATAGTGAAATGAATTATAAATATGGAACGCACTGATACACATACAAATGCAACGTTATATCCTAAAATGCCTCTCCTCTCTCAAGAACACAGAAATTCCAAAAATAACGGTATTCCTGACTGATCTTATACTACAGTGGGTGATCAAATTATTACGACCACCTTAAAAAGAACTAATTTTCACGATTTCGTTCAAATAAGTGCCAGATATAACCTTAATTATAGATTTATTTTCTTTTAACATGAATATGCGGGTAATAAGCTTTGAAAAAGTAAAAAGTGGTAAAACTTAAAAGTTTTTTTTTTAACTTTTTAAGTGGATACCTCATTTTGGTACAGTTGGAGCCTCTAATTTCTTGCGCTTTTTACGGGTTTATTTCGCGAAATGTCGAAGCTTACGGTTTCGAAATCAGCATTTACGATAAAAACGTGTTCTGTGCATTACGTTTTTTAAATTTCAGTGCATTCAGTTTGTGTTTAAAATATTTTATCGAGCTATTTTTGATAAGACGCCGTTTAAGCCATAGATAGACGAAAATATCTTTCCCCGGCAAAAATTTCTGAAATCAAGACTCTGATATTATATAGCAATAATCGCAAGAGTACCAAAGTCGTCGGTGGATAAAATAAAAAATAAACTAAACAAAAATGCCGTCCTTTCGCCTATGAGAGCCGGAAGATCTGGCCGAAAAAAAATCACAACGCCTAGAGCGTAAAATAAAGGAAATCTGTGTTCAAAACAGAAAGAAGCCATAAGACGAAGTTGATCCAAGAGTCAGGAATTGAGATTACCGGCATGACAAAGGGACATCGCCTTAAAGGTGATGAGTTTTGCTTGCCACTGTGATGGAAAAACTCCTGAAATGGACTACGGCATATAAGGACTAGAATATACGAAGACTGGCTAAAGTTAGGAATGTGTTCAGTCGACTTCTTAATATGTTTTTTTTATCTTTTGAAGGAAGATTTCTCTGATTTTCCTTACATGTGTTTTTCGGGCAGGTCTGTTTTCTGATGAATCAACAGTTAAGATTTTGTCGGATAAGTCTGAGTTTTTAAGGAGGTCGGCAAATGAGAAGTGGAACGGGTGAAACATCCATTAAGCATTATGGTCTGGTCAATCATTAGTGGACAAGGAACTGGACGTCTTCACATTGTTGATGAAACAATGCGTCAAGACCAGTATATTGAAGTCTTGACCACCCAAATGTACAGGAATGGTTTCCAAATGGCAATTTCGTGTTTATGCATGACTCTTCACCTTGTCATAAAGCAAAAAAAAGTATCTGCCTTTTTTCACGAACAAATGTTGAGGTTCTGGAATGGCCGGGAAACTCTCCAGCCCTTAATCCCATAGAGAACTGATGAAAAGAGAAATAGGCAGAGAAAAAGTAAGGAATAAGTGAGAAGTGATAGAACGCCTCACTGGTGTATGGCATAGGAGCGAAAACATTAAAGATAATTGTTTAAAATACATTCAAAGTATGCCAAAAGGGGTTCAGGCTGTTATAGCTGCAAGAGGAGGTGTAACAAAATATTAATTTTCTTATTTTTACTGCACTCTTTCTTAATAGAACTATTTTTTTTTTGTTAGTTTATAAGTCCTTTCTAATATTAAAAAAAAAAAATTGTATTAAAAAATTAGAAAACATAAAAGTTATGTGCGTTTCTTTTTCAAAAAGTCATATTCTTTCTAGTGGCCGTAATAATTTTATTTAGCGTATGGATAACATATTACATTAATTATTTTTTTTATATTAACAGCGTACGTATACATACATGTACACAAACACATATCTACATATATTTATAATCACATTAAATCATTTTAAATTAGCAAACATGAAAATATTGCAGTCAAAGCTATAGTACAACATCTAAGTTTTGTGGCCAGTCTATCACAGTTGAGTTGTTGTTGGCATCCGCGAAGTCTTGGATATCCCCTGGGTAGGATCGTTTGTTGCATTCCGCAACAATGTGGTAGATAGTCTGGCGTTGAGTTCCGCAGTCGCAAGCGGGAGAGTTTGAGCTTCCCCATCGAAACATCGAGTCTGCCCACCTTCCGTGGCCAGTTCGGATCCTGTTGAGCATAGTCCAGGTTTTTCGCGGTAGATCGAACCCAAAGAGTTGGCATGGTGGATTCCGGATGATGATTTTATCAGCTTGCATTGATACTGCCCATTTCGCAGCCCAAGTAGAGTTCAGGTTGAAAGCAACATGTCCTAACTCTTGGGCGAGCCTTATGGTTGGGTTCCGAGACTTAAGTCTCTGATGGCGTGAGAGGAGCTTAGCAATGTCGTCGTGGATAGGTAATTCAGCGTTGACCAGCACTTTAGAGTATTCCCTTAGAAGTGTGTTTAATCGGCGCAGCTGAGGTGGGGCGATGTTGCTCAGTACAGGAAGCCACCGTATTGGCGTTGATCTTATGGTGCCGGATATAAGTCTCATGGTGTTGTTGAGTTGGCTGTCCACCTTGCACGTGTGGGCACTGTTTAACCAGACTGGAGCGCAGTATTCCGCAGTGGAGTACACGAGCGCTAGCGCCGCAGAGCGGAGCGTTGAGGCACTTGAACCCCAGTTCGATCCAGTGAGTTTTTGGATGATGTTGTTGCGAGTTTTTAGTTTTTCGGCAACATTTGTTAGGTGTTGTTTGTATCGTTACGCCTAGGTACTTCGGGTTTCGGCTGGGGCTAAGTGAGGTGTTGTTAAGCTGAACATTCAATTTATAATTGGCTAGTTGGTTCGTGAGGTGAAAACAGCAGACTTCTGTTTTGGCCATGCTTGGGCACAGTCTCCATTGTTTAAATTATACATTGAGTCGCTCAAGGTCTAGGGTTAGGGTTCTCTCTGTATTCGCGATGAACTTGTCCTGAGTGGCGATTGCCAGGTCATCTGCATTTCCAAATTTCTGCGATGTGGTTGCAGGCATATCACTGATGTATAGATTGAAGAGCAACGGGGCGAGGACGGAGCCCTGGGGCAAGCCGTTGTTGAGTTTCCTTACTCTACTTTTATTCTGGTTGATGAAGACTTGGAAAAGGCGGTTTGAGAGTAGCTTGTTGATGAGACGCGATATCCTCAGACACGGGATTGCCTTCAGTAGTTTGAAAATAAGCCCATCTTTCCAGACGGTATCGTACGCTGCGGTCAGGTCAACAAAGGCAATGGATTTTTTAAGCCCTTCTTCGAATCCTGTCTCGATGTGTGTGGTCAATGATAGCACCTGATCAGTGCAATTTCTACCCGTACGGAATCCAGCTTGTTCGACGGGGACGATCGCGTTGATGCTATGGTTTATCCGATTATAGATAAGGCGTTCGAGTAGTTTATAGCAGGTACTTATGAGAGCTATCGGGGGGTAGCTTTCCGGTGCGTCGCTGGGTTTGCCAGGTTTTAGAATGGCTATCACTTTCGTTCGCCTGAACGCCGTTGGGATTACTCCTGATTCTAGTATGCTACTATAGAACTCCGCTAGCCATCGCCTTGTGTTATTACCGCTATGTGCAATAAACTCCGGGTAGATACCATCGAAGCCCGCCGCCTTTCCTGTTTTTACTGCCGAAATGGCGGTGCTAATCTCGTTGAGTGTAAACCTGCCCGAGAACTGTGATGTCTGTGGGGTATTGCTCTTGATGTTCCTTAGCGCGCGTTTTATAGTGACTGTGTGTTTCTTTTCCACGGGGGCACGAGCAACGTTTACGATGCGGTTGGCCACTTTGTTCGGGTCCATACGAAAGCTTGTGATTTTGGTGCTGCTGCTTCCTCCGAGTTTGCTTAGGAGACTCCATGCTTTCCTACTAGAGTGGGTGAAATTAAGGTTGTTGACCGTTGATATCCATTTCTTTTTACGAGTCTCGTCAAGCGATCTCAGCAGCTCTTTACCAATTTCGGCGTCTCCAGACGCCTCGAAGTTATCGTATAGTCGTTCACTTTCTGCGGTCCATCCAGGAATGTACTCTTTGCGAAAACCTCGGGGAATATGTTTTTTGGCAATTGCCATGACTATTCCTACAAATCTGGAATAGTTTGGTGGCAGAGAGGGGATGAACCTTAAACATGAATCCAGCTCTTTTGAGAAGCTGTTCCAGTTTGCTTTGGTGAAGTCGATCACGACTGGGCGGTGCTGGCTTTGCGGAAAGTCTGGTAAGACTATTCTCGAAGCAGGGAGGGGATGGTGTTCCGCATCGCAGGTAACGAAGCATAGATCCGGATTGTAACCTCTTCGCCATCTCCGGGAAAAGAAGGTGGCTTTGTCTTTTGCGTCGAAGATGAGATGCATTTGATTTGAATCTGCCCATTCCATGAGCTTGTCACCATTGTCGTCATTATTTTCATATCTCCACATATTGTGGTGGCTATTGAAATCGCCAATGAAGACTGTGGGTTGGTCTGGCTGGAACTTCGAGAACATTAGATGGCCACGGTGTTGCGGGGGGTTTGTAAATGTTTACGATAGGTTGCTGTCCCGTATGATTGGTGGTAAGTGGATCCGATCTGGAAGTAGCCGGCGACATCGCCTCTATTCTTTTGTGCAGCGTCCGATGCAATATGTGTCTCTTGGATAACAGCTACGTCGATGTTGTGCGTCAATAGTAGTTTCGATAAGTAATCGCTTTTTGCTTTACTTATACCTTCGATATTAAGTTGGCATATTCGAACAGAAGGTCCGATGCGCCTTGGCAGTTGGCGCTGAAGAGTGCCGGTTGTATAAGTCATGGTGAAGGAATAGTGATGACTTTAACTGTTGTTATGTTTAAAAATTTAATTGAATAATTTGTAATATGGCCAGGAGAGTTATCTTGCTTGTCTGGCTTCCTCAGGCGATAGATCATTTAGCGTTATCCAGGGTGTACCACGAGGAGGCGATCTATCATTACACCCCCAACCAGTGGCCGTAATAATATGATCACCCACTGTATCAGCGTGCACTCTCTTAATTTTCTCTTTTATTCGCAACCTCTCTTACATAGATCTTATTGAAAGTTAAAAGTCTATTTTAAAATTGGGTTATAAATATGAAACGGACTGTATTAACTTCATTTTCTGTGAGCACGGAATCTGGGAATCGATTTTACTACCACTTCCAGATATCCGATCTCCCTGAAATTCTACACACGTGTATAATTCCGGAGACAATTCAATATGGGTTATTTGATGACGTTGTAAACCCAATATGGATGACGCTTTTTAACCTTCAATTTCTGACCAAATCTGGGAATCGGGGTTAAAGGGGAACGTTTGTCTCCTCCACAGTCACTCGATTTTCTTTAAGCACTATCACTATAACTCTACTCTTTTCATTACGTTTACAAACTTTCTTTCCTATCTTCTTTTTTTTTCCACGAACTGTTTTCCCTTTTCCAAATTTTCCTCTATGGTGAACTCCTTTCATTTTTTTTTCACAATCTTCACATTCCTGTGGCTAACCAAGAAGTGAGGTTGCCAGCGTGACAGCGGGCCCCACTTCCCCACACACACTCACACACACATTCACGATTGAGGCGAATTCAGCCATCTTTTTTTCTTAAATTTGAATTTGGTAACTGATAAGCTAAGTTTATTACCACTGAAGCCGGCACTTTTCAAATGGGGTTCTGTATCTCTGGTAATATAATTGACCATTCTCTGATTCTAACAATATACATAATCAGCCTTATTGTGAGTGAATTTCTCAAAAAAATATACAACTTACGAGATTCGCTAAAGTTTTGTTTGAAAATATAGTTGATCATCTAAAAACTATGATTTTTTCATATTTTTGACTTGAGTAGTCTCCGAGAAAACAGTAGGGGGCTTTTGGTATGATATTTTTCACACTAACTTCCAAAGTTTTTAACAGAAAAAAAAATTAAGAAAATTATTTTTGGAATCCTCGTTTCGAGCCCTTTCGAATGATGTTCCACATGAATATATTGTCCATGTATGTGGACCACCGTAATGTATTAGTGAGCCAAATTTCAAGTTTTTAGGAAGAACGGTTCTTAATGTTTTTATCGTGTCAGACATTTTTGAGTTAGAGCGAACTTCCGTATTACCTTATGGGTACGAAACCCTAAAAAGTGAAATATCAACACCTTAAAAATTTAATAAAATATGGCCACTTTCCCTTTCGACAATGTCGGTTAACGCAGAAAGCAGAAAGTCAAAAAACTTTGTCGGAGAGAACCCCAACTGCTCCTGTTAGTAGAACTGACCAATTACCAAGACAAGCTGCCTGTCTAGGAGCGCCTCTACACTTGAGACTAAAGTTACACTTTTCATTAAATTCGGAACGATGTGAATTTAAAATATCTCGATTTTCAAAACAGTATTCTAAAGATCAGTATTTAGATTGTTATCAGCTATGATGAATGCCTCTGAGTTTGGTTAGAATTGAAAACATAACATATCAAGACTGATAACACGCTAACTGCTACGAGTATGACGCATTCTAACTCCCAGCCCTGACAGATACCAGAACCTTGAGTGCTTTACAACTCAAATGAGTTGCCTTATCAGATAGCATTTCGAATCTAAGAGGTTTCGTAATATTAATCAGCTTCTATTGTGTTCGGGGAAACACAATATAAAAAGATAAACAAATGATTACAGATTCTATCAACAATACCGAGTTTCAAAAACATTCGCTTTTATTGCCACCAAACGTGGCACTTTTTGGCAAATGTACTTGATGTGTTATTTTACCATTTTACTGCATATTCCATGTCAAGCCTAGGTAATCACTGGTAAAGCATCTAAATGTCACTTGGCCTCTATTTAGCTTTCATACTTACAAGGACTTTTCAAGATATGGCCGAAGATAACCTTCCAAGCCTACACAATGAGCCAACACATGTCTGCATGCAACAAAGATTGTCTGTTCTTCGTCTTCTAGGGCTCTGATTATTGTCATTGGACGGTTTTGATGGCATAGCCTTTAATGGAATTGATACGTTCAGACCTCCTTTGTACTTTTGAACGATCTCAGAGATGTGTGACTGACACTCGAGAATCTTCTCGGAGACACTTAGAATACATTAAAGTCCCGTGAGTTGCCAAATTCGATTGTCGGATATTTAAAAATTTATAAAACGTGCAATGAAAACACCACCGAACTCATTGAGCTGATACTACTACGAGTGTCCTATCCGATAGAACTGTTTACAAGCCTCGGCCAGAGATATCACCCGAATAATGGTGATTAATGCGGGTCATTGGACGAGTACTAACCATGCACGTGAAATTTTGTCATGGTGGTCTAGGGCATGTGTCACTAGTTAGCGTACCACAGAGGTAAACTTTAGCCACATGGACTTATCAAGCCAATTCCAATAGTTTTCAATCTCAAGGCACAACAACCGGAAATCGTGATTCATATTATTAACCAATATAATTTTGAATTAACCATATGACTCATTATATACCAGGAAAAAATATTTGTTTATATGTACCTACATATCGAAGTACTTAAGCAAACTACAATATTATATTATCTCCCACTGAACAAACGATGATAAGCTTCAAAAGTATTATAGCTCTCCGCAAACTGATAAGATAACATATTCCACTGCCTTATATTGCTTTATAATATAGAGAAGACAACGACTGCAATCCAAAACAGTCTTAAATTAGCTCCCACGTTAAGTAGAAGTGTTAAAAGAAGGATTTACTCTTAAAATGGATAAGCAAGGACCACCACCATCGTACAGCCAGCAACAAGCTGGATGGACGCCAGCTCAAACATATCAGCCAGAACCACATGCACATGTTCCTGCAATTATTGTCACCACCCCAGCTACAATACACACTACTCCAGTTGGACCAGCATCGTCGAGAGTTATCTGTCCGTCTTGTCGAGCCGATGTACAGAGCAAGCTGAGACATGAACCCACAACGAAAACCCATCTGATGGCATTGGCCCTGTGCTGCTTTCTGTGAGTTTAAAAAACATTGTTTTTTTTCTTGAGTGGACCGTCTGTTAAAAATTCTTTCAAAATCCTAATTTTTTAAGTTAAAAATCCGAATCCTCAATAAAGTCCTTACCGCCGCTAAGGTTACAATCGGTGAAAAATATTCCAAAGTGCGGGACTCTGACAAGTGAAAAGTTATTTTGGTGGCTTTCATTGACAAATTGACTCAATTCTTTATAAGAAGCTTTCAAAAATCTATGCTAGCTTGATCCTTAATACGCAAGACTAGTCATTCTAGCTTCGGTATTCGAACAAAGACGTGGATGTAGTCTTTGCTTATTAGACTTCATGTGCATCCTATGAATTCAATGTCATCTTAGCTTTCCTGTTTCTTCAACTACACCATCGAAATCTTGAAGCATTCTGAATCGTGGTTTTGAGTGACTGAACCTTCGTAGTATCCTAGATCAGTTTTTGTAGGATCTACGAAGTTAGCGTTTGCCTACGTCAAAGTTTACTTCGACGCTGTTAAACTTATGTGGCTAAAGTACTTTGAAAGTGTCGCATGGTGTTGACTGGCATGAGCTTGTCGGCCAGTTTCAATCACTCGGCCAGCAATCTTTTCTCGCAAAGAATCAATGGTTTCGCCACTTATGTGGCACGTACTCATAGCTCCTTCTTGTTGGAAATAAACACGGCCCACACCTAAACCTTCAAGTTCCAGCCATAAAAATTCATTGACCATGATTCGATAGCGCAATCTATTGACAGTAACAGCCGCACCTGCTTTAAAACAGACCCTAAACAGTTACACCTTTTAGAATATTATTACTATGGGAGGTCATCTATCAGCTATCACCCTTTGTACTTTGGTGTGAAACTACCCCACATGTTGAGTTAGTGATTTGTTGCTGAACTGTACATTGATCTAAGTCTGCCCGACATTTTCACAAAGTGTATCAGTTGGGCAAGATTGAGCTCACGTAGATCTTCAACTCGACGCACCCGAGCAAAGCCCGGACATTCACTGGTGATCTATCTAGCTGTTTTATCATCTTCCAGGCACATTTTGCAAATGCCAACACGTTGTGGACAGAGACACTTTTCGACAATTTCTTGGATTTTCTGAGCGGGGATTCTCCTTACAACCAAAGCCTTGAAGATGGAAATCAGCCTCATCAATCAGAAAAATATTTCGGAATTGCTTCGGCGAGTTTCAGTGTGTCAATGAAGCATGTGTATCGTGCCATTTATAATAATGGGGTAGTTTTCACTTGCCACCTGTCAAAAAATTACAGCACATTTTCTGACCGGTGACATTAGGCGTTTTCCTTTTTTAATAAACCGTAAAGCTCTGAACAGAGCCTGAAGCTATGATTACACAATTGACGCTTTGCGTCAATATTTACGCTTTTCTGAACTCTAATCGACATCAATCGTGTAAAGGCACAATTTTTCTTACTTCAATCTCAATACGTCAATTTCCGTCAACCAAAATTTACTCGATTTCGTCAATCGTTGACGACTCGAACGTCAACCACAGGCGTCAATATTGGATCAGTTTCGCAGCGAAATCGACTTATTTCGTGTTTTTTCGTTCCAAAGAAAGTAATTTCCTTCCAAATCAGAATAGGTACATCGCGTCGCAGACTTCTGGTACTATGATTCATATTGTACAAGGTGCGATTCGAATTTCGAAACACTATTGAGAGCGATTTGAAGCTGTCGCTCTCAATGTTACGCCCAAACGCCCAGATACGTAAATTGACCTTCTCATATTTGAGTCTTGTTTTGGAATTAGCGGTGAAATACGTGCTTCATCTTTCAGGAACGCAACAGCCTTAATTACATAAAATTCATTCTTCGCTTTGCACGGACTCGCTTTGCGCGATTTCGTATTGCACGAGACTTTTCATTCCCCTAACCCCCCTAACAAAGCAGCTGCTGTTTTTTTTTCTCTTTTTAACGTCATTTTTTTAAGATTCTAATAAATATAGGCGTGTTTTTTTTCAAATCTAAATATAAAGGATTAACTTAAAAGTGAGAAAAAAAAACGCTCGTCAGTGACTTGGCAGGACTATACTTATTGACGTTTAATGCCTGAAACAGATGTACAGAATTTAGCATGCAGCGCAATTAGAATACACACGTTTTTTTGCTTTGTGCGCGACAGCCAACTCAATTGAAGAATTGTCAGACAACTCTGCACATCTGTTTCAGATATAGATATGGACGCGCCGCCGCGTGCAGCCTGTCTGTGTCTGTGTCTGTGTTTCAGGCATAACAGTTTCATATCGGCAATGTTTTCATTCAAAGTAAGGCCGGTAGTTATCAAGCGCTCATAAATCGCTTTTAAGTTAAAATTGTTGGCGCTCTTTCAAGGATGTCAGTGACATATAGCAATGTAAATATTGGGGATGATGCAACGCAGCTGTAGACGGTGAAATTTATGTTGGTAGATATAATTTTTTTTCGTCAAATTCAATTCAATTAAATAGTTAAATAGGGAACATGTTCACTTAATTCGTTATCATTTTGTTTTCCTTGTCGGATAAATTCGTATTTCTTTATTTTCTACCCATTTTAAAAATCAACAGAAATAATTTAAATTTGAAATGACAGCAGAGTTCGGTTGATAGCTACCGGCCATGTCATATTTGACATTTCGATAAAATTTTCGATAACTACCGACGAAAAATAGTTTGGTAGCACATTTTTCTATCCAGGCTAAGGACCAAAGACTGCATAATTATCCAATTTTCGTAAGCCTATATAGGCTTAGTTGTTAGTGTAATTAACATGGAAACAATTTTCTAAGCCTGTATAGTTTTGAAAAAAAAAACACGCCTTATATAAATTTATTTAATTCATTTGGCAGTAATGACAGCAAGCGTCAAACAAATGAATTAAAAAAGAGTCAGTCTTGTGTAAACGGTCCGATTGTACGGTTGACGGTTTACCCTTTTTTTTAAATTGCGTCAATCGATATTTTGGTTGACGTTGATAAATTTGACGCCTTAAAGTCAATCATGTAAAGACCCCGACCCATAGACTGCGTCAACGTCGAAGTTTTGAGCGGCGACGTTGGCGTTAACGTTTACCGCAGAGAACCGTCCCATAAAATGCGTCGCCATACCAGCGCTGAAGATGACAGCCGATTACATTTTGCTATTGCTGAAAGCAGAGCTGTCGTTGCAGTAATTTTTTTGGGTGCTAAATTTTTGAAAACATGATGGTACTTTGCGAATAAACGTACATAGTACCAATATTCACATATGAGAAAAATTATGAAAATTGTAATTTGTTTGGAATCAGAAAAAAAATTATCTGAACCTCACTAGGTTTGACTTTTTCTTCTTTTAATTTTCACTTTTTTTTATCTCGAGCAGTTTTTATTGCTCTAGTACAATTTTAATTTTCCAACCCACCAAAAAAGCACTTTTTTTTGATCGAGATCAATTTTTGTGAATTTCGGACTTAACTCGAGATTTACACCTAAATACTTGCACTAATCCAAAACATTTTAGGCTGAAAACACACCGGAACAGTCAAAACGTTTTATAATTTGAGACTTTTCGATAGTAATTTTATTAGCATGGCTTTTATCTTTGTAAATGTATGTTGGGCTTCTTTCCTCAATTAAATAATAATAATTTCTCTGCATCTACGTCAATTCACCCATTCTCAACGAAAACTTTAAAATAAATAAAACGCCAGTACAAAAAACAACAACAATGTAATTTTGTTTCTGAAAAACAGATGTCCAGTTATCGACAACGAAACACGTTTTTCTCTTTCGCCAATGTACTGATGTTTCATCCAGTCACAAAAAAACGTTTTGACTGCTCCGTTGTGTTTTCAGCCTTATACGAAATTTAAACGCAGCACATCAAAATGCTATAAATTAACACAAATATTATCAGAAAGTGCATTTAAAATTGTACTCATTATTTTTCTTTTTTTATTTATTTCCTTTTACGAACAAAATGTCAAATGACACACTAATACAATTGCAGAAAAACAGATCAATCTCGTTTGTTTTCTATTCAACACGAACAATCTGAGAGCAAAATCTGAAAAGCCCAAACAAAACGACATAAGACAAGTGTAGTACGGACTGCAAATGGTTAGTACAAAACTACTATTGTAGTACCACCGACAGCACTGGCTGAAAGTGTTTTCTTTTCAAGCTGATGTCAGCTGATTGTCAACATCGATGACAGTTTCTCTATATTTCTCTATGCTTCCACCAATTAAAATGCATACTCTCGGTTTGTGAATGCGTGAACTATAATATGTGAATGTGTGAACACCCAACGCACAGCGCAGAGATAAAAGTAGAAAGTAAACTTACTTTCTGCGTCGGCGTTTTTCTATGCGTTGGTTATGGGCCACCTTCCATAAGAATGCGCGATAGAAATATCGAGCTGTCACTAAAAACGCACGCAGTAGAGCATTGCCGCAGTCTATGGGTCGGGGCCTTAAATGGGGGGAAACATCTATTTACACTTCTATCAAAACTACATCAATCGGGCGTAATTTTATTGATGCTAGACTAACGCTTTTTTGTCAATCGTGTAATCCTAGCTTGAACTAAGCGTGTTCTGAGCGCAGTCTGAGCGATCTGATTTATTTTTGAATATCACTTGAGCACTTAGCTGTCACATGATTATCAATCATATGGTTTCAATTCAACCATGTTTATCATTCATTTTAAATCTAAAATGAAGTTTATGCATAGTTCAATTAATTGTGAATATTAATTTCTACAATAATTAAATTGTATAAACTTCACGCCATAGCAAAAAAAAAAAAACCCGTCCATTTATTTTCATATATAATTCCACTTTACAGGTGTGGCGCTGGCCAGCATTTTACTCAGCAGGTTGCTTCTTCTATAATAATTATTCTAAACGCATAGAGTGCACTCTGAGCGAAAAAGCAATACACATTCCACAACGTTTCACACGCTGAAGTGTCTGACCTAAAAAAGAAACACAAACATTTTCGTTGACAATTCATGCTCTGCTCTGAACTAAAATTCAATTAGCCTTACAGTCAAAAAGCATAAACAAAGCATAAACAGAATTGTTTATAAACAGAATTGTAATGCTATTTAAATGAGTACAGCTCTACATTATGATTTCCATTATTAGTTCTTTAGTCGATAGACTCGTTTATAAACTCTTTTAACAAATAAACTGATTAACGCTAATATTTATAACTTCCGCTTCTGTAGCCAAATGAGTAGGTACCGATAAAAAGATCGATTACGTTTTATAGGGTTAGTCGGTCTAATGGTTTTTTTTACCAATACGGAAAACGTTTTATTACAATCCAGCATTTCGATAAATACAGCTGTCACAATATAAGCAAAATCGTTACAAAATTGCACTGGCACATGCACGAAATATTATCGGATTAAAAAATCAACAATGCGAGCTACGGTGTACATCCCCCATCGCTAATCTCGCCATTATGCATACCTACCTGTATGTATTTAAAAATAGCACACAACTAAATCTAATCACAGTCTTATCGAATACAATTTCACTTTTCCCTTTAAACGTTTAAGTGTTCGCTTAAATCTACCACCAGAGTGATACGATAACGATAACATTATGGTCCGTAACACAATTCTTGTATCGCTATCGATTCCAGGTGCGAAAGATTAGTCACTGGAAAATTAACCAACAAATCAGTTACCAGACAGCGCAGCGGTTCTAAATGCGGAGGCGATTTAGTTCACGTTTGTATTACCTCGCGATCAGGTGCGTTAGATCAAGAGTACAGTGCGAGTATTTAATTTTCTATATTAGCAATGGTACAACCACCGGTATACGTGCAAACACCTGGTTACAGTCAACCAATACCAGCACAATACTATGAAGTACAACAGGGTGGCGTTTACAGCTATGCACCGCCGCCAGGTCAGGCAACTGTTATCATAACGCAGCCAACGGCAGGCACAACATTTACGCCAATCGGGCAGACGCCATCTAGAGTCAGTTGTCCCTCTTGTCATGCGGACATCATGACTACCGTTAAATATGAGCCGAGTTCCAAAACACATCTGATGGCCTTGTGTTTGTTCTGTTTCATGTAAGATTACATATTTTTTATCGATGTGTGTGTTTTTTTTTTATCATTGATAAGAGCCTCTTTTTCTTGGTCAAATATTGATTAAAAGCTAAATTAAAATGTGACTATACCTACTTTGTGAAGTGCGATTTGATCGATCATTTTATAATGATTGACGTTTGCATGTACAACGTGATACGTGCACAGTGGTGCCGCCGTAGGCCATAATTCAAAAAAATCAAAAATCAAAAACTTGAGACACTATTATTGTTTCTCTGACAACAAATGCCCGTCCAAATTAAATAGAACGATAAGAATTAACTGTGTAACACTAACGGTACTTTTGTTTTGGTTAACGAAAATGAACGCATCAACTTGCTGGCTGCGCTGATTTGTCAATACGACGCAATTATTCATGCAAGTTTTCCAAAGACGTACGCGTTATTATTATGTTTTGGTTTTGTTAAGGTTATGGAGAATAGGACATGTGCTTTTTTCACAAAAAAAAAATCATAAAAGTAACACTACTATTAATATGTATTTGACGACAATGAAAAATGTCTTCTTTAAGTATATTAATCGTTTTCGAATTATGATTAGACTTTTAACAACTTTGCCGGCAGCTGCCAAACATATATTTCATGTCAAAAGAAAGCTAAGAATCTGTAGTTTATTGGAAATTAAAATTCAGCTATATCGAGCTGCACTACAAGACATTAAAAGACCATTTCGTAGACTACCTCCTTAAATTTCTTTATAATATACCTCCAAAATGGGGTGTTTTAACTTCCATCATCTTCTCATTAAACCTCGTAAAACCCCAAAATACTAGTTTGATGACAATATTTTACAAAAAAAAAAAAAAAAAAACACAAAATTGTATTATGACCGCGTTTCTTCGGGCGTGGGACCACTGTGCATTGGCCTGAAACTGTTTTTATTTTTGTGTCGTATGCGCAAACGCTACACAATCGTTTTATTACTTAACGGGCCATTAATCTCATACACTTAAAAAAAAATCGATGATAACTGATCTTCGTAGGGTGTCATATTTTTCAACTTGAGAATTTTCATGTCTAATTACTACATCTATAGTTTTCATAGTTTTCAAGAAAATTAAGCAGTAGGCTATTGGCGTGTTAATTTTTTTTAACATCTATACACAAAAACTAGTTTACCTATGTTCAAATAAAGTAAATGTCTACAATTTTAAAATATTTATCAACTAACAAAAAATTTTAAGAAAAAATATATTTTTACAACCTCCAGATCTGCACAGCGTTAAGCCCAATTCACAACGTCGCGTTCAATTTTTTAACATTTAATATGTGTAAAAGATTTAAATGGGTAAATTAATTTTTTTTCAACACAAGTTAATTGTGTGGGGTCTTTTTTTTTAATTAACATATTCGCACAATCTTGTTTACAAAGTAATTTCTTACATTTTGTGTTTCTTAATAAAACAATAAAAATAAAAAGAAATACATTTCAAATCTTCTTTCTATCATAAATTCGTGAATAGGAGATTTGAGGAAACAGAACATATTATTTGTCATACTCCTAACCTATGAATGTCTGAAGCTTGAAGCTTGAAGCGGTATTTAATTTTGCAAATTTCGACTTCGTGCGTTGGACAGAAGTTATCGTAAAGTCGATATAAAACCCATTAACGCGAGAGCGCCTGAACGCGATATTGTGAATTGGGCTTTAACCGTGTTGCGCCCATCAGTAGGTAATCTTATCTTATTTTAATGTATAAATCTCAGTGTGACGCTCTTACCTGTCAATCTTATGATTAGACAAACACAATAACTAATACACACAATGAAGTAAAACTTCGTATTCCAGTTCATTAACATCCTGTGCCTATTACAGGCCGATTTTTACATTAACTTATTCGCAATATTATTTAAATGAATGCAAAAATAAAAACACTCTAACAAATGCCACTTTCTTGCGAAATGTCATTTATTCACACTACAAATACTTAAAATCCACACTTGTGGATTGTATATATTGATAGACTACAAACCTTGGGGTGCGTTCGCACTGTCTTTGATTCTTCGAACAAAATGACAATGTATGTATTGTAAGTAACACTATTGTTTTTAGACACGGGCGAAGCCGGGCGCGATAGCTAGTATTTAATATATGTAGATGTTTTTGTAATTTTATTTCCAAATCAACTTAATGTTTATTAAATTTAAGTAATTTGATTAGCAAAAATTAACACTAAACCATATCCGAGCAATGGGCGAGCATAGCACTGAAACCTTTTTTTCCGAAATTTCAACCAATTTGAGGGAGCGAAAAGTAGATTAAACTTGGAACTTTTTTCACATATTCTGACACCTCAATGCAACTTTTGAGTGGTATTAGATTAAAAAAAAAATGCATTGCATTGCATTGTTTGGGTTGTCAAACGAGAAATGTCAAAGAGCAACCTCTCGTTTCTATGCGCCACACCCTATCTGTCAAAAAGATGAAAGACGAAACGAACGAAAAAAAGACTCGTGTAATCAGCATCATAAGCGGGAGTTGATTGACATATCTTTTAAATTTTATTATTTTTTTTACAATTCACTCACACTAACGGGAATGCAACGCCTTTCCCTTTATACTGTTACACACAGCGCGAGCACATGGCAGACAGATCAGCGTAGGAATCTCAGTTGTTTTAGATTTCAACTCTTTGGGTGAGGTCCAAGATAACCAGAGAGTTATGGCCGAGTCACAATGTAGCGTTCCCGCGATCATGCGTTAATGTCCTTTGTATCGACTTTACGATATTTTCTGTCCAACTTGCGACCTAAAAATTTGCAATACAAAATACGGCTTAAGACGGTCGGGCGTTGAGGAGGTTAGGTATATGCAGAATATAAGAAATGTTTCCTAGTGTGTGACATGTGAAATGCACGACAAAGTAGAAAGTACATAGCTCTACTTCGGCGGTGAGATTGAACTTACGATATTATACGATATTCACGATCAAACAGCTACGGTCACATTTTGTGTGACACCATAAAAGCTCATTGTTTCTACTCGATCTGTCAACGCACGACCGCGCAAACGCCACATTGTGATGCAGCCATTACAGTAGCGAGCATGGAAAGTGCAACACGAAATAAAACCATATCTCTCTTCATTTCTTCCTTCTTTGTAAATAATTATAATTGAAATAATTCATGTTTTCTAAAGATTGTTTACCAATTTGTGGACAATAAAACAACATATAGAACTACATATTTGCTAAACGTACAGAATCCGAGCGAATTAGAATTTCGAAGAAAGTGTTGAAAAAACCATATATTTTCTTGAAACATGTAGCAAGTCTTTTAAATATTTATTTATTGTTAACGGTCGTAGGTAAAAGAAATGAAGAAGTAATGTTTTTATACAGTGTGATTAGCCGGGATGGTCGGGACCGAGCGCATCACGGAAAATCGAAAATCCCAGATGAACGAATGTTTTTCCTATAAAGCAAATTAACAAAAAAATAATTTATTATAAAACAATAAAACAAGAATTGAAGAAAATAGAAAAAGTTCGCTAGGAAAAACTAAAAATAAATAACAATTCATAAAATGTACATGTACATGTGCGAACGCAAACAAGATTTAACATGCTAAACAAATCATTTACATCATTAATGTGCGAAAAATCTTCACGATTGGGCATGTAACACGAGTGTTTCGTTTTTCTTCTTAACTGAATTTTTGCTTGCAACACGGATAATAGAGTCTTTCCCGGTTAATCGAATTGCAATAGGAATGCAAAGTTTTTTCAAGCTTCCCGGTTGATTGTCCCTACCGGTTAATTGGACCCCGGTTAATCGGTATCACACTGTATATATTCATGCGCGAGTTACATACTCGAACAAATGTACATACTGGAAGATCAAGAACGATCGGGGGATCTACACGACTTCAACAAGTACAGGTGCTTTGCACTTGTTTAACGTTATGTTTTGTTCTTTTCAATTATGTTCAATGTAAAATTATGAATGAGAGCCAGTTGGTAATTACTTATTAGTGAGTGTAGTTCGTCACGTGTTGTTTTTGTAATTTATTGTTCGTTCATCATAAATGTAACAGAGTTTAATGTTTAATGTAAATAAAGAAATTTATATTGAAAACTTGTCGCTGTTTGTATTTATTTAATCGTTTCCTAAATGTTAAAATCGTAACTCGCGCTTTTCTTATTTTATTTGGACTTGTCATTTCTAACAATCATTGGCGCTCAATAATAATTTCATAAGGGTGTATAGTGTATACACAAGTTTGAGCTTTCAACAAACGTATTTACACGTCACATCAATTTGGTGATCACACGTGACAATTTCTTATAGACGTTTATTTTTAAATGCAATCAAAAAAAATTTGGACTAGAATTAGTTTCTTATATCCGTGTTTTTCTTATAAACGTTTTTCTTATATGAGTTATATTTAATACATAACCTTATGGGGATGTGCTTGGTGCTTAGAATATATGTATGTCTTATAAGCGAGTTTTTCTTATATGAAGTTTTCTTATATCCGTCATCTACTGTAGTAGCTGTTTATTTTCGATGCCATAATGTGCCAGAGGTTTCCGATGGGGTTGAGGTCCGGTGAATTACCTGGCCAATCGAGTGTGGAAATTCCCTTATCGATCATAAATACTTTAATCTGTGAAAAAAATAAATTTTATTAATTTTTGTTTGTTGAGTAGAATTACTTATGGATTAGAATGGAAATAAAAAACGAAAA